>CM068761.1:9042907-9630857 GCA_035084275.1 Hydrolagus colliei | reverse complement strand
TATTATTATTGTTTCTTTTGAGGGATTATTATTAGTGAACACTGCACATTTTAGCGAAATAATGCTTGGAGCCATAGATGTCTACGGCTACGCATGTGTGTGCATTTCAGGCTGAGACATCTCAGCCTGAAATGCACACACATGCGCTTTCCTGATGCAAGAGATCAATTTAGAGCAAGAAACTTGATGCACCGTTTTCTGGTGGCTATTTACGCACTTCTGGGATTAGTTGACTGGGTATAGACCCAAACTGAAACGTCAAACTGTGTGGGTCAGTTTGGAGTAGACGGGTTTCTTTGTCAACGGACTGACCCATTGAGAGGAAGGAGATAGAAGGTGGGAATTTGCATCTTTAAGTGGGATGCAATAAGAAAAATGGGTAGTTGCTGCATTGAATGCGCCAGGTCATTTTTGCCTGGGTAAATTGCATTTCAGTCAAAAGTCCATACGTAAATAAAGGCTGCAGATGTTTTTCAGTGAGGTTGCAGGACCCAACTTTTGTGTGGGAGGTGTGATGTGTTTGACACCTTTTAATGACAATTGTGGGCTGCTCTTTTCCATGGCTGCCTAGTTCATATGCTCTAGTAGAAGTTGAACATAGGTTAGGTGTTAGGTTGGTTTTATATTAAGCTTTGTGGAAAATAAATTGCGAGTCATCTAAATATAACTCATTTATTCCATTTGTTTTCAAAGCCTTCTCCAGTGATTTTATACTGATACTTACCTATGTGAAATTGTTCTGCTTATGTTAAGCAAATCACTTATGCAAGCTATTAGGCTCTGAATTGGGCTTCATGTCATCTTGTATTTAAGCTCAGACTGAAGTGTCATTTGTGCTACAGTTTGGAACAACTGTAGCATAGTGTTCATAAGGTGCTGTGGGGAGTACACAGTCCCTGTAGCCTTGCTTTTGAGAATTAAATACAGTGCTGGCACATCACAACAACAAAATTACATTTGTATAGCACTTTCCAGCGCCTTGGGTTGTCCTCCTGATATGAAAGGCACTATACAAATTAAATTTTGTTGTTCACTTTGGGAGGATGTTCCAAATCGCTAATGTTTGTTTTAGTGGTGCTAAGGAGAAAGAAATCCAAAGATCACTGCCAGTAATCCTGCTTTTACTGATTGCTCTGCTGATTTTGTCCCAGTTTGGGGAAAGTGTCTGCCCTACCCCTAAATGAAGAATGGAAGTTTTTCAAATGCAGCTGGAGCGTCAGCATGGGCTGTGTGTCTCAACGGTTCTAATCTTCAGGCTTCTATGTCATTTTCCAATGGTTCAACTTGAAAATCCCATAGAGATACAGTTTTAAAAAATGGTTAGAAGTTGATATGCAATTTCACAATAGGCCTGAGTCACGGTTCAGCTGGTTTGCAGAAGTCTTCATTTTTATATGATTGTGTGAAGAATTCCTTCTTTATTGCGTGTTTCATCTCGTATGACTTGTTTTATCACGTTGTTCTTCCTGTCAAGGAGATGGGAGGTTAATATCACCCTGGTAATGGTTTATAGCTTTGAACTAATTAATTGTATGGTTGGTTGTATTTTAGTGCTGGTGATGGGACGTAGTTAAGGACACTTTGTATATGGGTGATCTTCACTACCAACTACTGTACCAAGAAAACTGTGGTGCACTATTAGGGCTGCTGTTTCATTGTTGAGGTTTTAAATATTGAAATCACTATGCAACATTGCAAAATCTAATTGTTGTGTAATTTCCAGCTAATAGAAAATGTAGTGTTGCACATTCTTCTGATTGTAGCTTCAAAAGTTTTTTTAAATATTCTAGAAAGTAGAAATTCAGTCAATCTAGGCTGACACTCCAGTGCAATGTTTGGAAGCACTGCAATCTTGGAGGTGCCATCCTTTGGATGTAGAGGTTATATTTAGATCACCCAGTTCAAGTGGATATATAATAACTTATGACCCTATTTGAAAAGAGCGAGGTGCTTCTCCTTGCTTTCAACAATTCTCCAGAGAGAGAAAGTCATTTGCTTTATGGTTGTTTATGTGATATTGTGTTGTTTTTACCACACGTTACTGGAAATGCACATTACTGGAGACACTGAGAAATTTCAATATGTTCTGTGTTTGTCAGGCTGGCTCACTTGGTAGCACTCTCATCTCTAGGTTGTCGGGACTTTGAACTAGCGGTGGTTGAAGACAGGGTGGTCCTACCTTTTGGCCAGATGGTGGATTTGAGAAATGGGCGCATTAGCAATAATTTGTGTTTCCCTTTCAGAAACATAACATTTGCTCAGTGCCCTTTTCATAGTCAGGAAGTCTCTCTTGAGCTGAGCGGAAGATTAGCGGGTGAGTGTCCTTACCAACCATGTCCTCACAACCACCGGCTCCTGCCACTGCCATTAAGGGAAGGTGTGCCAGGGAGGAAGCAGGTGGCCAGAGGTTGAAGATGGTTTGTTGGGCGTATGAAATATTCCCCCAGGCTACAGTGGTCTAAACTGATAGTCCAATGCAGTGTTGGGGAGGGATGTAGTGTGACTGTGCTCAGATATTTTCGTGTAGTTTGGTTGCTGAGGTATTGTATGTGTGACTGCTATCTAACCACTATCAAAACTTGCATCAATTTTACAAAATAAAATAATCTTTGCATTTGATATAATGCCTTATCACATTGTTGAGATACCCTAAAGCAAATTAGTGATATTTTGTCAATGAATGCGGTGGCTAACTAATTCTGCACATAGCAATATCCCAGTTGGGCTCCCTTCTCTTCAAATAGTGCCTTGGGAACTTTAACATCCACCTGAATAGACTGAACATGGCACATTCAACAATGTGGTGCTCCCCCAATACTGTATTGATGTGTCAACCAGACTGAGCTCAAAGTCCCAATGTGGTGCCTCAACCCATAACCTTGTGATTGGAGTGCTGACACTGAGCCAGGCTGACATCAATGGTTAAGATTATGTAAAGAGTAATAATAATAATAATCCTTGAATTTAGTCACTAAATCCACAACTATTTGTGGGACACTGTTGTGTGCAATTGGCTACTGCATTTCGCCCACAAATATACATTCATTTAAAAATTTTTAAAATGTAAAAGTTTCTTTAAGACTCATTAGACATTGCAATGGTATTATGACTTTTTGGTCACCTTGCATATTCACTTTTACTTTTTTTAAATGTGTGTTAATCGGGATATGTATGTAGAATAAAAATGCGATACAGTATATGCTTTGAAGCACATGCAGTATTGTTAAAAATAAACTATGAATCCAGCTCCTGCCATTGTGACATAAGAACTACTGTATCAAAAAGGTGTCCTGACCAAATGCTTGTGTGTCTGTTATGCATTCATCGACAACAACTTCGATTTAAATAGTGCCTGAGATGGCGTCTCAGAGCGCTTCACAGTAGCGGATCCCGGGTCTGAGCCAGTTTACATGTTTTTTATGAAGCAAAGCCTTATTGTATTCTGCAATTACGTCACCTGGTGTAATTGGACAAGTGTGTGCTGTGTGTAGTCAGAGTTTGAAAATTTCAGGTGGCACTCTGTTAGGTGTCAGGCTCCTGAATTTGCAGTTATCCCTCAATCCCTCCGTTTCGTCTCTTCCCTTTCCTCTTTCAAGGCCGGTTTGAAGACTTTCCTCTTCAATCGTGCCTTTTGTTCCACCCCGTACTCTTTTACCTCCCCTTCGTGTTTCACCCCTTCCCAAACACTCCCCTCCCAGCTCGGGTCACACGCCTCCTGTTCAGCGCCTTGGGACGTCCTCCCGACGTGAAAGGCGCTCTATAAATGTAAATTGTTGTTGTTGTTGTTGTTATCTTGTATTTACACAAAGTTACAAAACACCCTAAGTATTTTCATTGATGTTAACAAATGCCTCTATATGTTGGAGAAGTTTCCAGGTCATTTTTTTTTGGTCAACCACGTCTGACACTTGCATCCATCACTGTACTTAAGAGTACCCAAAACGAGCTGAGATTTCCATGCATCCCACCTACACATGGAAATCCCAGAGATAGATTAATGGAATGTACACTCTCTCCCCGGAAGGACACATCCTGCTTATCTAATTCTGGAAAGTATTAGGCATCAGTTTGTCAGGACTAAGGCTTGGGAACCCCAGACTGTGCATTGGGGTATTGTTGGAGTCCTGTAGCTCAGTGGTTAGAGCACGCACTTCATAAGTGAGAGACCTGGGTTCACATCCTGGCAGAACAAAACCATAGGCAAGTTTCCTTGACTCCATATGCCTGATAATAATCCCTCAATAAAAAAACCAAGAATAAATTGGTCAATTCAGTCCACAACTGTGGGACACTGCTGTGCGCAGTTGGCTTCTACGTTTTGCCCATAAATATGCGATCAATTCAGTATATTCTGTGAAGTGCTTTGAAACATCTAGAAGACGTGAAAAGCACAATATCAAATACAAGGATTGTTTTATTATTAACCAGCTAAAACCACATAGCTTGCCATTGATATTACCGCCTAGGACCACCCTACCCTTTAGGGTTTTGGCTTGAAGGGTTAATGGGACCTGAGTGAGAAGACTCCATGGGTCCAGTGAGTAATCTGCCCTTCCAATCCAGTGGTGTCAACAGTAGTGCCCTGAAATACAGCGGAGCTCTCTCTGGAACCGGACTACCAAGACTGCCATAGTGGGCTGGCTTGATTCTGACATTCCATTGCCAGGTATGTCACCTTGGAACCAGTTCAGCTCCAAGGAGACCCAACTTAATCTGTCTGTCTAGCTCCTTCTTGAATCCCAATGTGAATTTTGCAGACAAGGAGTCCCATTTCTTGTCGAAGGGATTAGAGATCCCTCCCCCTCAGCTCCTGCAAACACAAACCCTACAGGGTAGGGTAGTCTTATTATAGCTGAACAAGCAGCAGGAAATTTGCTGCTCAGTGCACTCAATGGCAAGCTTGTGCAATTTTGACAGGTAAATTCCAGCAGTTTGCCAATGCATACTCTGGGGTTTCCATTAGACTAGCCACGCCAAGTACTCTCTGGAGTTAGGTAAACAGGGTGAGTCCCTCCAGGGAGAGAGTGGATTCGAAGCAGGCAAATTTGAATGCATAGAGTCCATATATATGTATTATATATTTGGAATTCTGTTGGTTTGGAACTGAAATGCTGATGGGTTTTTGCATGTATTAGGCTGACCGAAAATTCTGTCATCTGACACAATGGCACTTGTTAGTTCTTAAATGTGAAAGAGGCTGGTACCAATCAGAATAGTTGATTTAACTATTCTGTACTTTGCTATCTTTACACAACTTGTCACTTTAATGTAACCTGATGGGGGTGTTTGCCCATTGATGTATTATACCGTGAGTTGTTTGATACGTGTGTGGAGCATTTCATCCTTCAGTGGAACTCCACAACCTTGCTGATTATATGCCTGCTTTGAAGTAGTCATTCAATTCAAATAAATGAACCCTTTTGATCCTTCAGGACAAATCTCTCGCAACTTTTTGGAGCACTTTTTTATTTAGAACCGTGGAAGCTTATGTCATAGATGAAGGCCATTCAGCCCATTGTGTCCGTGTGCGATCCTGTGGGAGCAATCCTTCCCGCCCCACTATCTGGGCTTTCCCCATAAACCCTGTAGCTGACTCTTTTTAAGGTCTAACGTCTAGTTCCTCTTTGAAGGTCAATAGGTGACTTGACTCATTGACCAGTGGATATTAGTACCAGAGTAGGACTGGTATTTCAGCAAAGTTGCAAGAGTCCTAACTAGCACTCTCTCTCTCGCTCAAGACTGAATCACCATAGAGGGAGTGGGGGGGGGGGGGGGGGGGGGGGTGGTTAACAAGTGTTGCATTTTGTTTTGGGTCTTGAAACTGTGCTTGGAAAGCGTTTATTGGGAGGCAATATTGGAACCAACAGCTTAAATGACCATGGAGTTAACTTGTTTACTGTTAATTTTATTCAATCAAATTATCAGGTTTAGATCTACCCCCCAGCAGGGTCTCTTGAATATTTCAAATATGAAATTTGAATATTTTAAATAGATATTTCAAAATATTTAAATAGCTTTAAATATTTGTGGAGTCCTGCAGTTCAGTGGTTAGAGCCTTGGAAGTGAGAAGGTTTGATGAAGATAGGATGAAACGTTGCACAAGTTTCTTTTAAGTAGGAACCCGGCTGTTCTTCAATTGGTGGATCGCTTTTCTGGGGATAATAATCCCTTTAGAAAAAAATAATAATAATGGTCACTCATTCCCTGACTGTTTGTGGGACGCTGCTGGCTGAGAACAATTGGCTGTCCACAAAATATACAATCAATTCACTTTAGAGTATATTCTGTGAAGCGCTTTGAGTCGTCTCAACAACAACAACAAAATTACACTTGTGCAGCGCCTTCCACGTCAAGAGGGCGTTCTGATAAGCTTCTAAACAAACTAGCAAATGCAAGGATTATCATTATAGTATCCATTTCTTTTTTTTGTATTGGGGCCAAGATGTTATCAAATGCAAGGGTTATTATATTTATTATATTCCATGTCAAGTTCATCACTTTCTCCTGTCATTACAAAACCTGCAGAAAATTGAAGGGTTGGCTGATATGTCCTCCAGTTCTATTTTTTTTGCCAATCACAGTATTAATAACGGGGTTTCACTCCAAACAAAGCAGGGTTCTGCTGAGAATCCAGCACAAATCACTTTGCTGTGTAGCTTCACTGTATTTGGCAAGTGACAGTTCTTCTGTTTAGAAATTATTTCACTTGCCATTCAAATGGACCCTCAAGTACTTTGACACTTGTGAGAAGGAAATGACTGGCCATTGCTGAAAATGTGTGACTTTCTGTGAAAATGAGAGCTAGCGTAACTGTGATGCCCTGCTCTCTGCCAAATAGCATTATTCTGTGTCTATACCTCTCTGATCTCCTCTCTCACTAAACCAGAACCCGCTGCCTTCGCTCCACCAGGTCTGGCCTCCTCCATGTCCCCCGAATCCTCCGCTCCACCCTCGGAGGCCATGCCTTCAGCCACTGCGCCCTGAGGCTCTGGAACTACCTTCCTCACTCCCTTTGCCTCGCCCCCTCTCTTCCCAGTTTCAGGTCCCAGCTAAAGACCTTTCTCTTTGACCGCGCCTTTGGTCACCTTTGGCTTGGTCCCGGGATCCGCTTCTGTGAAGTGCTCTGAGATGCCGTCCGGCGTGGAGGGGGCTATATAAATCAAAGTTATTGTTGTTGTTGTCTAGGATATTAAGTGAAGAATGTTCACCTAAACTGAAGCTTGTGATGCCTTCTCTTGACAGTATTTGAAGCACTCTGAGATGCCGTCCGGCCTGGAGGGCGCTATATAAATCAAAGTTGTTGTTATTATTGTAGTCTGAATCTTTAGGATACGAGTGGGGGGTGAAGACTGTAACTCTTGTTAAACAAAATGTTTTAGAAATGACCAATATTGGGGCAAAAAATAAGAATTATAGTAGTTAGTTTATATACCACAGGAATGTTATTACATTGACATCTGCATTTTTATTCATCTTTAATATAAGCAATCATTATTGTATGTGTGGACACAATTTTAAATCAATCCTTTTGTCGTGAAAGTGAGCATGTGGGTTGTGCAGAGAAAACACAATTATTATTGGAGATGCTTTTTATCATCTTCTCCCACAGTTTTTTCAGTCCTGCATCCACACAAAGCTGATTGGTTATTTTTGTGGGATGCAATTACTTAATCCCAAACAGCTTTCTGGTTACTCATCCTAATTTTTGTTTGTGAACCTAGAAAGTTCAGAAACAAAAGGCAAAAATAGTGCAGATGCGAGAAATCTGAAATAAAAATAGAAGTCACTGGGAATACATAGCAAGTCAGGCAGCATCTATGGATAGGAAAATGAGTTAACATTTCAGGTCGAAGACCTTTTTTTAGAAAGTTGAGTGAACACTCTTTGATGGTTCACTGGATAGTAATTAGATACAAGAACCTTGGCTATGACTGGCTTCCTGGTGGAGGGACAGTGAACCCAGCTATAGTGCCGTGTCTGGCATCTCTTTGGGTCTGGTCACTCAACACACACTGTAGACAAACTGGCACAATGTTAACTGCAGTTTCCTGTTTGGTCTTATTGGAATTGGAATAGTGAAGTGCAGGCTGCACCCCCAGGTAATGACTAAAAGATCCCATACAATATCTGCTTGCAGATTTCCTTTGTTTTTAGTATTTTCAACAAAGGAAGAAATCAAATTTACAAATCCCTTTGACACTTAGGATCCTGTGGCAGTTCAGATGCATTTACCTGCCTTTAAGTAGTATGGTTAGGAGCTGGCCAAGACATTTTACCAGTTAATTTCACTGTATATTTCAGTGATGTTCAGTGAAGAAAGTTTGCTTCCAGGCAGATGAAAGTTAACTGTTTCTTTTAAATGGCATTTCATCTCAAACCCCTCCTCAAGGCATCGACTTCACTTCATCCAGTTTCACAGCTGCTGCCTGTCTTGATACTTTACTCAAGTGGATGCAGCTGAACCCACATGGTGTCAGCAGGCATTTTGTAGAAATCACAGCAGAGCCCAATTACAGGGACTTTGTCATTTTTCTCTGTCTCATTTTTTATGGGCACTGAGTCTAATGGTAGTGTGTTGGTTTAAATTGTTTTGCCATAGATTTGTGATTGAACCTGGGACCTTAGTGGTGTATGGCTCATTACTGTATCAGACTACAAATTTGCTCAATTAGTCATCAGGGAAATTTGTAGTGAACTGCATCTGTTGTTCTGGTCTCTGTATAAACATTGATGCTTGTAGATTTCCCAAACAAGTTGGGATCAAGTCACTTTGAAGTGGCAAGTCAAGCCGTGGTGCTACTGTTACTCGAGTGCTGTTAGTTTCTTTAGTATGGATCCTGAGCAAGGTGATTCAACTCCCTCTTGCAAACAAAAGTCTATTGCAAACAGAAGCCCCCCACCCATAGAAGTACCTTGGATTAGAATTTCTGCTGTCTAATTCCTGGGAAGAATACCAGTGAAAGTGCCTCAGGCCTTTTAAATAACTTGAACTAAATTATATACAGTATCTTGTCTATTACAGGAAAGCTTTAGTACATGGCTATCTCAGTAATCGCAAAGGATGAGATACTTTGCTTAGCAATGAATGGGGCAGAAATTCTATACAGTAGAGGAAGCGGCTATATTAGTTTGGTAACTGGATTTTTAAATTTTCATCCTGCATATTAGTGATGGCAGAGAGAGGATGCTACCAGCAGCCCAGCTCGTAGACATAAGAAAGCCTACAAAAGATATGGTCAATTTGCTTTAGAATTTATATTCTGTAAAGCGCTTTGAGACATCTCAAAGACATGATAAGGAGCTATATCAAATGTGCGGAATATTATTATTAAAGCCGGATGCTGCATTTTGCAGGTTGATGGTTGCATATGTACAAAAAAAGTATTTTGCTGGATAGTTTAGGTATGAGTGGAAGTGATATAGTGTGAAACTGAACTGTAAAAGAATGGTGAGATGAAACGTCTGGTTAACTTCTGACAAGCTAAGTTTAAAACTGTTGTTACCCTTTACATGGGTATTTAACCTGGGGGTGATTACCCCCCGGGGGGATAGGTGAGGGGGTTATTTGGCCTTTTTCAGGGGGTAACGGGTAACTACTGTTTTTTTTAAAAAAAACTGATCAACCCTACGAACAAAGTGGTTTGGCTTGTCTGTCTTTCTTTACCATGTTGTTGGCTAGCTCAAGGGGTAACGGTAACGAAAAGGTTAAATACCATTAAAGTTTAGAAGAACAGCGATTGCTTGATTCTTTCAATATACTGTACTGTATAGCTAGGATGTTGCAGACCTGCTTCAATTAAAAGCTTATTTGGTTTTGTCACAGATGAATTTTACAAAGTCATAATCACAATGGTTTGTTTACCCCATCAGTTTGGGGGATTTTTTTGCTTTCTGTTACTTTCAGGCCATGGTCTATGAGGATGTGGCCAGTCATCAAAATGGTCCCCAAATGGGAGGGATGTCTGGCACTACAGAATCTAACTTTCCAATTATGTTTCCTCATCCTCTGTTGTATTAATTATGAACATTCTTAAAAAGCTGACTGGAAAATCTAATTTAAAGCACGACAGTTTTTTCATATAGGAGGCAGCATTGGTGCCTTATTTCTGGTGAAGGTGGAGCAGTCACACAAAATCAAGTACCTAGAACAGAAGCTGAGCCTTCCTGTTATAGCTCTGTTTTGCAGCCAGCTTCATGCGATGTATTCATTGTGGTGGACTAACAGAAGAATTTTAAGAAGCAAAGTGTTGCTATTCAGATAAAGAACATTCTGTTTTTTAGGAAGAATGACTTTGTGTGTTGGCAGCGCCTAGAAGCTGCTTCTGCAATTATTGTTCGACCACAAACTAAATTACAACACACTGAGGCAGCACTCTTATCAAAAACTCTGTAATTTCTGTGAGGAAAAAAACACACATTTAAAACTTAATTCATGATGATTCATTTCAGTGATCTTTTACTCTGGGCTTAGTATGAGAGTTTCTGCGCTTTTAGTTTATCTTGTTTGGTACATTCTCAGCAGATTGCAGTGCAAACAACCAAGATTCTTAAGGTATCTTCTTTCTGCCAATTGTTCTTAGATTCTCTGGTGATGGCATTCAATGACTTTACCTACTGGGTTATCAGGGAGCCTTTAGAATATTTTGAAGTCTTTCTAGTAATTTCTAGTAATATCAGTGAGAAATGATCATTCTGCTAGATTTGTAAAAGTTGCCTGAAACACATTTAAGATGGCAAGTGGGGTAAAAAATTTAAAAAAATCTTTTTTCATGTCAAAGTGTACTTTGAACTATATACTTTTAGAACTAAACTGTTTTGATTGGTGAAATAAACTTATTTCCAAATAAATATAGGGTAAAGAATAAGAATTCAACAATAAAACTTATTTCATATGTCACATTCCCTATATTTCTTTGGAAATAAGTTTATTTCACCAATCAAAACAGTTTATTTCTGAATGTATATAGTTCAAAGTACACTTTGACATGAAAAAAAAATTATTAATTTTTGAATTTTGTATCCCACTTGCCACTTTAATAATCCTTTCATTTGACATAGCACCATATTTGCATTATCGGATTATTTTAAAGTGCTTCACAGGATTTTACTGACTGGAACAGGCTCCCTGGGAGATGGTTGAAGCAGGAGGTGTTGATTCATTTAAACATAGATTAGATGGTTTTCTTTTAGGAAATAACATTGAGATATAGTGCGTAGGTAGGCCAGGACATGTGTGCATGCTACCACGAGAAGATTGAAGGCGAACTAGATGGAACTTGGTCTTTTTTCGTGTCGCATTTCTTATGTTCTTATCTATTTGTAGAGGAGCAAGGGAGCCAATTTGTGCACAGCAGCGTCCCACAAACAGCCACAAAGTAAATGACCAATTTATTTGCGAGGATTCGTGGCCAGATGCCAGGAGAAATTCTCGTATTTCTTTTCAAGTAGTGACATGGGATCTTAAAATCTATCTGAACAGACAGGTGGGACCTCAGTTTAATGTCTCAACCAAGCCGTTTTTTAATTATCAATTTAACTACCAATTGGAATTCCTGGAATAAAGAACAGTTTACATTTGATCTTCTGGGGGTATTCCATGCAGCATTGTGACTATTTCAAACAGAAGACTCTTGAAGCCTAAGAAATGACTTCATCTTGTAAATCTAAGCCTGATCCTGATCGAAGTTACCATTGTATTAATTATGCTCCTTTCGCCTATCCAATCAGCTACAGGAGAGTAATGTGTGTCCAAAGTCTCCAAGTAATTACTCCAAGTAATATTTAGCACCCAGTAAAACCTTTTTTTTAAAGAGCAAACACATTAGCAATTTGCACCAGTCATGTCCCTCAAGCTGTCATGTGGTGATTGACCAATTTAATCGTGAGTCCTGTAGTTCTGTAATTAGAGCACTTGCCTTACAAGTGAGAGACATGGGTTCGATTCCAGGCAGGGTGAAAACCATGTGCAAGTTTCCTTACTCCACATGCCTGATAATAATCCCTTCAAAAAATAATAAAAATAGATCATTTCAATCCACGGCTGTTTGCGGGACACTGCTGTGCGCAATTGGCTGCCGCGTTTCGCCCACAAACATACCGTCAATTCACTTTATAGTATATTCTGTGAAGCGCTTTGAGATGTCTAGAAGACGTGAAAAGTGCTATATCAAATGAAAGGATTACTATTATTATACATGGGTCATTTCAATCCATGACTGTTTGGGGGACACTGCTGTGTGCAATTGGCTGCCGTGTTTTGCCCATATATATATATAGTCAATTCACTTTATATTCTGTGAGGTGCATTGAGACATCTAGAAGACGTGAAAAGGACAATATCAAATGCAAGGATTATTATTATTAATTTGGAAGGCTGGAAAACTGCCTTCATTTTGTTTCATGGGATCTTTAGTGTCACAGCAGTTGGGACCTTGGTTAAGCATCTCATTTGAAGGACAGCATCTCAATACTGAGTTCAAATTCTGACCTGTAGCTTTCTAGCCAAGAGGTAATAGTTGCTACTGACTAAGATATGTGATAAAGCTCCAGACCACAAATGAAATGTCTTTCCGAATGGGTGAGGATGGATGAAGAATCTTGTCAGAAACTTTAAGCTACTAGCTATTATAAAATTTCCTCCATCCAGAATTATTCTTCTTTTCATCCAAAGAGTGTAATTACCTCCGGGTTACAGAATAAGGTTTGCCCTGTTTCTGAATTCTTATTCCTGTTAATGAGCAACCAAGTGATCATTGATTGTAGTGTCTCTTATGTGTGGGTATGCACTGTATCATAATCCTCATCATATTCCTTGCTATGCAGCCAAATTGATGATAAAACTTTCCAGTTGCTGACATTTAGAAATCAAGAGGACGGAGCTTTGTTGTAATGTGGACCAGTACAATTTTGTAATCAGCAAATGCATTTCTGTACACAAATGAAAGAACCTTGATGTGTTGGATTGTGCTAGAATAACATGTTGTAAAGCTTAATTGTACCATGCATTTTCCTGTGGTTGCCTGTCTTGTGAAATTTCTGACATCTCTGTGTTTATATAGTATTTTTAGTACAGCAGAAGCAACTGGCATTTATATAGCTCCTTTCACATTGGAGTGCTTCACAGTCACTGAATTGAACACTGAGATGGGAGGGGGAAAGGGAGGAAAAGAGTTCACTATTGGCGCGATTAAATTTGATATTTGAAGATCGACAGGGGCATGAAACGGAATGATAGAGGCAGGGAGGTTCAGAGATTTAAAGGTGTAATGACTGGATTGACCTGTGTTAGCTAATTGGAGTTACAGAGTTTATTGAATGTTGTGAGTTAATTGCATTTGTTTTTTTTGTACTGGGATTTAAAAAATATATTACAGTTTAATGTGATGCTGGATTGCAGAAGTATATTCCTCAATTGGTCCATTTCTAAGTTTTAGGCCAAATAGGCCAGATTGTCAGGCAGTTGCTCAGTGTGAGAAAGTTGAGTCTCTGAAATGTTCATTCACTTTCTAACTGTTCTAACCATTTGCACTTGTGCAAAGTGCCACAGAATCTTAACTATTTTTGCTACTTGGGAACAGGAATTACATTAAGCACAACAACCTTTGCAAAATGCCTTTGATTTTCATGTGAAATTCATGGTTAAAAAATAAATATTAGTCTTGAGATATCATAGTATACAAATCCTTCCATTTTAATATACAGTAGTACCTTATCCCATTATTGGGACGTCTCCGTGCTCTTCACAGGATTTTACTGTGAAATGCAGTGAATATTTGTAAGGCAAGGTGGCAACCAATTTGCACACAAGAATTTTCTGCAAAAAAAACTACCTTGAAATGAATGACCAATTTTATTTGGGGGATTGTCAGGACACTGAGAGAAACTTGGGATCTTTAACTCTTACCCAAAGAGACTGCCCAGACCTTGGTTTACCTTCTCAACCAAAGGAAAGCATCGCCAATTATGCTGTGCTCCCCTTACACTCCATTGGCATGTCATCCTAGACGATATGAAAGTCCTGATATGGGTTAAACCCACAACCTTTAAACTCAGTAGTGAGTGTGATACCAACTGATACCCTACTTTGACTAAGCCAATGTCACAGGTAGTTTTTTTAGTCATCAGTGAGAGATTGAGGCATAAACCTTTGATTTTTTTTGAAAAAATGAAACGTGTGGTTTGAAGCTCAGTTTGCTGAATGACTGAACTGTTTCAACTCTGCTCTTCTGTGGAGACTTCATACTGTGGGCACTTCAGATGCTTCTGGTCTTCGAAGTATTGAGCTCAACTATCGACCGATCATCCTCTCATTTAGTATGCATGTGAGGCCAAAAATAATACATCAGTGACCTTCTATGTGCTGGAAATTCTTTCCAAACTCTTAGTATTCAGCAATCAGGACTCAGCAATCAGTTGGTCAGATATCAATTTCAGCTCTTCTCCTAGGCTGTGCATAAACCTAGTTTTGTCAGTAATCATTTTCAGCATTTTGTAGTACCGTACTTTATTAACTTCATGTAGTATAATGTCATTCCGTTTACCTGCCAAGTCCTTTAATCTCCTTTAGACGTGCAATGCCACCCCCTTTTTATTCTCTCCTCCACATATACACACACATGCACACACACAAGGCCACACAGTGAATTTTCAACTCCACTGTTTTGAAACTAAGGGACACTTCCAAATTACGGGCTGAAAAACATTTTTTAAAATCCCAGATTTCCATTCTCCTTCAGTTGCAATCTGTGAATCCTTGGCTCTGCCAACTGATCTGCTGATATTTACTGGGTGGTGGGGGGGGGGAAGGGAAGATAAATCTGCAGCTCTTGGCAGTCTGTTTCCTTATAATCCTCTGATGAGGCTCCTAGCTGGAGAGACAAAAGGATTTGTTAGTTGTCATGGGGACACAGCTTTCCCCAAGATTAGACTTTGGGATAGAAATGTGTTGCTTCTCTTAAAATGCTTACTTTGGGGAGGGGTGGGCGGATAGAAACATTTTAATTTTCAGTCGTATTAATAGATGTATTCATACTGCTGTCGGGTGAAAATGTTTTTGCAGATGAAGCCTGCCTATGCTTCACACATCTAATGAATGCTTTCTACACATTCTGTGCCTTGCCAGAAATTTGTCAATCGTCCAGTCAGCCAGTATTTTTAGATGTTGATCTTTCCATTGGTGCTAGAGACTGGCCTGCTGTGTAAGAAGGTGCTGGAAGCATGTCACTTCGGCGCTATGGGGGTGTTGCTGTTAAATGCCTGTCTTGCAACACTAATTGTATTGTGCTGTTGGAGCTGTTTACCATCCACACCTTTCTGGCAAGGTTGAAAGTTTATTGGGGGTTGATTGTGTGATCTTGACCCATTAACTTGACTCTGGCGTCTGGCTGTAGCAAGGGATGCTGAAGTTCAGAAGATTACTGAACAAGTCTTGACAGTTTAAGACTGTCCTGTGGAATGGCTGATTGACACGTGGGAAAGCATAGCCGACAGTTGACAGCACAAAGTTTGTGTTTGTGGGGTTCTGTAGCTCAGTGGAGGGGCTGCAGCTCACTCCCACTGGACTGCACAACTTACTACTGGTTGGACAGTAAAGTCTGCAGCTTTTCAAAACTGCTGCTGACTTTCATGAGGCTGAACGATTGCCTCGTTTCTATCAACACATCTTGCAAGCTGGTACTAGTTGTTCAAGGAGCATCAGTATTTCAGTGTATAGGTTGATTTCACGAGTTTATTTGCCTGCATTTGCTTCCTGGTACTGGAGGTGTTCTACATGTACTGTAAAGTCACTGCAATTTATAGTGGATCCCGTGAAGCCTTGTGAGATATCCTTCTGATGTGAATGGTGCTGCATCAAATTCAGAGATTTAATTATTTGGGGGTGGGGAGGCAAAAATGCGAGGTAGAAAAAATTAGCATCGCTAATTGCTTCTTTTTCTAGAAACAACAACAATACAATTACATTTAAAGAAGGCTTTTCGTGTTGGGAGGCTGCTTTCATGTAGAAAGGCTACTTACAGATGGACATTCACATTGTGTTACATGAAATGCTGTTTTTTTTCTCAAAGGTCTATCTTGCCAGTCTGTGAGAGCAGATGGATGAGAAATGCTTAATGAATGTTTAATTCCCATGTTTATCTGGCAATTTCACCCTGATGTAATACTGTATTGTAATAAATCCATAGTAATGGATTTTATTGATAAATTTGTCAGGAATGAATTAACATTGTATTTGCATTGAGTTAATACAGTTTACAAGATCTGATAATACAGGAGACATGCAGACGCTATAACAAATGCTGAAATGCAGCTTTTCACTTTCATATAGTTCTACATCTATTTAGATGTAGCCATGTAGTGGCATTGACTATGGTTTTAGTCACAGTTGTGATCTTAAGCACTATCATTGTAGGAAACATCACGCTGAATACCAATCTGATTATTGGATCAGCCTCTGATATTACCGCTAGTATTGTGAACCAATCGAAAATGAGAGGCAGCCAATATTGAGGCACAATTCAGCCTTTCCCCCAGTGTCTGACTGACCACGTGGACATCATTGCTTGGAAAACTTATGTGTGAGTGTGTGAGAGAGAGAGACTCGGTCTGGCATCATGCAAAGAGTCTAGCAGGAAAGGGCTTAGTAATCAAGCAAGTTCACTAACCACTTCCTCTTGAAGAACTGAAAGTCAGTGGTTACGAGAATACTAATGCCCTGTTGGTACAGGAAGGGTTACTTTTTAGTTTTTATACTTTTTTTAGTTTTTATAGGTTGCAGAAATAGGCAGTGTTTTATACTGAATGGCTGTTGTTAACTTAAGTAGTTACAGATGGTGTTAGGTGGAAGAGTAAATGATTAATGCTGGTACAGAATCAATACATTAGTATTTAGTCCAGTGTGTTAGTTACTGCTAGCCCAAATAGTTAATGTTTTGATAAGTGCTGCTTTCTATTGCTGGTTATTCCCAGAAGCTTGTTCTCAAAGCCACAGGTAGAAATTTGCAGCACAGAAGAGGGCCATTCAATTCAGCCCACCATGTCTGCTTGTTTAAGAGCAATCCTTACAATCTAATTTATCTGCCGTTTCCCCAACCCCTGTCATGTGCCTCTTTTTAGATATTAATCTTGTTCCCCTTTGATAACTAATATGCATTCTGCCTCAACCACTGGCAGGGCATTCTACTCTATCCACGAAAAATTGCCTGCTAACTTCTCTATTTGTTTATTTGCTAACTATTTTATAATCATGCTCTCTAGTCACTGATTCACTAACCAGTGGAAATAATTTCTCCATATTAACTATCAACATCCATCATGATTTTTAAAGACCTATTTTAGGTCACATTTATTCCAATGGGAAAAAAGTCCCAGTTCCTCCAGTCTCTGCTCCTAGTGGCAACAAATAGCACCCAGGCTGTAGTTCAAATATATTTTAAATGGTGCTGAAGTTGTGTTATGACCTAAAGAAGATTCTTGTATTTAATGTAATGGTAATTCTTAGAATTTACTCATCAGAGATCAGCCAAGGTCTAACTCACTGTGATACCAGTGGAAGCCTTACTTTGCTCTTCAAATTAGTTTTTTTTTTGTTTATTTCGTACTCAGCTGATTGAAATCATTCTTGGTTTCCTTCTGCAGTCAATGCACTGTCATTAGCAGATTGACTTTTTTTTAAATGTTGAACTGATCTAGATTATACTGCTGGTAGGATCTGCTGTTGAAGAAGATTGCGTGGATAAGATTTGAGTTAAGTTGAATTGACAGATTTCCAATGAACCTGGTTGTGCAGTATATTTGATCATAGGTTCAAGGGCGAGCAGCAACTATCCACAATAATAGCAGAATAAGAACATAAGAATTAGGAGCAGGAATAGGCCATTCGGCCCCTCCAGCCTGCCCCGCCATTTGATAAGATCATGGCTGATCTTCTGACCTAACTCTAATTTCCTGCCCTATCCACATATACCCTAATCCCTCTTTTTTTTTAAAATCTATCAGTCTCAGGCTTGAAAATGTTCAAAGACTGAGCATCTACAGCCTTCCGGGGTAGTGAATTCCATAAATTAATGAATTTCATAAATTCACTACCCTCTGAGTGAAGAAATGTTTCCTCAACTCTGTTCTAAAAGGCTGACCCTTAATTTTAAGATTATAACCTCTGGTTATAGATTCTCCTACCAGGGGAAACAGTGTCTACTCACTGTCTACTTTATCCAGCCCTTTAAGAATCTTATATGTTTCAATAAGACCCCCCCCCTAATTCTTCTGTACTCTTGAGAATATAGCCCTAGTTTATTCAACCTATCCTCACAGGTCAGTCCCCTCATCCCAGGAACTAACCTAGTGAATCTGGGTTGGCATACTTGTGTATGTAGTGGCACTGAAGGCTTGAGAGCAAACCTTGCTTATTAAGGAAAAAGAAAAAAATAACATTAAACCAGAACAGGCTTGCAGTCCAGTAGTGTAGCTCCAGTAATCCTCCCTCTACTAATCCAGTAATTGTTGGTTGCACTCTTATACAACTTGCCAAAGGCGTGCCACTTCAATTGGGCTTCCTTTTTTTTCAGTGGCCTGGGGGTGGGTGGGTGGGGGAAGAGGAGGTAAAGGTCTCCCTTTAAAATGAGTTTCAGAAGGTTTAAACCCAATTGTTTGGGGTTATGAAATGGAGCATAGAACTAATAATCCTTGTGTATGATAATGTGGAAATATGCTACAAACTTTCAATCTTCCTTACACACAGGGGTGGTGCCAGAGGACTGGAAGATTGCTAATGTTACTCCCCTGTACAAAAAGGGGCAGAAGGACAAACCTGGGAACTACAAGCCAGTCAGTCTAACATCAGTATTGGGGAAACTTCTAGTGCCGGATCATAGAATTTTACGGCACAAAAAGAAGGCCATTCGGCCCATCGAATCTGTGCCGGCTCTTTAAAAAGAGCATTTAATCCCACTCACCAACTCTCTCCCCATAACCTCGCAAATCCGTCCTCCCCAAATAAATGTCTACCTCTTTTTTAAAAGTTGTTATCGAATCGGCCTCCACCACCTTTTCAGACAATGCATTCCAGATTCGAACAACTCACTGGGTGAAAAAATGTCTCCCCATCTCCTCTTTGCTTCTTTTTGAAGCAAGTTGTTCAAATCTGGAATGCACTGCCTGAAAAGGTGGTGGAGGCCGATTCGATAACAACTTTTAAAAGAGAGGTAGATATTTATTTGCGGATGAGAGAGCTGGGGAGTGGTATTGAGTTGCTCTTTTCAAAGAGCCGGCACAGACTCGATGAATGGCCATAAGATTCTATGTTTCACGGATAAGTATTGTAAAATATAAAACTGTGCCAGTTTACTCAGCAGTGGTGCACAAACGTCCTTCAGCAATAACTAATATATGTGGAGGAATGTTTGCCAGGACATCGGGAGAAGTTGTTTTACAAGGTGTTTTGGGGTCTCCTCAACTTGGGACATCCTCCCGATGTGAAAGGCACTTTCTAAATGTAATTTTGTTGTTGTCTCCAATGTCTACATGAACACACAGCTGCGAGCTCAGTGTTGAGTTTTATTTGAAGGAGGGCACCTTTGACAATGTAATTCTTTATGTACTGTACCAGGTGTGACAGCCAACACCCAGTTCAATGTCCCTGGGGTGCAGCCTGAACCTGCAGCTTTCTGACCCCGAGATGATAACTCTAGCCTGGAAGAGCACCACAATAGTGCAATAGGGCGTGCAACACTCATTTTTGGTCCTGGGCACATTAATATAATAATAATCCTTGCATTTTGATGTACCGCTTTTCACATCTTCTAGACGTCTCATAGCACTTCACAGAATATATTGTAAAGTGAATTTGACTGTGAATTTGTGGGTGAAACGTGGCAGCCAATTGCACACTGCAGCGTCCCACAAACAGCCGTGGTTTGAAATGCCAAATTTATTATAGGGATTTTGGGGACGGATTATTATTCGGCGTGTGGAGTAAGGAAACTTGCCCAAGGTTTCAACTAGACCTGCCTGGATTTGAAATCAGGTCTAACGCTTGTAAGGCAAATGCTCTAACCACTGAGCTACAGGATGCTACATTAGAGCAGTAATTTAATAATCCTTACTATTGTTGTAGCATTTTATCACACAGATTAAATTTCGGAAAGTGCTTCAAAGGAATTCATGTAAGTGTAGTGACTGATTTGTATGTGAACATGGCAGCCAATTTGTGCACAGCAATGTCCCACAAACTACTATAAATAAGAGGGAGGTTTATTCATGTTGTGCCCAACCTGGGAGTATTTTATGCCAGCCCTGCATACATGAATTGAGACCATGCATACATAAGCATAAGTTTTCCATGCTTCTTTGAGTACAAAAATGAAGCAAAATCTTTTTGTTCAACTGTTTGCAATATAGAAAATACTATTTTAGTATTTCAGGATTCAATATTAGTTTGTTGTAGAACGAAGAGTTTGGGATTGGTGTTGGCAGTAATACTAGGTGGGGTTTGGGAACCATGCCACAGAAACAATTGGTGATTGGAACTCTTCCAGGAGATTGTCTCAACTCATTGGCTGCACTTTCTCAGATGCTATTGACCTAAAGTAAAGCCTAAATTCAGCTAACTAGGATTTTTAATTTGAAGTGAATTTGACCAATTTAAGAAGCTTGCCGTTTTACTTGAAGAGGTGGGGAGGAGGCAGTGAAGTGATTCTTGGCATTTTAACAGCTACTGTTGTTCTGTGTTCAATGCAGGAATACCAGTGACTGACTAGTTGAGACAAAATACTAAATGCTGCCGCTTGTTACAGTAATGGAAAGAGGCTAAACTTGGCAGACTGCTTGAGTACTAATGCTGCATTCAGGAGTTAGTCTAAACTGAGCTGTAGCGCTGTGGTGAACTCTGACCACCGAGTACTCCCTTCAAACTAAGCTCCACTGCATTCTAATCCCCAATACCTTTCCCCATTTTACTTCAAATATTGAGCCAATTCCCTTACTACATATATTAAAGTGACAACATGATTGCTATTTTTGGCTGTGTTTGGTGGTTGAATGAAGAAATGGGAGTTTTGCCTTTTCTGTGTCTAGTTTATGGGACCTTCCGTTTGTGGTATTTTTATGTACTGAAAATCTTTCTTTTTCATTTTTGATTTAAAAAAAAAAACCTAAAAGTCCTCCAAGCGCATTTCCTCTTCATTATTAACTCAAAGGTCTGCCTGTTTGCAGGAGTTCCTGTTGACCTCTCGGTTTGCCTGTTGTTTGAAGTTCAGAGGGAGTCTCAAAGCTTTACACCACAGTTGCTGTCCGGATTCATGTTCTTCAAAGTTCAGTGATTGGTGGGATTATTGTTAGCTGCTGAATCATATACACTTTAAGAATTATCTTCCAAAATTATACGTTAGTTATATCTAGTTAGATGCAACTGATCAATTTTTCAGATTTTCCTTTATACCCAGTCATGCTATACTTCCTCTTTAATGTCTCTTTCTAACATCTTACAGGGTTGAATGCACATAATAAGCCTTGCATTTGATATAGTGCCTTAACATGTCTTTGAGATCTCTCAAAGCGTTTCGCAGAATAATACTATAAAGTGAATTGACCGTCAATTATAAGGGCGAAACATGGCAGCCGATTGCACACTTACGCTGTGCATCCCATGGCCTTCCCTTCGTCATTTTTATTCCTTTACCTTAAATCCTTTCCTTTTGGGATAGTGAAGAGAGATGATAGGGTGTAGCCTGTAATCTGAGCTGCAGTGCAGGTCTGTATCCCTGGCAACCGGCACAGAACTGGCATTATAAACCAGATAAACTGTCCAGTCTAAATATAGTAATTCAGAATCGTACAAGATTGACCTAATCTTCAAAATTAATTTGAAAGCATTAACTTGTTTCCGACACCAATTCATACTTTTTTTATTTTCCCCTTCAGCTTTCTGTTTGCAATGTACTGAGTGTCTTTAGCTTATAAATATTTTAAATGAGCAAGTCCTCTTAGTTGATTCCCACAATTAATTGGCTGTGTCAATGTGCAGGTTTTCAGTGAGGCTGAGATACCACTATCGACTGTACAGCAAAGGGTGTTGCATCATTGACCTTTATCCCTTGGGGGCTGCCATCTCCATTGTTAGAAACCGTTCCCAAAACTATAAACATTCGAACACAGGATAATTATAATCCTTGATTCAGAACAATGTTTTAAAGGGCTTCACCAAATTCACTGTGAAATATTGGCTGTGTATTTGTAGGAAATGCAGCAACACAATTGTGCATAGCACAATTTTTCACATAAAAAGTGAAAGATATAAGAGCTGAAAATTAGAACACTTCCTCTTAATGTCAGTTACCAACATTTGAAAGAACCTTGGTCTTTCTTTTCTCACGTTATGTACTTTATTGTGGGGAGTTCTTTCCCAAACTGCTTTGCTTAGTTGAAACTGTTCATTCACTGAAGCAGATGGATGAAAGCTGCTGACATCAAGGAAGAAATGTAACTTGTATTTGTATTGATGTTGAGAGCTCTTTTTAACTGGTAATTGGTCTGATACAGTGGCACTGCTCAACTTTGTATTCCAACTGGATTGTCTGTATGCTCTTTGCCATTGAAATTGCAGGCACTTGAAATCTTGATTAATAATGTGACTGCAGGAGAAGTGTTTCTGATCTGCGTGGAGTCTGTACTGAGTTTCATTTTGTTGCTTAGTTACATGATGTTGAGAGTGAACAGCTATTGTCAAAAAAACGAATTTGCAGAACACCTACATTCAAATCCATATGTTCAACTGCTATCCAAGTACTGCAGCTTTAAATATGTGATTCTGGAACCTCCTTAAGCTTTATACACTTGAACTTTTATGTAACTTTAAAAAAAAATGTTTTCCCTGATCTTGTACAAGCAGTATGCTTTATCTTGCAAATTATCTGCACTTATAGCAAAGAAGGCTGGGCTATCAAACAGATTAAAACTGACTAGGTTGTCATAATTGCCAATTTTCTTCCCCCCACCCTACCAGATGTTGCTTTTCTTCCATTGAGTACAAATCCTTAGGCACCATGTGGATGTGTGTTGCCCAGCTGTTTGGCTGGGAGAGGTGATGTACCACAATCAAACCTGATTTTTGGCTCCATTCTATTTCCACATCTGCATCAGCAGCAGATAGAGATCAGGAATGGAACCATGATTGTCTTTTTTCTCTTTTCTCTCTTCCCCCCGCTCCCCGCCCCCCAACCGCTTCCATCTTAAATCAAGTGGGCGCTTTCTGTATCATTTAATGAGCACTTTGAAATACTTGTGCTACATGGGGTGCTTTGAGCCCCTTACTGATCATCTGCAATAAGGAACTACTTTTACTGGTTCATTACTTTGAAAGTCACGGTCTGTGGTGCTGATGGTCTGTGGCTATCTTGTGCTTCTCAAGTGTCCTGAAATTTAGAGCCCAGTTTGGGATTGAACCCAGTGAGAACAGTAATAAAACCATAAAAGGTAGAGTACGGCTGGTTTGCCAGATCCGTGCTGAGACCCTGTGTAGAGTGTAATTGCTATTTGTAATAGAGCTGAAAGGTCAGCCAGGTTTTCTGTGTTTAACTTGTGTTCAGTATTCAGTTACAAAAAGCTTTCTGTGCTTATTGCTGGATGTAATAATAATAATAATGTACACTAAGAAGGGCAGAAAGTGATTCAAACTCTACAGAAAAATATTCTCACTTTGGTTCTAAGCTTCTGGGTATTGCAATTGAAGGGATTCTTAATAATAGATAATAATCCTTACATTTGAAAAAGCGCCATGTTATCTAGACATTTCAAAACACTTCACAGAATATACTGTAAAGTGAATTGACTGTATTTGTGGGAGAAAATTCCTTCTGTTCATTTCATCAGCACTCCGCTCTTAACTCAAATGCTCAATAATTTATTGACTCAGATGTTTTTCCCTTGAGGAGAAAGAATGGGTATAAACAGTGACTTACTATTGTACTTGTTTAAATATACAATCAGAGTATCTGTGAATTAGCAGTTGACATAATCACAGTTGCATGTACTCTGAAGAGACAAATCGTCCTAATTTAACTATTTATAGGTGACTTAATGCACAAGATAAGTATATATTTGGTGTAAATTAATTTTGTGAAGCCTCAGTAAAATTGATGTGCTGTAGTACTGTTAGTATATTTGCAAGACAGGTCTTGAAGGAGGCAATGGTGGATTCAAGACTGTGGGATGGAGTCCCAGAGGGTGGGGGCAGAGTGGCTGAAGGCCCTCCTCACAATGGTAGGGAGGCCAATACTGAGAACATGAAGCAGGCCACAGTCTGCTAAGCATTAAGGTACTGAGCGTTGAGGTACTGCTGGCGTTTAACTTGGCATCGGGCATAGTTTGTCATTTAGAATATTGGCAAGTTTGTCCAGCTCAGGATCATTGCAGCCATCAGGGCATTGACTTGCAGGGTTAAGAGGAGTTGAGTGCAAAGAATCTTTCCACCCCCACTGCATGCTCTGCCACTCTTGAGTGTTTGATGACCTCAAAGTTAAATATTGGAAAATGCAGATACTGTGGAATTCAGATAAATTATGCAGCCATAACTGGAGGTAACAGTTAGATGTATCATGTACAGAGACACTCCTGAAGTTCTCTCCTTACTCCATGGTCACAAAGTTGATGAATACAAATGTATATTACATTTTGGCTTGTCAGTCTCGACTGAAGTTGATCACCAGAGCAGAACTGCGCAAATCCTGGCACGAACAGTGTTCATGTTCATGTTTTCATTCATTGAGTGGGAGAAACTGTCAAGACGTTCCCAGTCTTTAGTGGGAATTATCAGAGAAGTGATAGTTCTATGGCTTGTAACGTGAATATATCCTCATTCTAGTAAGTAATATATGAAACATTTATAAATAATGAATGATAATCCTTACATTTGGTATAATTAGGTCAGGAGAATGACACAAAGTGCTTTACAGGACATAATGTGAAATGTTATTTGTCTCCTCTGGTTACTATACAATAAGAAGGACGTTGTGGCAATGGAGAGAGCCAGTGTAGATTTACTAGGAATTAGAGGTTATGACTATCAGGAAAGACTAGATGGGTTGGGACTTTTTACTCTGGCTGTTGAGACAATACAGGGGGAACCCTGATGAAGGGGTTTAAAAGCTAAACATAAATAAACTGTTTCTCACTGTTGGGGAGTCCATGACGAGGGCAGAAATATAGCACAGCTCTGTCAAAACTGAAAGGGAGTTTAGGAGGTTTTCTTTTACAGAAGATGGTGAGAATGTGGTTCCACTAGCAGAATGGTTGAAGTAAAAAGCATCAATACAGTTAAGAGGAAATTGTATTCATGTGAGAAAAATGATTAGATGGCATATGGGGAGATGTTAGAGGAGAGGTGGAGAAGAAACAAGGTCACACACTCGGATTTTCCTATTTTGGTGCAATATTTCTTCGTATGCATCTGCAAGGTGTAAGGAGTATTTTGGGGTGATTTCTTTTTCCCCCACTCCCCACACATATATAACATGTGATGCACTCGAGATAGCACCAGTATTCTGCAATCAGCCTGTGTCAGCTAAGGATTTGACCGTATTTCAGTTTTGGACAATGCACAACAATCCCGTTTCTAAATGTGAGCTGTGCTGCTTCTCACATCTTTAGTGACCTGGCTCAGCCAATGCCAAGACAATGTTTTCAAAATGTAATTAGAGTACATTCATGATAGCTAACAAACAAATCTTTGCAAAAGTATTAATGTATTAATTAGTATTAGTATTAATTAGCTTGCCAGAACCTTTGAAAATTCCATTGATGCCTGCAAGTCATTTCCATCTACTGGGTACTTTCGTTTAATAATTTCATTGTTTAATAATTGTTGGTTGTCATTTTGCTATACTGTACCTGCCTTGCATCAATGGTCACCAACATTAATAATTCAGCTTGGCAATAAAATGTAATGTTCTAGTCCCTTTTTTTAGTTTTTCCACCAAACTAAATTCTGATTTTTTTAACCAGTTTTTAAAAAAAAAATAGACTCTTTTTGACAAGGCTCTGAATAATACTTCTATTTTTGTAGATTTAGAAATTGACTTTAATGGTCCTTACCTAACCTCTAATTACAAGCTCTTATCAAATGCTTCTGTTTAAAACTGTAAACAATTACTGGAACTGCATGTAGTTGTCACTAGGAATTACTGAAGTGGTAAATTGCTCATGTCCAGAGGCCAGAGTTAAAGGCACTCCCAACTTAACAATGGAAGCAATTTCCAAGTTAACAATTAATCTGCTGAGCCTCAGCTACTGTGGGTAATGTCTGACCGAGATACCAAATTACAAATCTAATAGTGATTTTGCTCTATCTCAGTAGCACTTTTCTGCTACTTAATTTGGGAAAATGTGCGGAAAGGCTATTTTTGTGTTTAAAAAGGAGGTGGTTGTGGGAGGTGACTGTAAGCATAGTCGAAAAGGAAGCTTTTCAGGTAGGACTTGGAAAAGGGGAGAGAGGGTGCAAGGCGGAGGGATTTAGAGAGGTATTCCAGAGTTTTGGGGCTTAGTGGCTGACTGCATGAGTTAAGCTTCTTGTCACTCTTTATGGGTGGTCGGGCGGCGGTGGGAGAGCAGGTTACTAGGAGGTATTTAGAGGATCACTTTACCTCAATTGTTCTTCCTGTAGATCAGTGGTTCCCAACCTTTTTTTTTGCTGCGACCCAAATTAGCCACTAACGGGTCCTCTTGACCCTTAACGACGCTCAGCTAAGACGATATCTCCGTCTCTTTTGTGGACTCAGTGCAACTTGTAAATACGGTTTTTCATACAAATTGGTCAGTGGTATCACTTCGGGCACTTTTTTAGCATTAAAAAAAAGCATCAACAAAAAATTTGGATGACCCTTCGCGACCCAACTGAGGAGGACCCCCGCAACCCTGATTTGAGTCAGGACCCGAAGTTGGGAACCACTGTTCTAGACCTTTGCAGGTCTCTACTACCTTTCTTGCAGATGACAGTACACTAGTTGAACTTGAACATCATGAGCAGATTCTGAGTGCGTCTAATTAGCATCACAGAACAATTTGGGAATTCACACTCCTGTCGATTTAGTTCTTTTAAGCAATTTTTAAAATAGCAAATGTTCTTGTACAACTCAGAAGGCTTCTCCATATGCACAGTTAAGTGGCTGAGGCAACAGTGATGTCTTTTCAGAACACGACAATACAAAATTTTTAAGAGGTGTCATATTCTAATAAATTCCTTAATTGCATGAATCTGCTCATTTTGTCAGTTTAAACACTATTTCACTTGAATTATGTGTTGAACCCTACATCATGGCTTTCAACTCCAGGGTACATGTTCAGATGGATGTTAAAGATCCCATTGAATTATTTGAATAGCGAATTTACCATCTCTTAGTTTCCTGGACAATCCACCAGATAAAATTGGTCATTCATGGCTGTTAGTGGGACAGTACTTTGTGAAAATTGACTGCTGCATTCGTTACCCTACAAATAGTAACTAGGCTTTACAACTTTCTGATATGAAAGGCAACTATTAATCATATTGATTGCGGGCGGTATGAAACCTAAAGCAAATTTCCTTACTCCATATGCCTCTTACCTAGCAGTAAGTAGGAATCTGGTTGTTAGTCAACCCCCACCCCCCGGTTCCCGGACTGCGACCACTGATTTGACGGGTCCCAAACAACACGACCACTCTGGACAATCAGGCTGCGGCGTGACGTCACCGAGACAAGATAGCGGCACGGATTTGAAGAGGTCACGTGAGCGGCCGCTTTGTCAGACAGTAAAAATAGAGTACTTCAAAAATTTGAGAATTCTAGAACACAATAATATTCCTTGGCATTTGATAGAGTCGAGACGTCTTAAAGTGCTTCACAGAGCATTCTGTAAAGTGCAGCAACTGTATTTCGCTGGCAAAACTTGGCAGCCAATTGTGCACAGCAGTGTCCCACAAACAGTCGTGGATAGAGTAACCAAATTACAGTAGAACCTCGGTAGCGCGACCACCCACGGGACCACGACCAGGTAGTCGCGTTGGCGGGGAGGTCGCGTTAGTGAGGTGTCGATTCTGCTGGATGGAAGATTAAACTATTGGCTACCGTCCATGCAGAGTCGGAGAGGCCGGGGAGGGGGGGTACTCGAGGCTGGAGTGGGTGGGGTGGGGGGGAGATAGAATACTAATAGCAACAGAAATAGGCCATTCTGCCATTTAACTAAATCATGGCCGATCTTAACCTCAGCTAATCCTTTCAATTCCAATTATTTGAGGCCGGAGACTCTCGGGGGAGGGGGAAATACACGAGGCCGGCGAGGGAGGGAGGATATTCGAGACCGGGGAGTGAGTGTCGGGAGGCCAGGGGATACTTGGAGGAGATGTCTCAGAGCCAGGGAGTGGGTTTGTGTGTACTGTACCACACAGAAACTGGGTATTCTTCACCAGGTGACACCTCATCAGATTAATTAATCAGACCCAATTAATTATATTGATTTGAAGCATTGCAGAGAAAGAATATTAAGGAGACCGAATGCTGACAATAGTTCATCAGCCATCATTTTCACTCCTATTTTTAAACTTAATACAATATCATGTGGTCAACATTCGAAATCTGTATTGAATGAATGAGGATCTTATAAATTGTAATTGTTGAGCTCACCCAAAAATTAAATCCTGCAATAAATGGTAACTTTATTCTACTGAACAAACAAGCACACAATTCAGTTACTCAAACATTCTGCTCTTATTTTAGCTTGCCATAATACAATTTAAGGTTATTCCCTCTCTTCTCTCCCACCCTCCCCCACCGCATGTCTGGCTTTTCTTGTTGCCTTGTTTAATCATGTGAATCTGAGCTGCAAGTGGTACCTTGGCTGTTGATGGTGGCCACGCTATCTTGCATTTCATGCTGTGTGGTGCTGCTCATCAACAACAACAAAAAGCAGTTCTTGTCGGCTATTGTCCACCTAGTGACTGCTCAAAACTGTTCTTGTTCGATGTCCAATGATGATCTTTGGAGGTGGTGGGGGGAGTGATGGAGAGAGGCAAGTCCCTGGGACTGGACTGCCGACCAGGGGAATATTTGGTTGATCTTTAATGGTTTCAGTAGTCCAGTTTATGACCCAGACAAGTCTGCAATATTCTAAGACACAGATGACAGATCAGCCAGTCAGATTCATTGGCAAGATTTGGAAGGACAGACCAGTCACTGGGAGCAGGGATTCTTCCCATTTACTTCTTGTTAACAACAACAACTTGGATTTATATAGTGCCCTCCATGTCGGATGGCGTCTCAGAGCGCTTTAACCCTGTAAGCGAAAGTTTGAGCTTGTTTGTAGGGTGATACTAACTGGTCCAGCAAGGGAACTCTATTAGACAGTGCTTGCGATGGCAAGCTATCTTGTTTAGGTGGCTAAACACTAGCATAGTCCACTTTCTGGGGTTCCCAAGCCTGGATTCTTGCCAACCTGGATCTAATACTTTACAGAATTTCATAAACAGGGTGTGGCATTCCATTCCAAACCAATTGAAATTTTGTTGTGTTGGTAGCAGGATTAATTTAGATACTCAATTATTTAAAATGTGACTTAGAAATGGGACTTCTGAGATAGTTAAAGATCTACTAAGTTGCAATATTTAATTGCATGGCTATGGAGTATTGTGTGACTGGTAGTACAGGCATGGAAATTGGATGTACTCAGCTGTGATGGGACTCCATCCCATATCTATTTTTCTAGCTCAGTTGGTTCAAGACCCACATCATTTAAGCCCATGACTGTCAATCCAATGGAAGATTGGGGGAATGCTGCATTGTTGGAGGTGTGACCCCCCCCCCCCCATTCCCATTTTTTAAATGAGTCTGTGACCCAGCCTCAATAGCCTTTCCTGGCAACTTGTTCCAATTGTTTCCTCTCAGTAAACAAAAACTTCTACTGTAACTGTCCTACAATTGCCCTTTACAACTCTAAACATATGTTCCCCTTGCTTTGCTGTCTTGTTGTAGTTCCCCCTAAAGTATTGAAAAAGTGTTTACTTTTTCAGTTCAGTTTCAAATGTTATACAGCTCTGAAATTCCCTGTGAGTTGTCTTCTCTCAGGAATGAAGAGCCCAGGCTGGTCTAATCATTGCTCTTTCCTCTAGCACATCCTGTTGCTCTCCCCTGCACTGCCTCTAGCGCTGGTGGAATCCCGTTATGTCACTGTGACCAGAACAGTATGCAGTACTCGAGGTACTGCCTGACCACAGTGACATATAACGACTAGCAAGTGAGATGTCTGTTAATAATCTCTCCGAGAAAAATAATAAATTGGTGATTTCAATCCACGACTGTTCGTGGGACACTGCTGTGCGCTAGTGTCTGCTGTGTTTCGCCCGCAAATGTACAAGTCAATTCACTTTACAGTATATTCTGTGAAGCTCTTGGGATGTCTAGAAGACATGAAAGTGCTCCATCAAATTATTATTAGGAGCAGGATTATTATTACCTCTGTTTTTCCTAGCAGTAAGTAGGTTAAAAAAAAATTGGTCCCTCAATCCTCGAGTGTTTTCGGGGCACTGCCATGTGAAATTGGCTGCCTCGTTTCACCCATAAACTACAACAATAACAAAATTTACATTTATAAAGCGCCTTTCATGTCGCAAGGATGTCCGAAGGTGCTGCAAATATATAGTCAATACAGTATATTCTGAAGTGTTTTGAGACGTTTCAGAGATGTGGTAAGACAAGAATTACATTTGTAGAGTGCTTTTCACGTCGGGAGTAAGTCTCAAGGCGCTGAGGCGGGTGTCGGGATCTGAGCAGGGTTGGTGTGGGGGGCAGGGTTGGGATGAGGGAGGGCAGAGAAATAGGAGGGTGACTGAAGGCACGGTTGAAGAGGAGGTTCGTGAGACCAGCCTTGAAGGAGGCGAGGGAGTAAGGCAAACAAATTGTGGAGTGGAGGCAGAGAGGCTGAAGGCCCGGGCGCTGATGGTAGGGCGGATCAGGCGGTAAACATGGAGCAGGCTATAGCCTGCTGAACGAGGTGGGGGAGGGGGTGGGGAAGCAAACAGGTTGATAGGGGTGAGCAGAGGTAGGAGGGGGCAAAGGCCATGAAGGGTCTTGAAAGTGAGGACAACGATCTTGAATTCAATCCTTTAAGAAATGGGGAGCCAGTGGAGCCGGTGCGGGTGATGGGGTCGTGGAGCCTGGTTACACTATATCAAGTGCACGGCTTATACATATACTATATCTAGGGTCCGGTGATATATCGCTAAAACCCGATATAATTTTCATATTGATACGCCGATATAGGCATTTCAAAAATATCGATTTTTCGATATATCGAGGTAAAAAATCAGAATGCCGCACACTGAACTACAAGACCCAGAATGCTCATTTCTATGATGGGGGGGGGGGGGGGGGGGAGAGAGAAAGCGGGGTGGGGGGGGGGAGAGAGAGATGGTGGGGGGGAGGGGGAAAGAGACGGCTGGGGGGGAGAGGGACGGCGGGGGTGTGGAGAGAGACGGCGGGGGAGTTGGGGGAGAGACGGGGTGGATGTGATAATATATAGATAGATAGAGATGGGGGGGATGTGAGAGAGACACAGACAGAAAAACACAGATGGAGAGAGTGAGAGACACAGAGAGAGAAAGACATTTACCTCCTGAGGAGATAGACCCCAAATGCGCGCGCACCCGGAATGCGCGCGCACCCGGAATGCACGCGCACTACAAATGCGCTTGCACTCCGAACGCGCGCGCATGCGCAGTACGAAAAACCCGAAAATATCGATATTTCAGTATATCTCGATATGAGCCCATCGATATATCTAAATCGGAAATTTTCCATATCGACGGACCCTACTATTATCTGTACAGTACTTTGCATTTTTGTCCTTCGGGTGAAATTTTGAAACCAAGTTTCTACCTGTCTGTTTTTGATTTGTGTCCTGGCCAAAACTCCCCTCGATAACAAACTGGTGATTCACTTAATGGCTGTTTTGTGGGACATGTCTGTGTGCAATTTGGCTGTCATGTTCACCTACAAATAAATACAGCAGAACCTCTGATTCACTTTGAAATGTTTCAGCATTATAAACCACTATCAATGCAAGAATTTTTTTCTCCTAGAAGATTTGTACCACTGTTTATGATTCATCTTGAATTTGGTATAATGCCTTACGTTATCAAAAGATTTTAAAGCACTTCACAGGGTTTACTGTAGTGTAGTGGATATATTTTCGGTCGTACCAATATACTAAATGTTTACACTTTGGCACTCTGTTGATTCCTATAATATTCACATCACTATTTTGTGGCATACTTCTGCTACAGAAATACTTACGATGACAATTCATGGCTTTTGAGATGTTCTTCGTTACGCACCTCGGTTTCCTACTGCTCTATAGAGCACTTCACCCAAGTGACTTCACTCAACTTCCTGTAAGTGGACTGTTTGCAATACAGACCACCCACATTTCACACTTTTACTGTGCTCCGGAGTTATAAGTGGAGTGCTTGAACCTGATATCACAGGACTATTCTAGCTTCTAACCATCAAAACTGCAAGAATAAAAGATGGCCCATTGGTTCTGCTCCTAATGAGCGCCATAGCTCAAATGACTATTCATTCTGTGAACTTTAAAAATGCTTCCAAAAGTAGTTTACTCCAAACACATTTTTTTGTATATTTTTCTGTATGTACCAAAGGTTCCGCCCTCACCTGCCTAGATTCGAAACACGGGTCTCACATTTATAAGGCGAGTGCTCTAACCACTGAGCTACAGGACTCCACATATAATCATTGTGGTTGCACTCTGTTTTTCTTTGGCTGCATCTCACATGACCTTGAAGTTTTAAAACTTTGGGTTTCAGGGTTGTGGGGTCAGTTAACTGGAGTTGAAGTTTCAGTGAGAACTACATAGATGTGCAGATAAAACACTTTGTTGCAGAAGCTCTATTAAAAGCAGAGAGGGAGCCTCAATTACAGTATAATCTGACTTGTAGTACTGTAGTTATCCATCACATTTGGGTTGCGGGAAAGGGATGAAGGATTAGAATAAAATGATTTGTGATTAAACCAGTAACCCTTCAACAACAACTTGCATTTATCTAGCGCACTCCATGCAGGGTAGTAATTCAGAACGCTTAGACCCTTATACTGTTAACAACAACAGAGAGAAAGGTTACCTACCCTCAGTTACTTCAGAAGGAAATAAATTCAGTGCTTCAGATATTGAAGAAATATGCTTGTACAATTGTGATGATCCAGTGTTAAGCAATCAGTCAGTTCTACGTGTAACTGTTAATCCAAATACCTCTTTGATGTGATTGAATTGCCGAGACTCTGTGCTATACATTATCCATCTATAGGTCACCCGGTTCCGGATGGGATGCATCCTATGTTACTAAGGGAAGTATGGGAGCAAGACTTTTAATCTTCCTTGGGTGGTGTCAGAGGACTGAAGGTTGCTAATGTTACTCCCCTGTACAAAAAGGGCCAGAAGGACAAACCTGGGAATTACAGGCCAGTCAGTCTAATGCCGGTAGTGAGCAAACTTTTAGAGTCTATAATCAGGGACAAGATAGATCTTCACTTAGAAAAATACAGGCTAATAAAGGACAGCCAGTATGGATTTGTTAAAAACAAATCTTGCCTTACAAATCTGCTAGAATTTTTCGATGAGGTAATGGAATGGGTGGATGAGTGTAGCGCAGTTGATGTAGTCCCATGGACTTTCAAAAGGCATTTGACAAAGTGCCGCATGAGAGGCTTATTAGGAAAATAGAGGCCCACGGCATTAAAGGGACAGTGGCAGCGTGGATCCACAACTGGCTGCGAGACAGAAAGTAGAGAGTTGTGGTGAGCAGCTGTTTTTCAGACTGGAGGCAAGTGTGCAATGGCGTCCCCCAGGGATCGGTTTTGGGAACACTGCTCTTTTTAATATATATTAATGATCTGGACTTGGGTGTAGGGAGCAGTTTCCAAGTTTGCAGGTGATAGATACTAAGTTAGGGAGAATAGTAAATAGTGAGGAGGATAGTAACCATCTGCAAGAAGATATAGATAAAATGGTAAAGTGGGCAGACACATGACAGATGAAGTTTAATGCAGAGAAGTGTGAGGTGATACATTTTGGGAGAAGAAAAGAGGGGAGGCAATATAGGCTAGATACTACAATTTTAAGGGGTGTGAGGGAACAGAGAGACCTGGGGATTTGTGTTAATGACTCTTTGAAGGTAGCAGGACAGGTAGACAAGGCTGTTAAGAAGGCATATGGGTTACTAGGCTTTATAACTAGGGATATACAGTACAAAAGTCAGGAAGTGCTGACTAACCTCTATAAAACTTTGGTTAGGCCTCAGCTGGAGTACTGTGTCCAATTCTGGTCACCACACTACAGAAAGGATGTTAAGGCATTGGAAAGGGTGCAAAGAAGGTTTACTAGAATGGTACCAGGATTGAGGGACTTCAGTTATGAGGAAACGCTAGAGAGGCTAGGTTTATTCTCTTTAGAACAGAGAAGGTTGAGAGGAGACTTAATAGAGGTTTATAAAACCATGAGGGGATTTGACAGGGTGAATAAGGAAAAACTGTTTCCACTGGTGGTCACAGATTTAAAATAGTTTCAAAACGAAGCAGAGGGGAGCTGAGGAGAAATGTTTTCACTCAGCTGGTTGTTCGAATCTGAAATGCATTGACTGAAAAGGTGGTGGAGGCCAATTCGATAACACCTTTTAAAAGTGAATCAGATCTTTATTTGAGGAGAACAACAACAACAACAATTTACATTTATAGAGCGCCTTTCACGTCGGGAGGACGTCCCAAGGCGCTGAACAAGAGGCGTGTGACCCGAGCTGGCAGGGGAGTGTTTGGGAAGGGGTGAAACATGAAGGGGAGGTAAAAGAGTTCGGGGTGGAACAAAAGGCACGATCGAAGAGGAAAATCTTCAAACCGGCCTTGAAAGAGGAAAGGGAAGAGGTGAAATGGAGGGATTGAGGGATGGCATTCCATAAGGTGGGAGCGGAGAAACTGAAGGCCCGGCCTCCGATGGTGGGGCGGTTCGGGCGGGGGGCTTGGAGCAGGCCAAGTCCTGTTGAACGGAGGGTCCGGGTGGGCGTGTAGGGGGAGAGTAGATCGGTTAGGTAGGATGGGGCAAGGCCGTGTAAGGCCTTGTAGGTGAGGACGAGGATCTTAAACTCGATCCTCTGGAGGATGGGGAGCCAGTGGAGACGGGCGAGGGTGGGGGTTATGTGGTCGCGGAGGCGGGTGCGGGATAGTACACGGGCTGCAGAGTTTTGGATGGCCTGCAGCCTATGAATGGAGGAACTGGGGAGGCCGACTAGGAGAGAATTTCCGTAGTCCAGCCGTGAGGTGATGTACGCGTGCACGAGTGTTTCGGCAGCGCGGGGGGTAAGATAGTTGCGGAGCCTGGCAATGTTGCGCAGATGGAAATAGGCGGTGCCGGTCAAGGCGCGGATGTGGGGGAGGAAGGAAAGTTTTTGATCGAACATGATGCCGAGGTTCCTGATTGGCTTTGTGAGGTGGAGAGTGCAGCCTTGGATGTTGAGGCTGGCAGCGCCCGATGTGCGGAGGCACTGGCTTGAGCCAATCAGGAGGGCCTCGGTCTTATTCACGTTCAATTGCAAAAAGTTGTCCCTCGTCCACGATTCGATGTCGGACAGACATGCTGTCAGAACATCGATCGTCTGGGGGTTGAGGGATGAGGCAGAAAGGTACAACTGGGTGTCATCCGCATACATGTGGAAATTTACCCCATGTCTGCGGATGACGTCGCCCAGAGGGAGCGTGTAAAGGGTGAAAAGAAGGGGACCGAGGACAGAGCCCTGAGGGACGCTGTGGGAAACTGTGCGGGGGTTTGAAGAAAAACCATTGGAAGAAACAAAATGTAAATGGTGGGTCAAGTAAGAATGGAACCAGTCAAGGACTGTGCCTTGAAGGTTGAGGTGGGAGGAAAGACGTTGAAGGAGGATGGTGTGATCGACTGTGTCGAACGCAGCAGACTGGTCAAGGAGGACGAGGAGGCAGAAGGAGCCCTGGTCACAGGCGGTTAGGATGTCATTTGTGACCTTAACCAGGGCAGTTTCTGTACTGTGGATAGGGCGGAAACCTGATTGGAGGGGTTCAAGAAGTGAGTGATTTGAAAGGAAAGAGCGGAGCTGGGAGGCAACCACTCTTTCAAGGACCTTGGATAGAAACGGGAGGTTGGAGATGGGTCGATAACTTGATGGTTGCGACGCATCAAGGGAGGGTTTCTTCAGGATAGGGGTGATGGTGGCTGTTTTAAGGGAGGTAGGGACGGTTCCTGAGGAGAGGGAAAGGTCTGTTAGGTTATGGGGAGAGAGCTGGACAGTGGGATTGAGTTGCTCTTTTCAAAGAGCCGGCACAGACTAGATGGGCCGAATGGCCTCCTTTTGTGCCGTAAAATTCTATGATTCTATTGGAGTGGGTGTGAAATCCTTTCTTGCTCATATGCTGTAATTTGGCTATCAGCTACTGCTATATATTTTTTTAAAAGGTGGGGAAACTCGTTAAAATATTGGTGGCAATGGCTGTATGTGATTAATCTCCATGTGTGGCATTTTGTTTTAAATTACCAACCGAGTTTTTTTTGGCCTTCATTGATATTAATCCATCCTTTTTGCTGCGGTTCACCCACAAAATATACAGTCAATTCACTTTACAATATATTTTGGAAAACTCTTTGAGACGTCGCAAAGGAGTGATAAGGTGCTATATCAAACGCAAGTTTTTTTAAAATGTTGAACCCTGGGTCCTCGGTGTAAAACTGCTATGGGTGCTCCTGAGTGTGGAATCCCAGTTCTGCACGATGCAAGAGAAGACATTGAAGGTATTGATTGGAGGATACACAAGGCATCAGCCCCAATTGTTGATTTTTATTGGTTCCTGGGAGTTATGGTGGTGGCCAAGTGGAACCTTTGCTTGGACACTGGAAAGGTGTGATGCACTGTATTTTGGTTTTAACAGTTATAGGTTTCAGCAAGTGCCAAACCAAAAGAAACTCCACATAGGTTAGTCATATAGATTAGGGTTTCACTAGCTTGTTCAACAAAACCACTATGTGAGCTGTTTTGACTTGGTTATCGCAAGGACATGTCAATATGCATGGCACTTGTAACAACAGTACCAAAATTACATTTATAGAGCGCTTTTCACATCAGGAGGATGTAGGGTCCAGCGATGTGTCGATGTATCGGTTATATCGATATAATTTTCATATCGATATGCCAATATCGAAATTTAAAATATATCGATATATCGAAAAATTCTATATAAAAAATATATTGGTATATCGGTATATCGTTTCCGGTGATGTATCGGTATTATCGGTATAATGCGATCTTTTCCAGCTTACCTTGTCGCCGGCATTGCAACCTCCTGGGCCTAGACCATGGAATGCGCGCGCACATCCGAATGGAATGCGTGCGCACTGAACTACAAGACCCAGAATGCTCATCCCTATACACAATGCACAGACCGAGGTGCAAGCCGCCATATTGCGTAGTCCTCAAATACAATATACAGGTATACAAGGGATGGGGGAGAGGGAGGGAGAGAGTTGGGGGGAGAGGGAGGGAGAGACGGGGGGTGAGGGAGAGAGAGACGGGGGTGGGGGAGAGGGAGGGAGAGACGGGGGTGGGGGAGAGGGAGGGAGAGACGGGGGTGGGGGAGAGGGAGCGAGAGACGGAGGGGGAGAGGGAGGGAGATGACGGGGGGGAGAGGGAGGGAGAGATGGGTGGGGGGAGAGGGAGGGAGAGACGGGGGGTGGGAAGAGGGACGGAGAGACGGGGTGGGAATGTAATAATACATTATATTAGATAGATAGAGAGATAGAGAGAAAGAGAGAGGGTGGGGGGTGGGGGGAGATGTGAGAGAGGACAGAGACACAGACAGCGAGACACAGATAGAGAGAGAGAAGGAGAGAGTGAGTGTGAGAGACACACAGAGAGAGAGAGATATTTACCTCCTGAGGAGATAGGCCAACACCTGAGCCAGATCCACATCCTCCCCCCCTCTCCCCTGTCCCTCTCTCTCCCCTGTCCCTTTCTCTCTCTGTCCCCCTCTCCCCTCTCTCCACTGTCACACACTCTCTCGTCGCATCGAGGACCAACCAAAATGGACCTTGGAGAATCGGTGGCGACACCTTGTGGGGGAGATGAGCATTCCAGGTCTTTTAGTTCAGTGTCCCGAATGCGTGCGCGCCACCGAATGCGCGCGCATGCGTAGTATAAAACCCTCGAAAATATCGATATGTCGGTATGTATCGATATGAGCCCATCGAGATATCGAAATCGAAAAATTTCCATATCAACGACCCTAGGAGGATGTCTGTAAGCAGTTAGATACCCATGTAAGAGTTGTGGACAAGAGAGTGGTGACTTTGCGGTGTTGAGCTGGATTGAGTTTGCTGCATTTAGTACTTCATAGGGAACGGCGATATATCGGTATATCGCTAAAACCCGATATGATTTTCATATCGGTATGCCGATATAGACATTTTAAAAATATCGATATATCGAAAAACGATATATTGAGGTAAAAAATCGGGATGCGTGCACAATCAACTACAAGACCCAGAATGCTCATCTCTGTACACAATGCACAGACCGAGGTGCAAAGCCGCCATCTTGTATTCATAGTCCTCGAATACAATATACAGGTATGCAAGGGGTGGGGGGAGAGAGACGGCTGTGGGTGGGGGGAGGTGAGGGGGAGAGAGACTGCTGGGGGTGGGGGGTGAGGGGGAGAGAGATGGCTGGGGGGGGGATGAGGGGGAGAGAGCCGGCTGGGGGGGGAAGAGGGGGAGAGAGCCGGCTGGGGGGCGGGAGGAGAGGGGGAGAGACGGCTGGGGGGGGGGAGAGGGGGAGAGATACAGCTGGGGGGAGGGGGAGATAGACGGCTGGGGGGGGGGAGAGGGGAGAGAGACGGCTGGGGGGGAGAGGGGGAGAGAGACGGCTGGGGGAGAGAGACGGCTGGGGGAGAGAGGTGGCTGGGGGGGAGAGGGGGAGAGAGACGGCTGGGGGGGGGGGGAGGAGAGGGGGAGAGACGGCTGGGGGGAGGGGGAGAGAGACGGCGGGGGGGGGGAGGAGAGGGGGAGAGAGATGGCTGGGGGGAGGGGGAGAGAGACGGCTGGGGGGGGGGGGGAGAGAAAGACGGCGGGGGGGGGAGGAGAGGGGGAGAGAGACGGCTGGGGGGAGGGGGAGAGAGACGGCTGGGGGGGGAGGGAGAGAGAGACGGCGGGGGGGGGCGAGGAGAGGGGGAGAGAGACGGCTGGGGGGGTGGTGGGGGAGAGAGACGACGGGGGTGGGGGGTGCGAGAGAGGGACGGCGGGGGGGAAGAGACGGGGTGGATGTGATAATATACAGATAGATAGAGATGGGGGGGGATGTGAGAGAGGAGAGAGGGAGAGAGACATAGAGAGAAAAACACAGAGATGGAGAGAGTGAGAGACACAGAGAGAGAAAGATATTTACCTCCTGAGAAGATAGGCCCCGAATGCGCGCGCACCCGGAATGCGAGCGCACTCCGATGCGCGCGCGCATGCGCAGTACGCAAAAACTAAAAATATCGATATTGCGGTATATCTCGATATGAGCCAACCGATATGTCCATATCCGTAAAATTCCCATATCGCCGTTCCCTAGTACTTCACTATGTACACATCCAGAAATGCATGTAGTTTAGGAATGATGTTCAGATCACCTGGCATTACAGTGATGCAGGTTTTTGATGAGTCAGCCCAATGGGCCAACAGTATGTTCATTTTGTGTAGCTTCAAGAATTGTACAGCTTCCTTTTGTCTCAATCTAATAATGTACAATATCATCAAACCATTAAAATATGATTGTATGCTTGATACACCGGGTCTCTAATAGAGGCCTCAGAAAATCTCTTTTGTCTTGTCTGTGTTGCATTGCAGTAAAATATTTTTGTTTGTATTTTACAGTTCAGCCTATGATAATATGAATAAAGGTTGTGTGGACAAAGTTCGTGTGGCCATTAAAAAGATCAGCCCCTTCGAGCATCAGACGTACTGCCAGAGAACCCTTCGTGAGATAAAAATTCTCCTGCGTTTCAAACATGAGAATATCATTGGCATCAACGATATCATCCGTGCACCCACCATTGACCAGATGAAAGATGTGTATCCTTCTAAGTCTCCATAAAGCTGAGTCCAATTGTCCCTAAGAATCATTGGTTTTATTTTGTTGGAATATGCAACAATTTGGGGTAAAAATGTGCCTAAGATCAGACACTTGAGTTTATCCAGAAACATGACCAATTAATTCCTATCAAGTTCCTGTTGTGCTTAACCAAATAAATGGCACATTGCTTTTATCTTTGGATGGGGAGCTTAAATGTAGCATTTGACTGAAGTGAAGAAAACCTCACTGTTTGGGTGAAATTAGTTACAATTTCACTCTGGTTTCAAGTGAAACAACAACAACAAAATTCAGCTTGTATAACGCCTTTCACGTCGGAAGGATGTCGCAACACACAAAACAGCCCTTAATTGGATACCATGTAGTAACCTCACACTCTGCACTGCATTTATTCTGTATAATACCAGTTACAGTGCTGCTGGTAATCCCTACCCTCCACAATTTGTTATTACAGTTCTAATATTTAAGTTTTAATTTTTAAAAATACATTTCTACTGTGTGCAATTGGCTGCCACGTTTATACAGTCAATTCAATTACAAATATAGTTAATTCACTTTACATTACAGTATTCTGTGAAGCACTCAACATCAAGAAGACATGAAATCGCTATATCAAATGCAAGGAATATTATTACATAGACATAGAAACAGGAGTAGGTTATTCAGCCTCTCAAGCCTGTTCAACCATTTGATAAGATCATGGCTGATCAATACTTGACGTCCAGTTACTTGCCCTTGTCCCATATTCCTTAATACCCTGATCCAACAAATATTTGTCTACCTCCATCTTTAACATTTTGTTAATCAATCACTCCTTTGGACAGATTGTCTGACCTATTTTACATTGTGTAACCATTTTCAGAAGATGTGGCCTCCTTAACTTGTTCCTGCAGGTACATTGTACAGGATCTGATGGAAACTGATCTGTATAAACTGCTGAAGACTCAGCACCTTAGCAATGATCACATCTGCTATTTCCTGTATCAGATCCTGAGAGGGCTAAAATACATCCACTCTGCCAATGTCCTTCATCGGGATCTTAAGCCATCCAACCTACTGCTCAACACCACCTGCGACTTGAAGGTTTGTGACCTTTTTTTTATGAAATATGCATCCAAATTGTATTTCATCCACAAAATATACAGTCAATTCACTTTACAGTATTTTCTGTGAAGCGTTTTGAGGCGCCTTGAAGTCGTGATAAAGTGTTATATCAAATGGAAGGATTATTGTTATTTCTATTACTACCAAAAATCTGAAGAATGTGTGGTAAATACCAGTGGTTCTAAAGGCATGTGGATTATCTCCTCAGGGTAAGGTGTATAGTCATAGGGAGAAGGAAAAATCAATCAAGTTAGTCTTGCACAGGTGTTAGACATTTTATTGGCAAATGTCTTCACCCAGAGTGCTATGTTACACCAGGATAATGTAAAGGTGAAAATGAATGAGGGGGTGTTTCCAAATGTTACTCCAGTGCCAAAGGATAAACTAATTAGGTGACTTGAATGTCTTTGTAGGGTTGTTCGCTTCATCGATAGAAGTCTAGTAGCTGACGAAAATGGTTTAGTCAAAGAATCAATTCTTGCATAATAAAATCCCCAGCACTAATATTTCATCCAGATATGTACAGAGCTCTGAGGCAGTGGGGTAGAACACATGCTGAGATGTTGCAAACTCAGTTGGACTATTACTGCTATTGGTTTTAAGATTCATTGTTACATATTAGAGAAAGAGAGATGCTCCCAGTGTGCAGAATGTGGGTGGACGCTCCCAATTGAATCCCCTTGGCAGAAATAAATTTCTTGTAGAGGTTGTGGTTATGGTGTTGTACTTATAGCTGGAGCCAGTTTAGAGTTGATCTCATCGGACAGCAAAGCCTGTTAACCATATTTGTTATATATTAAAAAGTTGGTCTGAAATCCTTCTGATTTTTTCTGCATTGGCGTATGCTCTCTCTGGATTGCAATCCTGTGGGCTGTGATGCACCTCCTGTATCCCTGCCCAAGTGACCGTTATTCACATGTGAGCCTCGGTGGAAATGATCAGCAGACCAGTCAATCTCAGAAGGAATCACAGCCAAGCCTCCTGCCCCCTCCCTATCTGGCTGTCATGCCCATTAACAAGTAGTAGAGGATACTAAAGAGAAACTAGGAGCAGACTAAGAGCCCTGTCTAGTTTTTCCCTCCCAAACCCTGGTAAGGCCAGGGCCAGTTTAGTCTTTCCACGCAACCAACAACAACAAATGACATACATAAAGGCCTTTTGCTTCAGGTGCTGGAGAGTCGGGGATTTGGACCCGAGCAAGGAGTTGGAAGCTAGAGGGGTGCATGGCAAGGAGGAGAGGGGGGGAGACTGACTAACGGTATGATCAAAGAGGAGAGTCTGGGACATGCCTTGAAGAGAGGGAACAAGGCAAAGGGACAATGTGATGGCTTAGCCTTTCTGCTCCACACTTTGAAATACCATCCCACAATCCCTTCGCAAACTCAAGATGAACCAGGGCTCAACCCAGGAAGCTCCTGGTCTGTGAGCTGTAATTCTCTCCACTCTGCTGTTTGGGCTGCTCTAGTTGAGCTATTTTCAGGTGCACATATACTTTATAAATTATGCAGAAAATAAGAATATTTATAAACTATTGTAACTGCAGTATCCTGTGTCAGGATCAATTATTTTCTAACGGCATCTTCTCCCTGTCTGTGTGTTTTTTTTGTGTGTGGTAGACATTTAGCTATCTACTCTGCTGTGGGATAAGTTGGACGATGTGCAATTTTTTTTCACAGGCAAACTGTGTATTCCAAGATAATTTCTCTAGGCTGATCTGACTCCTAACTAACATTCCAGCAACGTAATGTCAGAATTGAGCCAATCAATCAAAACTTCAAGCAATCAATCAAAACTTACATTTATATAGTGCCTTTCACGTCGAGAGGACGTCCCAAGGCGCTGTACAGTCAGGTAGGGACAGGAGCACGGGGGTGGGGGTCAGGGCAGGATGAAGGAGAGAAGGAGAATTGATTGTATCTTTGTGGGCGAAACGCGGCAGCCAAATTGCGCAGTGGGACAGCAATGTCCCTCAAACAGTCATGGAAATGGGGTTGGGGAAAGGGGGGGAAACGAGGGTAAGGCGGGAGAGATGGCAAGGGGATGGGTCGGGGTAGGGGGAAAGAGAACAGGAAAACTGACTATATATTTGTGGGTGAAACGCAGCAGCCAAATTGCTCTCAGCAGTATCCCACAAACAATCTCCTGTGGTCTTGATTGTCCAGTTTCTGAGCCCGGTGGGTCCACAGTACTGCAGCGCACTGCTAGTGACAGCCCAGCCTGGCACATTGACAGGATCTGGAAAGGCAATAACAACAACAAGATTACATTTATAGAGCGCCTTTCATGTCGAGAGGACATCCCAAGGTGCTGATAATGCCCCCTTGTTAACCCTGGCAGCTAAGGGTCTATCCGGAAGGATTGTCCTAGCTAGACAAGCAGCAGGAAATCTTGTCAGAAAATGCTATCGACAAGCTGGCAGTTTTGATTCGATTCTCAGCAGGACCCCGAAGCTCCCTCTGAGGACCCCAAGCCTTGGCTCTTGCCATCTGCATCCAATAGCCTCTGGAATCAGGAAAGTGGGATGCAGCACCTCCAGGGAGAGAGTGCATTATTCTATTTCAATGAATATGTCCAGAATTTCCACGATAAGGTGGGATGCATGGGACTCTATTTTGGATACTCTTAAGCATGGTGATGGATTTATGCTCGTGTCAGACAGCCAAAATAATATTGGATGGTTTGCTGGATTTAGAGCTGACAATGCATTTGTCATTCCTTTTCACCTGCATTTCACAGGTGACCTGCCTGTTGCAGGCTGATTTCATTAATCATGGCTGGATTAAATGGCTATTGTGTCATTGCTGCTGTTAGAAACCATTAGCAGTATAAGTAACAAAGTGTGCCCTTGGGTAAGTAGCGTGTTCAGTTATAATCGATTAGATTCAACTACCGTATTTAGCTTTCTTCAGACATACAGGATGGACTGAGGTTTGGCATTGTGCCGAATCCTACATGAGTTTCCACTGAGAAACTCAAATAATAATCAGTGTCTTCATTTACCCAGATAATATATCAAGTTCATTCCGGGGATAGCTTTAAAAATACTGCTATTAAGGAAGTGCTGATAAAGCCACCAAACAAACCCAATGCATCTGAGTACAAGGCTAACCCAGAAAGATGGATAGGATTGTATTTAATGAGAGTGCAGTGAATTTCCCGAATTGTGGAATATTTATTGTTAGAGCTCAAGGAGGCCTCTGCTTTGAAAGGAAAATGCAGTTGAATTGATATTCGTGCCTAAGCTAATATAACATTTATAGACTATTTAAATTGAATATTCAGAATGTGAAACCCTTTATTGGAATTGTATGGCTAATGCAATCCAATTTCTTGTACCATTGAGTAAATTTATCGACTAGCTGCAAAATGGAAATTAATCTGTATGCATTGCCAGTAAACATCTCTGGTAGAATCTCCTCGGTGCACTGCACTGATTGAAGTTTTCAAAGTAATACAGTAAAAGCCCACTTATTCGGCACCCTCGGGACCTGGTCAAAGCGCATGCCGGATATTTGGCCGAAAAAACACAAAAAATGTTAATTTAAAAAAACATTGTGCCGGATAAATTCTGGTTAATCGAAAGGAATGGGGACTTTTTTTGAGGTGATGGTTATACGGAAGTAATGGTTGATCGGGTCACGGATAAACTGACTTTTACTGTAATAATCTTTGCATTTGATGTAGCGCTTTTCAAGTCTTCTAAATGTCTCAAAGTGCTTCACAGAATGTACTGTAAAGTTAATTGACTGTATATTTATGGACAAACGCTGCAGCCAATTGCACATAGTCCCACAAACTGTTGTGAATTGAAATGGCCAATTTTTTTTTGAGGGATTATTGTCAGGGACATGGAGTAAGGAAACTAGCTCAAGGTTTCGCCCTGCCTGGAATTAAACCCAGGTCTCTCGTTTGCAAGGCGAATGCTCCAACCACTGAGCTATAGGACTACACCAAATAAAGGGATTCAACAGGATAGATACAGAGAAACCTATTTCCTCTGGTGGGAGAATCCAAATGGTGCATAATCTTAAAATTACAGCTTGGCTGTTTAGTAGTGAAATCAGGAGGTAGTTTTTCACCCAAAGGCCAGTGGGAATCTGGAACGCTGTCCCCCAAAAGCATGTGGATGTTGGATCCATTCACATCTTCAAGACTGAGGTGGATAGCTATTTGCTAGGTCAGTGATATGGGATATGGGCCAATTGAGCTTGAGGTACTGATCAGTCATGATCTTATAGAATGGTGGAACAGGCTTGAGGAGCTGAATGGCCTAGTCCTTTTTGCATGTTTCTCGATTGTCAAGTGCCATCCTTCTCCTGAGATATGAAACCAGCTCTTCTCTCTATTCCTGTAGATCTGTTAAAAGAGCCCACAAAGCTATTTGAAACGAGAAGGCAGTTTCTCCGAGTGAACTTGACTGCTGGACACTAGTGCTGTCCTGTTAGGAGGGTGTCCATCTAATACATTTAAAAAAATCCTTCTGATAAAATTGGTCATTCATTTTGTGGCTGGCTATGGGACATCGCTATGTGCAAATTAGCTGCTAACTTGCCTGTAAATACAGCCACTACACTTTGCAGTAAAATCCTGTGAAGTCGTTTTAACAGTTTGATGATGTGCTATATCACATGCAACAATTATTTTTCGAATACCTCCCAATGATCTGCAATTAAGTGTGAACATAATAGTAAGCATGGCATTTAGAAGAGTCTTAATTGAATAGACCATAAAAATAATATGTCATGAGAGAGATTGGTCTTGAAATGCAATCCACAGCAAGATTACTAAGTGTGTGTGTGGGAGGGTGTTTAATATAACACTCACCAGTGAGGGTGACCAGGAAGTCACCCTGATTTTACCCCCAGGAAGTTCTGTAGACGCTGTGTGATGCCATCCAGCATGGAGGGCGCTATATAATAATAATACTTGCATTTGATATAGCGCGTTTCACATCTTCTAGACGTCTCAAAGCACTTCAGAGAATATGTTGTAAAGTGAATTGACTGTGTACTTGTAGTATGTGAACCTATTCTACTAAAAGTCTCTCCACTGGGAGACAATTGAGATCAAACTTTATATTATGAGGGCAGAGGAATATTGACCTGGTTTTGTCACTACAATCCACCTCCCAGTTGAGTTAGTTTGTCCCTGACCAAGTTCCAAAACCTTTGAGTTAAAGTCTTCTGTGCTTATTTTCTTTCCAGCTGTTGTTCCAAAACCTAAAATACGCCATCAAATATAGTCTGGCTGCTGCTGTGCTCCACTATTCCTGCTCCTTGGTGTTCTTGTATGATCTCATGCTTTTAATGGCAGCAATCGGCCTGAATGTCTACTGGAGTGTAGGCTGATGGCCATAAAATAAAGTGCTTCCTACTACTACAGCTGTTGGCTACTCCTAGATATGAGAAAAGAATATTATTTTCCTTTGAGACCTGTAAATAGCTTTCAACGAGAAGAACATTGAAAGGAAGTTGCCGCGTGTAACTGATCTTAGATGTTAAAGCCAGAAACCATCCAATGCACAGATACCATTTAAGTTGTGGTGCATTAGTATAAATCGATAGTGCATTTCCCCTCTTCTACACATGTTATAGGTATTCAAATGTAATGCCATCTAGCCTGTTTATTCTAATCAGTTCTAATTAGTACCTACTAGGATTTCTTTCAGAACTGCGTGGTTCCTTTGCACCCGCACTTTGCCGAAGAATAAGATAAATCGGGTTTCTGTTTTTGGGTGTTTGTGCATTTTGTTTTTCGAGATTTTTTTTTAGCCAATCTTCGAGTGTTTCTATATTTAAAAAAATTGGGAATGGGGGAAGTGGGTGGATTTTGTTACTGTGGTGAGAAGACACAGCTGCACATGGAGAGCAGAGGCATCCTCATATGTCCAGTGCCTCCCTCCACAGCAGCAGTAGTTTCCTGCAGCTCAGGTTGTAAGGTGTCCATTTGATACAACTTTTTGGCAACTTTATCTCTGTTTTCCTGGTAGTTTGAGAAGTAATTTTCCAATGCAAATCGGACCTAACATCTCCTGGGTTTGTTTACTTAGTCTTTTCAAATGCATCATATCTAATAAAATGACAGTATTGTGGAATCCAAGGGTGTTCCGTTGTGGAGACACACTGCGGAGTTGTATCACACATCAGTTCATTCAGCATTGCGAGTTGAAAAAGCTGAATCTCTTCTGGGTAAGGTTTGCCTGGTGTTTACAACAACAACAAAATTGCACTTATATAGCGCCTTTCACGTTGGGAGTGGGGGAGCCGAAGGCGTGGTCGAAAAGGAAGGTTTAATTGGAAAATAAGCAACCTTTTCAGCCTCATTTGAGCTCTTATCCTGAAACTAAAGCTGCCTGATTGTTTTACCAAAGTATTGACATGAAAGTTTTTGGGGCCTTATGTGAATTGTAAAATGACTTCTGCCTTGATTATCAGATCTGGTTTCTAATGAAAGTCCGTTAATTAGGCTCATGATGGGTGTGACTGACATCAACCAGGCTTTGTATAATCCCAGATCTCTGTTCTCTTGTTCAAATATCTTTGTGCCCGGAGCTGCAGTTGTAATCCTACCCTCCAAAGAGATAAATAAAAATAAGCCTTTTCACCCCTCTCTCCCTCTCCACAGATCTGTGACTTTGGCCTGGCTCGTGTTGCTGATCCTGACCATGATCACACTGGGTTCCTCACAGAGTATGTTGCTACCCGTTGGTACAGAGCCCCTGAGATCATGCTCAACTCCAAGGTGAGTTTGGGATTTGCTTTTACTGATCTATCTGTGTATTATGTACACAATGTATTGTTACGAATATAAGATGATGTGCTCTCTTGGGGGCCACGGTTAAAAACAATCTGGAATATGGTCTTGATGAACTGTAACTGTAGAACACTATCATCAGTAAATTGAAGTTAGCCTAATAATGAAAATATTTTATTATTTTTAAATGATGACATTGCCCTAACAGGCGATAGCAATAAGCTTGCCAGACCGTGCTTCAAATGCCAAGCTAGCTGGTTAAACCGCACAAGTACTTTATTACAGCACTGTGTATCTGTGTATCTCCTAATGTGCTCTTTCTCACTATAATTTGCACATCCTATGTGTGATATTAGGCCTGTAATTTTGCTGTAGTGTGGTGATATTGTGTCACAAATACCTTTGCTCTTGCATACATGCGACTGGAATCAAAAGGAAGCTCCTTATGTGGCCATTACATTAGAACAAATTGTTACTGAAACAAAAATGACTTAATGGGTTTACCTCCATAATTGATCATGGTTTTGCAGGATTCAATTCTATGCTACAAATGACTTTTCATTTTCCTTGTCCAGTAAAAGCCCGTTTATCTGGCACCCAATCAACCGTAACTTCCGTATAACCGGCACATCAAAAAAATCTGCATTCGATTAACCATAATTTATCCAGAAAAATGCACTATTAAAAAAAAAATTGGGGTGTGTTTTCGGCCGAATATCCGGCACACACTTCAACCGGCATTGGCCAGATCTTGAGGGTGTCGGATAAACGGGCTTTTACTGTATAAGCTTGACTATGTCAAAGCTCTGCTTGTTGACCTTCCCAATTCTTCCCTCTACAATCCAGAACTCTGCAGTTTACGTCCTGTCCTGAGCCCTGCTCTGTCACCCCACCCTCCATCACACCCACCCTCGCCTGGCTCCAATGGCTCGCCATCCCTCAGCGGATCGAGTTCAATATCCCCGCCCTCACCTTCAAGACCCTCCATGTACATGCCTCCTCCTGCTTCTTCAACCTGCTAACTCCTTATTGACCTGTCTCCTCTTCGACCACCCTCTCTACCTTCCACTCTCCTGATCCTAAACCCACCATTCCCTCCGCTTGGGTCCTGATTGTCCAGCTCCTTGGGATGTCCTCCCAACACGAAAGGTGCTGTTTAATATTGTATTGTATAACATATCAAGCCAGGCTAGATGGCTTTTGATTCACTATGATGGTTTTGGTGTTCAGCACATAATGTGTTGCTTTCTTCCCTGCAGTTTTAATCCAGAGTACAGTGTATTGTGTCCATCCCACAGCCCCTCCGTCTTGCTTCCTCCCTTTCCTCCTTCAAAACCTTCCTCTTCAACCGCGACCTTCCTCTTCGACTGCGCCTTCGGCTCCCGCACTAACTCTTCCCCTTCTCCCACTCTCCTTCCCCTTCTCTCTATCACTACCCTCCCCCCCCGCCCCCCGCTCCGGTCCCGAACTGACTGTTCAGCGCTTTAAGACGTCCTCCCGACATGAAAGGCACTATATAAGTGCAATTTTTGTTGTTTTGCTGTACTGTATATGCTGCTGCAAGTTTGAAAGGTCACATCATTGGTACCAAGTGTGGGAATAGACTTCAAAGAAAAAGCATTTTCAACATGAAAAAACCTTTTTAAAAGGTTAACTTATTTTGAAAATAGCCAATTGTTTGGAAAATTTGAAGCAAAGATTATGTAATATTTTCTATTAAAAAAACTTAACGATATTTGGATGATTGTAAAAAATAGTTTCGTTATGGACAGGTTCTTTTAGAAGCTATGTCACTTTTCCATCTCTATTCCAATCAGTTGATCTATCTCACTACAAATTTGATGTTGTTGTTCAAGCTGCTAAAACAATTATATTTGTTCCTATTACAGTAGAAGCCTGTTTATCCGGCACCCGTGGGACCTGGCCAATGCCAATTAAAGCGCCTGCCGGATATTCGGGTGGTCCGCGGTCGAAAACCTACTACAAAAAAATTAAATTTCTTTTAACGCACACCATACACAGCAGATTAAGTAGTAACAGATAATAACAGAATATTGTATTGGTACTTATTGTTAAAACTACTCTCTTGCGCTTCTCACCTTTACTGATTGAGGTTTACAGTCCAGCGATTCTTTTTTAAATGGATGCCAAGCTGGTGAAAAAAACGGCAGCACGATTTTAAAGTCGAGTGACTTTACTAGCGGCAAGCCGAAGCTCTAGACTCTACTAGCGGCAAACCAAAATACTGCACCTGCGCGACAATGTGGGTTATCGGCTAGCGTTACTGGCTTGCCGCTAATATGACTTTAAGGTCATACACGCTCCTTTTTTTCACCGCTTGGCGTGCTCCATTTTAAAAAGAATCGCTGGACAATAAACCTCAACCGTAGCATCATAGCTTCAAGCGCAGCATCTACCAGCAAAGGTAAAAAGCGCAAGAGAGTAGTTTTAACAATAAATACCAATATAATATAACAATATTTTGTTATTATGTTATTATTTTTGCATTTACAGATGCTCCACTGCTATTGTTCTGGTTTATTGAATGGGGACTTTTTTTTGGCGTGCCGGTTATACGGAAGTGCCGGTGCATCGAGTCATGGATAAACAGGCTTTACTGTATTTGCTGTACAATACTCCAATCAGCTGACTCTAGTTTAAATGCATTTGTACATTTGTCTGGAGTTCAGATGTGAATGACCCGGATTGAAAATCACAGCTGTATTCTTTTGTCTTTACTGACTTCCCGCAAGGTTGTTGTGGCTCAAACTGAAACAGCATCTACAAGAAACTGAATAAATATATTTTAAAAATGTGAAAGAGCAGAGTTTTATATCTAAGCAGTTTCAGCCTTCAAATGAGCTAACAGCAGCTCAGACACTGAGACAATGGCCTGTCTCTTGCTCCTATTTATTTATTATGTTACTATTTACTAATTGATTCACTTCTAGGGATGGTAATTTAGCACCCAGACTGATTATTGCGTGTTTCCTCAAACCCTTATCCCTGGGATTCTGAAGGCACTACAGCTGTGGCTAAGATCTGCTAATTCAGTACAAAATGGGGTTGAAGATAGAATATAGACACCAGTCAGGGGTTGCTTGCTCCTCCTAGCTTAGTAATGACGTTCTTACAGTTACACTGTAATAATAATCCCTCCAAAAAAAACCACAATCATAAAAACTGGTCATTTGAATCCACAACTATTTGTGGGAGATTGCTGTGCGCAATTGGCTGCCGCGTTTCACCCACAAAATATAGTCAATTCACTTTACAGTATATTCTGTGAAGCGCTTTATTACGTGAAAAGTGCTATATCAAATGCAACAACAAACAAACATTAATTATGAAAAAAAATCAGATCCCTAAGAATTTCCAATTATTAATCTCATCCTCTCTTCTCTCTCTCCCCCCCACACATACAGCTTGGATGCCTTGCCAGCAGTGTTAATTGCTTTGAGATGTCTTCCTGATCTGTGAGAGATGCTATCTAAATTATGCTTGTAAACCCAATGCTATTTATTTTGTGTGCTTAACATTCTTCCACATGTTTGGGCAACCATCGTATGTTTCAACCTCAAGAAAAAAGGAAATATTATAGCTTATAATGAAAGGGCTCTTGATTAATTGCAATTTTATGGGCCATCTTCCATTTGCGGCCTATATTCTCGACTAGTTACATATTTAAGGGTTCAGCTGTATTTCATCTGAGTTGGAGAACATGGTGTGCTATTATTTTACAGGGTTACACCAAATCCATAGATATCTGGTCGGTTGGCTGTATCCTGGCTGAGATGCTTTCCAACAGACCAATTTTCCCAGGCAAACACTATTTGGACCAGCTCAACCATATCCTTGGTAAGATACTATTTTTCTTATTTCTCTATAAAGAAAACCTGGAGATGAACTTTATGTCCAAGTTGGGAGATCATTTTTCAAGGTTCCTAATCCTATAATTTAATGTCTACATGTCCCAAATCTAGTTTGAGACACAGGAGATGATTTTTTTCCCCCCATTTTACAGTAGCAAAATTGCTAATGCATGTAGAGAATGGAAGTAAGGTGTGTGTTATTTTCAAATAAAACATAGTTAAATAGGGAGATGAACAGTGGAATGAAGCAACATTGGAAGTATGGCGTATAATAAGCAGAGATCCTGTTTTTTTGTAGGTTAAGCGTAACCTGGTACCTAAATTCTGATAGAACTGTAACAAATGGCGGGAAATTGAAATCCATTGGACACTTTAGGTGGGGATGATGGGGAAGTTAACTTGCAGAACGTTTACCTGATTGGCCTTGCTACAGGTGTAGAAACTTCGAAGTGAAGTTGTGGATAAATGTGGAAGGTGTTGGTCATCAGTGATCTGGTTAAGAAATGGGGCAACTGGGATTTCATGGGATGCAGGCCCAAGTAGAATTCATCTGCCTGGGGTCTTATCAGCGGCCAAGAAAGAAATCTGTAACCTGCCCAATTATATTGTAAAGCTCAAACAGAAATAACCAGAAGGAAGATATTATCGACAAACGTTTAGGGGGTTAATCCCAGTTTCATTACCGGTTTTCAGCACTGATTCATTTGTGGTTTGGAGAATATTGGTTTCCTGATTCACACAATGTTGTGCTGATTGGAACAAAGCAGCTGTTTTAATACACCTTCGAAATGAACTAGTTTAAACCTGTAAAGTGTCTGCTAGTAACAGCACGAAATGTAGATTCCAGCCTTCAATATTAAATGGGACAAATTACTGATTCATTAGGGTGTGGACATGGTGTTGGGGGCAGCTTTTATGAGCAATAAACTGAGTTGACTGAATGGACTATTCTCATGCCATCTATGTGCACTTCCACAACAGATGCAATGAATGCAATACTCGTAAGCATCTTCTGTTCACGTAATGAATTTTCACTGTAACGTTCTGTCTATTTCTAGGTATACTTGGATCCCCCTCTGCAGAGGACCTGAACTGTATAATCAACGCTAAAGCCAGGAACTATCTGCAATCTTTGCCTCCCAAGAGCAAGGTTCCATGGAACAGACTGTTCCCTAAGGCTGATGCTAAAGGTAAGAATGGGCAGGAATAGGAATCTTACTGCAGATTAGCATAATAATCATCCTTGCATTTGATATTGCGCTGTTCACATCTTCTAGACGTCTCAAAGCGCTTCACAGAATGTACTTAAAGTGAATTGACTGTATATTTGTGGCCGAAGCACAGCAGCCAATTGCGTACAGCAGTGTCCCATAAACTGCCGTGGATTGAAATGACCAATTCTTTTTTCAAGGAATTATTAAATGAGTGGAGTAAGGAAACTTACCCCAGGTTTTGCCCTGCCTAGAGTCGAACCCAGGTCTCTTGCTTGGAAGGCAAGTGCGCTAACCACTGAGCTACACGCTACAGCTTCATAGACTGTCTAATGGCTTTTGCAACCAGCCAGTGCTTTTCCAGCCAGCAAAGATAGGATTCCTTATATTTGCAAATAGTTATAGTTCATGCTTGTGCTGCATCAGTCTAGGGGACGGTCTTTTCACAAGGCACTGGAGAGAAGGGCACATGTATGGTATGATACTGAACAGGGACAACTCTACCTCTTGTGAATTTCTTTATGGGGTTATTCCTGCAACTAATTCATAGGAACCGGGCTGTTAGTCAATTGGTGAATTGCCCCTAATTTTTTATTAAAAAATTTAGAGGACAAAAGTCCCTTTTTAAAAAAAAAAATTGGGTCACTCAATCCACAACTGTTTGTGGGACACTGCTGTGCGCAATTGGCTGCTGCGTTTCACCCACAAAATATACAGTCAATTCACTTTACCGTGTATTCTGTGAAGCGGTTTGAGATGTCCCAAAGACATAAGACACTATATCAAATATAAGGCTTATTATTCCTTTATTAAAAACATCTTTACAGCTTCCCGCAAGCTGAATTTCTCCCTCGCAATAGACTATTTATAATGTGCATGTGTAATCACAACCAGGATGTGTTTAGCAGTGCTTCCTGCTGCTCACTCACCCAGCTCGGGTCAAAATCCCTGACTGTCCAACACTCTTGGGACATCCTCTTGACGTGAAAGACGCAATACAAATATAATTTGTTGTTTGTTTGAGCATCAAAAACTGTATGTAGAGCTTTCTAACGGGAAGCAGGGTTGTTTTCATTTCTCTCTATTTCTCACGCTTTGCCCTTGTATTGCAGCTCTGGATTTGTTGGATAAAATGCTGACCTTTAATCCCCACAAACGGATTGAAGTGGAGGCTGCTCTTGCTCACCCTTACCTGGAGCAGTACTATGACCCCAGTGATGAGGTGAGATGGTTTCTTCATTCTTCTCTGTTCAGGCTGCATTCTTGGAAATCATCTGTATGTTTTTTGGGGGACGAGGAAATCAGTTATTAGGAAGTTCATTTGCAACTTATTTTCATTCTAAGCATTGGTCTGTTAAACAGTGTCTTCTGATATGAACATAAGAAATGCTAGAAAAGAAGACCAAGGTCCAACTAGTTCGCCTTCCACCTTCCTGGCGGGCGCATGCACATATATCGCAAACTATTTATGTACTATTTCCCATATTGTTATTTCATAAAACTATCTAATCTGTGTTTGAATGGATCAACACTTCCTGCTTCAAAAATCTCCCTCGGGAGCCTATTCCACAGGTTCACTATTCACTCACTGAAATACCATTTCCATAGATTCACCCACATATATACAGTCAATTCACTTTACAGTATATTCTGTGAAGCGGTCTGAGACATCTTGAAGGTGTGAAAAGCACTATATCAAATGTAAGAATTATTACTATTATTCATTCTGAATTTCCCCCCTTTCAATCGCAGGCCATGTTCTCTGGTTTCACTATTCTGGACCAGTTGAACCAGCCTCCTGTGATCTATATTGTCCAGCCCATTTAGAATGTTAAAGACAGCAATCATATTGATATGGAAGGTCAAGAGTGAGTTTGGGTAATTAGTTAATGCTATTTGTGCTCTGGGAGAGGTTTAGGTGCGATAGAGCTGCAGATCAATGAACACTTTACAAACCTAGTGGGTCTGGGTTCTGTTAACGTTGGGGTCTATCAGAGAGTTAATTCTCTTTTATTTTTGGAAAATTTGACACTAAAGCCACAATTGGCAGAAGTTTGCGGCTTCACAGGGTTTGATGGCTCAATTCTTTCATGTCTTGTTTGAAGTAAATAATATCAAACAGTTGGTATTGCATGCTTTTATATCCCAGGATTATTGAGTCATGTTTTCATAGCCACAAATAGCTTAAATTATCGGTTTATTCATGTGCCTGAATCCACGTGAACTCTCACCTGTGTCTGAGCCGTGGATTGAGAACCTACCTCAAGTGGAATGGAATAAAGGGGTGAAGGGCATGTGTTGGATGCATCAAATGAAGGTCCCTTGGGATTTGTTAGGATCAGTACCCAAGCAGCATTCTTACCTTGTGGTGGGAGGAAGGATACAAAGACCTGACTATAAATCCATTGGTCTGTTTTGTGGTCTTAAGCTTCATATCTAGTCTTTGATCTCTGTCTAGGCTGACACTCTATTCTACTCCCAATAGGATGTGCTGTATTGTCATGAGTTCCGGCCTTCAGATGAGACATTAAACTGAGGCTTTGTCTACCTGTTCAGGTGGATGTTCAGGATCCCTTGGCACTGTTTGAAAAGAGAAAGGAGTTTCTTCCGGTCAATAGTTAGGAAGGTCTTGAATAATCACTTGAATTTGATCCAATGCCTTTTCACGTTGTTGAATTCTCTCAAAGCTCTTCCCAATATTTGCTGAAAAATAATAATAATTTGATCACTTCAATCCATAACAACAACAAAATGACACTTGTACAGTGCCTTTCACATCAGGAGGACGTCTCAAGGCGCTGGACAGTCATTGTTTCAGACCCGAGCTGGGGTCAGGGATGGGGCGGGTGGAGGGAAAGGGAGGGATTTTGGGTGACCGATGGGACCATTGTAGAGGAGGGTCTTGAGCCGGGACTTGAAGGAGCTAGAGAGGGGGTGAGGCCAAGGGACTGTGGGGAGGAGTTCTGGAGGTTAAGGTGGCAGGGTAGCTGAAGGTGGGTGGGTCGGGGGTCATGGAGCAGGCTGAGAGGAGGGGGAGGGCAGGTTGGTAGGGGGTTAGGAGGTTGCAGAGGTAGGGTGGGGATGATGTCGCCAAGGGGGAACATGTAGATATTAAAAAGTAGGGGGCCAAGGACAGAGCCATGGGGGACGCCACAGGTGACAGTGCGGTGGGTTGGAAGAGAAGCCGTTGGTGGCGACAAAGGAGATGGTGAGAAAGGTAGAAGTCGAACTAGGCGAGTTGTGGGACACTGTTATGCACAATTGGCTGATGCATTTCGCTCACAAAATATACACTCAATTCACTTTATACTATATTCCGTGAAGCACTTTATGACGTCTGGAAGACATGATGTGGCGCTATATCAAATGCAAGGATTATTATTAAAGTGTAGTAATCGTGTTTGTAGGAAAATACAAATATTTGCAGGAATAGCATTGTCCCACAAACAGATGAAAGAAAATGATCGATTTTATCTAGAGGATTGTTGGCCAGGAAACTGGGAGAAAGGTTTCTTGTAGTACAGGATTTTTAACATCCATTTGAAAACCCAGCAGAACCTTGTTTATTGACTCATTCAAGGACAGCGTCTTAGTGCTTTCCCCCACCAGAGCATTGGATTGCTGTGTCAGTCTTGAAGGAAAATGGAACAAAAATATTGTCCTTCCTTTCTCTTTATTCATTCACAAAATACATGGTCACAACACTGTACAGTATATCCTGTGAAGCTCTTGGAGACATCTCGACCGCATGATAAAACACTATCAAATGCAAGATTATTATTATTGTTATTGGCTCACTCTCTCTCTCTCTCTCTCTCTCTCTCTCTGAAGTTGTAGTAATTTTGGGTGTTTTTCAGCCGGTGGCCGAGGCTCCCTTTAAGTTTGACATGGAGCTGGACGACCTTCCTAAGGAGAAGCTGAAGGAGCTGATCTTCGAGGAGACGGCCAGGTTCCAGCCCCTGTACCAGCATTCCTAAACTCCACAAGCCCTCGCTTTACAGGTACATTGTCTCTGTCCAGGGCACCAAAGTTTGACAGCCAAACCAGCTGCTTTGACTTAAAGTTTGAAGATGCAATTGAGAACTGCTATAGGAACTGTTTAGTATTTTCGCTTCATGTCAACCATGATGCCCGTTTTCTTTCTGAGCTCTGCCCTTTGATCACATATTGCTGGGGGAAGGAGGAGGCCATTCAGTCCTTGAACTTGTCTCATTCACCACTTTCTAATATTGTGGCTGATCCTCAACACAATTCCCCTCTCGATATCCCTCTCTGCCCCTGTCTATCAAGTGTATATCAATTCTTTAACTGTCTCTGTCTTCAGTACCCTCTGAGGGAAAGAAACTGCTTCCTTACTTCACTTCTAGTTTAGCGTAAAGTTTAGTTATGCTTAAACTTCAGTCAAATCTCAGTCAGATCAGCTCTCAACCTCCTGGATTTGAGAATACAAATCCAGTTTTTCCATCTTTTCATCGTAATTTAGGCTGAGACACCAAGAATCATTTTAGTAAATCAACACTGCGCTCGATCTCACACACCACACACACTCACCTGCACTCACTCACACACTCGCTCACTCACACTCACTGTGAAGGGAATATATCCTTTCGACGGTTTGGTTCCCAAAACTGCACACAATACTCCAAATTAGGTCTGACCCACGTTCAGTATAATTATAACATCATTTCCAGATGTTTGTATTGCAGCCCCTTGTAATGAATATGTATAATAAGCACTGAGGCCTGTTTACCTGGGCACTGTCCTCATTGATTGAGGCTGTTCCAGACAGTGTGGGCTGACCTTGGGTTCACCTGTATGGGCTGGACCTGGCACAGACTCCCCTCAGGAACCCCAACTACTGGTGACATCCTGAACAGGGTGAACAGCTTACAATGTTCTGGACAAGGTCAGGATTACAGTCTAGGTATTTAGTGTCTGCGCTGAGAAATTCCCAAAATAATATTTGATGGCAAGATAAGGAATATAAAGCTCCTTATAGGGCCAAATCCAATTGGGGAATTTTTCATTTCCTTTGCCTGGCTTGTCTAACGTGACCAATTGCATAGAAGTTTGTGTTAAAAGCAATCTTCTTACTACAGTGTGTCAGTGCTAGGGACTTGGTCTGTGTCAGTGAGCACTGAGGACCAGTGATATCAAACAGAAAATACCTTTTAGCACCAAAGTGGTTTATTTCTTCATTGTGTTGGATTGCAGCGTTCCGAGCCTGGTTTAGTGTCAGTATGGATTAATGTCAGGTTGCACACTCTACACCTCCCTTTCAGCCAGTTGAGTTCTTGAAGATCTATTGCTGTGTATTAAGTTTACGCTCAGGTGAATTTGTTTTCTGATTTGCTGTGCCTGTGTTGTCTCCGCAGGGCCAGGACTGCAGGACTGGACATGCTCAGAGTTTGTTTGTTTCTAACTCCTCCTGAATCCTGTCTCGTGGTGCATCTCAGCTTGTTCATTGTACTTTGTACTCTCTTAAAAACTCTGCCGTGGCACCTGTAACCATGGAGACTGTCCGTTCTGGAAGCCACGTGCTTACTGTGGACCTCCTCCACTCTGAGGCCAAAATTCACACTCCAGTGTATCGGTATCTGCGAAGTCTGAACGCTGTGTCTCTCTGTACAGCCAGTGTGCGCTCACACACACACACACATACACACACTAGTTGATCTTTAGCTCAGTGATGGTGTTTGAAAGAAAGCAGGAATGGCTTTCGATTATTAAACACACACGCACACAGACACACACACACACACGCGTACCTTTCATTTTTGTCAGCACTTCAGCTTGATTTTGTTTTCTAAAAGAAATGCACTTTGAGAAATATCGAAGTATAACTGTGATCACTCAGTATTACAGCAGCCTGGGGTATGGTTACGTTAGTGGAAGGTCTCACATTGTTGTACACATTGAGTGAGCTTTCTAAACCTCATTTATTCTGTGAGAATCACACGAAGGCCTGATGAAATTTTTAATTTCCCAGTGAGAGGGGGAAAGGATGTCACTCTCTCGCCTGCATTCTTTTAAACCAGTCTTACTGTGTTGGTTGGTTGTGTAGATTGTGTGCACTTGTACACTGTATACAGTAAAGACGGCAGACCTGCTCAGGCTCCCTCACTGATTTTATGGATTAAAAATAAATAAAATATATAATCCTCAATGTTATGTAATCTTTATCGAACAAGAACACGATTGTGTTTTATTTGCATTTTCTTTTAATGACATTCCATTTAATGTACGAAATCAAACACAAAAAGGAACACCTTGATTCCATTCTAGAAAGTTAGACTTCACCACACAGATCCGAGTTTGAAGTCTTATCTGTTCCAAACGAGCGTTCAGCCTCATTTTTAACAGTATTCTGTGTTACACCGTAATAACCGGCTATCCTCTTATTACAGGATGTATAAACAGAGGGTGCTTTGAGTTGAAAATGTTTAATTGTTGTGAAGGAAACCTCAGTAAGTGGGTCCTGCTGGAGACCAGCTTGACATTTAAGATCAGGAGACCCCGTCTGCTTTTGGCATTGAGAACGAAAGGTGCCCGAGATTCCTGTCCCTGTCTATGTTTGCAGAGTGTTTTTGTGGATGAGCCTGTACAATGTAGAGCTTAATTAGCTATGTTTAAATTCAAAGTGCAGTGCCTGATCCCTAGTCTCAAAACCTTTTGTGGTGACAATTGCCTTGTACAATTTACTGTGTCCAAGCATGACTGTTAAGCTTTGTATACAAAGACTGTCCAAGTGCCACACACACTTACTCTGCACGCGCATGTGCACATGCATACCACAGACACATAGTATGGATAAATCTTATCGCTTCTCCAAGCTACGCCCTAACTCCTCTTTCTCTCTGGTTTGCTTCCTGTATAAATCATGTAACGATTCCGCTTTGTTCCTTTCTAAAAACAAGCTGCCTTTTTTTGCAGACTTCTTGATGTAACTGTATAGAGCACACTCTTGTTTCCATAATGTAACTCATTGAGTTGGCTTTTTGTTCTGGTTGGTCTGTTGGGTGCCTTTATGAATTGTGTACCCTTCAGAATAAACTCAAAACACCTGATTAGTTGGAAAGTGAAGATGATGATGATGACGCCGATGATGATGATGATGATTTTTAAAAAGAAAAAAACCTGTTCAACAATAGGTGTCAAAATGTGATGTACCGCACAGACATACCTGATTGTATTGTGACTGGTATTGGGTTAAGCGTTGTGATTGGTTTTGGGTTAAGCATATATATATGGACAACTTGTAGGTACAAAAAGATTTATTTTGCCTTAAGTTTTTTTTCAATGTTGTATATGTAAACAAATTTTAAATCTGTTAATGAATGTTCTTTTTGGTTCTGGCACATACAGCTCTTGTAAAATTCTTTAAATTGATGTCTCCCTGCATCTTTTAAATACAGTATGTTCTATACACAACCTCCAACAGCGTTTGGCACTGATCCCTCGCAGTAGTTCTCCACGTGCATCACTTATTTTCAGTGTTTCTCGGTTGCCACACTTTCGCTGGAAGACACAATAGGTCAATAATAATAATAATACTTACATTTGATATAGCGCTTTTCACGTCTTCTAGACAACAAACAACAACAACAAAATTACATTTATAGAGCGTCTTTCATGTCGGGACGATGTCCCAAGGCGCTGAAGACATCCCAAAGCGCTTCACAGAATATAATGTAAAGTGAATCGACTATATTTGTGGGCAAGCGCAGCAGCCAATTGCGCACGGCAGCGGCCCACAAGCAGTTGTGGGTCGAAATGACCAATTATTGTTTTTTTTGAGGGATTATTAGTTGTGCGGAGTAAAAAGTGCAAGCTGCACTTAAAAGGGAGAGTAGAATAAAGCTTCCCGATTCCAATTAAAACCCTACACCTGATGATGATGATAATAATAATCATTGCATTTGGTAAGTGCCTTCTCACATCTTTGAGACATCCCAAAGTTCCCAACAATGGAACCTTGTGTACTCCATGCCACATGCTGCTGCTTTTCTGTTTTTCATCTTTCCCTCTCCCCTCCAAACTCCCTTCAACCCCAAATGGGGGCAACCCAGAATGCCACCACGCTGCTGGCTCTGAATTTCTCCACTACTATGGCCTCTCAAAAGTACCAAGACTGTGCATAAGGGAGATGTAATAGATGTCCATTTGGATTTTTAGGAAGACCTTGAGGGACAATGTTCATAACAAGGCTTGTGGCAAAATAGATGGAAGGTAATAAAGTGGACAAAGGAATGTTTGAAAGGACTTGTGTGTACGAATAATCTATGATGGTGGGGGTGCAGCACTTAAGGGAACATTTAAATCTGCAGTTACTGAATGAAGCTGTTAACAGAGACGATGGCAGTTACCAAAGTGGGCATTGTTGTGAAAAATGGCCTGTTTCACGTCCTCCCTGCCTGTCTCGCCGTCAGTGGTCAGACCTTCAGCTTCTATGGACTCGCTCTCTGAAATGGCATACCAGATGGAGTCCCTTCATCATCCTTTGCCTTGTCTCCTTCAAGATCTCTCTCAAGATCTTCCTCTTTGACCAAGCTTTTGGTCATCAGTCCATCCCATCTCCCCTTGGCCCCCACTGCTCCCCAATCTAACCCCCCAGCTGGGGTGCAAACGCTCGACTGTCCAGCACTGTTGGACGTCCTCTGAAAGTTTTGCTGAATACAAATGCAATTAGTTGTAACTGGGGTAAAAAGGGGTTTGGAACAACTCTCTGAAGCTTGTCGGAGTGGGGAATGATTTATCGGGGTGACTGAGTCAATTGGGATATTTAAAAAAGAATTGGAGATGCAAATGTAGAGGAAGGGAATTAGTGGATACAGGGAATTATCGCTTTTTGGAGGAGTGAACACTCATGTCAAAATGGATCAAATGTCCTATTTTTACATTTGTGCGGTTTATTGTGAAAGCTTAGCATTCACGCCTAACTTCAACTCCACTGCCTCTGTCACATTCAGGCCCCGACCAGGACTACTTCAGCTTCAGCACATTGCAGGCTGATGTTCGGACACTTAATCGGCTGAAACCTTTATCACCCCATGACTTGACTTTTCAAATTGCTGTTTGTTGGACCAAAACTCGACCAAGTCTCACCTACAATTCACTTCATTCCTGTCCGATGTTTCTCTAGCCTCACTTCTGTTCACCCTCCCACTTGGCAAGTTAAAGGTTGCTACCCATTTCCTCACCATTACCCCACCACCTCACCATTGAAGTATCAGCTTTTAGCAGCTGTTTCCACGCCCTCTGGATTGCCCTTCATTTTCTAGTTTCAAAAGCTGCCTGAAATCTATCTCTTCACCTTGGCCTGTGATCAGTTTGCTCCCTGTTTGGGGACTGATCCCATCAACAACAACTTTGATTTATATAGCGCCCTCCACGACGGACGGCGTCTCAAAGCGCTTCACAATAGCGGATCCCGGGACCGAGCCAGGGACAGGGGTAAAAAGGTGACCAAAGGCGCGGTCGACGAGAAAGGTCTTTAGCTGTGATGGAGTTGCTTGGTTGGACACATTATCCTTTGAAGAGCACCACAGTAACATCTCAACTTGTCCCAGACCCTTGACAGCGGCAGATACGATCAGCACAAGTTGTAGCAACTGCAGCCTCGCATTAAACTGGAAATTTAGTTCTGTCAATAGCAGTTAAGCCAATGTTCCAATTTTGGGATTTCCTGTTTCATTTGATGTAAATAAAGGATTTTTAAAAAAATCATTACCCTGATCATACATTGGCCCATGTATGGCTCTTCAATAAGTCCACTCTGAAATTCCTTTTTTATTGTAGGAAATTCTCTCATTCTACTTCTCTGTGTAACCAGCCAGGTAGGAAACCCAAATTTGCCTGGAGATGTGTGAAAATCCTACCCACCAGCTGCACTGCAGATAATATTAACTTTCAGCTTTTATTTTTAGCGTCAAAACCAATGCTGTATCATGGTGCCCTGCTCCCGGCTCAAACTCCACACAAACCAAACCAAGCTCGGTGGGAGTTTTCAGTGGAATTTTGTAAAAATACTCACCAGTGATCAACTAAAGCACAAAAGGCAACATTGAGAAATCGCATCACTTGACAAATGTCTGACCGCAGAGTAGCCACAGAACTGACTAGTCGTGTTCAGGTTTGTTATCATTTGTGGCCCATTGAGTCAAGATCTTGGGAATCCGACCACGCGGGATGGTGTGCAATAACTGGAAGGAAGAGAGGAAAAGTTGAAACCAGAATGCACAGTCAGTCTGGCGCTGACAATGCAATGCTGTGGACGTGTTCGATTGTCGAATGTGCCATTCTGCTGAGATGTTAAACTGAGGTCCCATCGAGTAGATCATCCAAAACTCGTGACCCCCCCGGCCCAAAGGCTCCGTCAACCCCACCATCGCCCGCCTTCGCTGGCTCCCTCCCCACTGGCTCTAACCCTCAGAGGATAGAAAAAATCCTTGTCCTCACTTTCAAGGACCTCCATGGCCTTGCACAGCGCCTTGGGACGTCCTCGGGGACTGAAAGGCGTTCTATAAATGTAGTTTTCTTGTTGCTGCCGTCCCATATCTCAGACCTGTTGACCCTCTATCAACCTGTTCGCTCCCTTTTGTTCCTCAGGCTCCACCTACTTTATATCTCCCGCCCGACCCACCATCAGTGGCCTACCTCAGTGGCCGGGCTTTCAGCTTCTCTGCTTCCATTCTTTGGAACTCCATCCCACAATCCCTTTGCCTTGCTCCCTGCCTTGCCTCTTCCAAGGTCCAACTCAGAACCATCCTTTTTGATCGCGCTATCAATCACCCTCCTTCCTCTGCCCGACCCCCTCCCAACCCTACCCCCTCCCCCCATGCTGAGGTCCTGACCCCCGACTGCTCAGTGCCTTGGACGTCCTCCCTACATGAAAGGCACTCTACAAACGTAATTTGTTGTTGTAGATGTTAAAGATCACATGATAGTATTCAAAAAGTGGAGGAGGGAAGTCTGTTGGTGTTCTGGTCCCCCAGATAAAATTGGTCACAACAGACTCCTGTGTTTCGCCCATAAATCAATCCGCTTTACAGTATATTCTGTGAGGTGCTTTGAGACCCATCAATGACATGATAAGGTCTGTATCACATGAGAATAGAATGGGAGGTTGGTCAGTGCCATTAAAGGACGTGCGTGCACTTGGCTGTGGAGAAGAGACTGGATCCACCACAGGCCGGCCGCCCGCTCAGCTCCCAGGCATTGGTGAGGAGGGGGCAGGAGAGGGCAGCACACACATTTTAAGAAGAACATAATCTAATGTTCTTCCACAAAGTGAGTTCCTTCAAGATTAGTTGATTTATATTACAGTTGTGAGCGGTTTGTAGATTATTTGGTGGTTACTAAAGCAATTACTGCTTCCTGTAGGTTTATGGTGGGGTTTAGTTCCCTTGGAAGCGGTACAAACTGCAAACCATGTACTGTATCGACGAGATTGGTTCCACTTGGTTCACGCCTGTTGAATAAAGCTTGTGTGGAAATTGTGGAGCCTGGAATGTGTTTGTTTGTTTGTCTGTCTACGGTTGCATTTTCTATCTCCTGTCCTTTCGTTTCTCTTTGAAATGTGAGGTGTTTTATTTTTATGATGTCTTTTGTGATGAAGGTCAACTCACTCGACGGTTTCAGTGGTGGGCGTCACAGCCACTGCCACGGTAACTCCAGCCTGGTCGCTGAATCCATTTATAAAATAATTTGACCTCAAAATTAATTTGCTTTTTCATCCTCGTCTCCATTACAAAAGCTGGAAAGGGGACAATCAGCTGCACTTGTTCCCTTGGTGACTGGGAGTTCATTAAAGCCGCAGAGACATTCTCAGGATATCAAAGAAGTTGAATGTAATAATAATATTCCTTGCATTTGATATAGCGCTTTTCACATCTTATCGACTGAATATACTGTAAAGTGAAATGACTATATTTGTGGGTGAAACGCGGCAGCCAATTGCACACAGCAGCGTCCCCACAAACAGTCTTAGATTGAAAATAACTACCGTAAATCTCCGCGTATAAAGCGCACTTTTTTTTCAAGTGGGAAAGTCGAAAGAGGGGCATGCGCCCTATACGCAGATACAAGGAAAAGACGACCAGCCCCCAGAGGTACGTCATCGAGCTGTGCCGCCAGTACGACCACCCGCTCTCCAGGATCGGCCATGCAGACCAGGCGCTATTCACCTTCGAATTCCGGTAATTCTTACCTCACGGTAATGCTGGGCTGCACCGCCGATGGATGTTTTTTTCTGGCGGAATTTTTTTTTCCACCGACAATATCATCGAAAATGCTCATTTGTTTTTCGCCAAGAAAAGGTCAAAAGTGGGGGTTGTGCCTTATATGCGGATATTTACGGTAATTTTTATTATTGTGTTGTTTTTTTTGGATTGATTATTATTAGGCGTGTGTGTGGAGTGGAGTAAGGAAACTTGCCCAAGGTTTCTCCCTGACCTGCCTGCATTCGAACACAGATCTCACGCTTGTAAGGCGAGTGCTCTAACCACGGAGCTACAGGAGCTCCATTCCTGTCTATCAATATCAATGTGAAAAGCATCTTCTACACCTGGGTGATTGGGCCATTGATGGCCCTTTCCTTGGCTTTCTACACTTATTATTGTCCCGAGTATATCATATAAGTTTCTACTTGTATCTTGTTCCTTCCATGGACAGACAGTGCAGTGCAGTAGTGGAGAGGCCTATGGATCTGAGTGACGTGAGTATTGGAGTCTCATTGAAACTGATTACAATGAGAGGTTTATTGGGCTACTGACTCAATTACTCTGCATTCTTTGCTTCTCTCATTCTCATGACTTTTGCCTGGTCTGGTAAAAGTCCGGACCAGGCAAACGGCAAACCATCTCATGGTGGGAGATCCAGACGGCGGTGAGGCTGCTGCTGGGGGAGCCGGCAAGACAAGCCGTGTCCGAGGCTCCAGCTGAGGAGCTGGTGGGTTTGAGGCCTGTCACCGCACTTTTAAAGATGGTCCAGGCGGCGGCGAGGACAGGGAGCGGGGACTGGGCTGTTGGTGATTGTTACTGTTAATTGCTTTTGTTGTTTATTGTTGTTGTTTAAACCCCCGCCCCCCGCCCCCTAACTTCTAGTTAACTTCTGGCTTTACTCCAACACACACTCTGAGGTCCCCAAACCCAACCCTTACATAAACTGTACAGGATTAGAAAACCTAATTAATTTAAGATGTGTCCATTTGTGAGAGAGTGTGCACACTCCACACCAGACAAACTGAAACTATAAACAGAACAAATAATAATAATAATCCCTCAGAGATCGTGGATTTGTGAGTGAACATGACGGCCAATCTGCACACAGCAAAGTTGCATAAACAGCCATCAAGTGATTGACCAAATGTTATTTGATGTGACTGTTGGCAAACCCCACCTTTCCCTCCCTCTCCCCCTTTGGCCTCTTTTCTCCCTTCTCTCCTGGTCCCATTTCCGCGACTGATGGTGGGACACTGCTGCGCACAATTTGGCTGCCGCGTTTCGCCCACAAATATACTGTTGGTTTTTCTGCTCTCCTTCCCCCTACCCCAACCCCTCCCCCCCTGCTTTGGACCCTACCTCTTTTACCCCCTTTCTTCCCTCTTTTTCTTCTCCCAACATTGATCCCCCCCCCTGCTCTGGTCCCTACTTTGGGACATTGTTGTATTTTGTAAGGCGCTTTGAGACATCGATAAGATGTGGAAAGTGCTATATAAATGTAAGGATTATTATTATAGGACACCAATTGAAACTCCCTTTTCTCTTCTTACAATGCCATAGGATCTTTAATGTCCACCTGAACAGATGTTTAACATCTCATCCAAAGGACAGCACCTCCAACCGCACATCACACCCCCAGCACTGCTTTGAATGTCAGTTTAGAATCAGTAACTTCAATAACTTTCTGACTCCGAAGCGAGTGTAACCACTGACCCAGAGTGAGACGGTTCATTTGGAGACTCTTAACCACGATAGTGGGGTTCCCCGCTGTCTGACCAAACCACAACTGGGGAAGATTGAACATTAAATATTGTCTTTGATTCTCCAGAAGTCATTTCTAATAAAACTGAGCAAACTAGTATTGGTCTTGTATCAAAAAGTATCATATACTGCCCCCCAGTGGTTGAAAATACCACAACATCACCACGTTCTCATTTGAAAGATGCGGGTGAGAAGAGAAGGAACTTACATTTTACTTACATTTTGACAGTAATTTATCACATTAACATTTCAAATCACTCTCGGTGATTACTGACAAGTGTAGACCTGTTTTGATGGCGAACACAACAGCCATTTACTGCGGCCGGACAGGTCGGGAATCATCATTGGATCTGGAGACAAAAAAACACACAAAATGTTGCAGATGCTGGAAATCTGAAACAAAAACAGAGAGAGCTGGGAACACTCAGCAGGTCATTGGATCTGGAAGATTGTTGCCTAAAACACTAGGAGAATCTCCTTTCTGTAATCATATCAAGGGATCTTTAATAGACAGGCAGTCGGGACCTCAGTTTAACATCTCATCCAAAAGACATTACCGTATCTTCAAATGTGTTGCACACACTGTGGTCCCCAAGCCTTGGCTCTTGTCAACCAATAGTTTCTGAAATTAGGTAAACAGGATGTGTCTCTCCAGGGAGAGAGAGAGAGAGAGCATTCCAGTCCAACAATCTATCCCCAGGATTTCCACGTGTAGATGGATACTCGGAACTCTCAGTTGGGTTTGGACATTCTTAATCACGGTGACGTGTTTCTGCACGTGTCAGATACTTGGCTATCCAAAAAACACAATAATAATAATAATAATCCTTGCATTTGATATAGCCCTGTTCACATCTTATCGACGTCCCAAAGCGCTTCACAGAATATACTGTAAAGTGAATTGACTGTATATTTGTGGGCGAATCGCGGCAACCAATTGCACACAGCAGCGTCCCACAAACAGTCGTGGATTGAAATGACCAATTTTATTATTGTGTTTTTTTGGATGGATTATTATTAGGCGTGTGGAGTAAGGAAACTTGCCCAAGGTTTTGCCTTGACCTGCCTGGATTCGAACAGCTTGTAAGACAAGTACTCTAACCACTAAGCCACAGGAGCTCCAGAATGTGTAAAGTCAACACAGTAATGTAGTCATCTTAGACTATGTCCTGACTTCGGATTTGAACCATTAGCCTTCTAACTCAGGCTGAGAGAATTTTGTCACCTAATTTGATGCGAGACTGAGCAGAAATCATCTAAAAATGCTACCTGACAGTTTTCAGTTTTGCTACATTTTGCCGGTGTTCAATCCAGAAGTTTGTAGAGTCTCTGTGTAACTGAGAGAGCCACGCTGTGCTGTTTCCTCACAGCTCCCCCCACACCCTAACTCTGCAATGTCCTGGCTGGACAGGCTTGCCAAAGCTATTAGTTATTATTAGTAGTAATGTTATTAGTAATAAAAGTAATTGTTGCTGCTGTGTATTCCCCACCCCTCCTGCCCCACGTGGCTATGTTGACCCCGCTCTCTGGAGCTCCAGGGCTGAGGTACATACCTCTGACTCGCTCCCTCGCTCCCCTCCTCAAAGCAAATCAAGACCTCACTCTGTGACTGATAATCTTTGCCCCGCTGCAGGTCAGGTGTCCGGCCAGCGAGGGGCGAGCGCTTTCAAACATTTTTCTGATGTGAAAAAGCCACTGTTATGCATTCTCCACAGTGCTTTGAGACGTCGAGGAGACCTGATGAGGCACGATATCAAATGCAGGGATTATTAGTATTATTAAATAAAGATTTACAGGCCACATAAGCAGGATTTTTACATTTAGGGCTTTGAGCATCTCAGCAGCTAAAACTCTGTACAGTACCCTATGCTATGGGTACCCCACCCTATGCTAACTCATTGCACACCTGCTACTTTCTGTCTGTAAATTAGACTTTCTGTCTGTAAATTAGAATGTCCCAATGGGACATCTGAGGAAAACTGACTATTAAAAAGAAACAGAGTCAATATTTCCAGATGAAGGAAAAAGGCAGAATACTGCGGGTGCTGGAAATCTGAAATAAAAGTACAAGTGGCTGGGCACACTCCACAGGTCAGGCAGCATCTATGACGAGAGGAAAGTGAGGTACTGGAGTCCTGTAGCTCAGTGGTTAGAGCCTTACAAACATGAGACCTGTGTTCGAATCCAGGCAGGTCAGGGTGAAACCTTGGGCAAGTTTCCTTACTCCACATGCCTAATAATAATAATACCTAAAAAGAAATTTGGTTATTTCAATCCATGACTGTTTGTGGGACGCTACTATGTACAATTGGCTGCCGCATTTTGCCCACAAATATACAATCAATTCACTTTACAGCATATTTGAAGCGCTTTGAGACGTCTAACAGATGTGAAGAGCGCTTTATCAAATGCAAAGATTATTATTATAACATTTCAGGTCAATGAAATCCCGGCGACTTCTGGTTTTTTTCAGATGAAGGGGTTAAGTGCTTTGGATGATGCTTTTGAGTCACGTTCCATTCAGTTTGTTCCTCCTGATAACTTGGGTTCAGTGTAGATTGTTTGTTGCCTTTCTGCTCTGAGTGAGCAGGCTTCAACTAGTGCAGGAATCTGAGAGACACAGACCAGCAATGTGGAGAGCATGTACAGGCGTGACCCACAAGAGCTGTTCAGCTTTCCTAAGTCCCTGAAATTGAAGTAAAGCATGAAAGGCTTGAAGCGGTTTAGTCCTTAACCCTATCATCTACATTGCAGAGCATGCCTCTCTCTCCCAACTGATTTTCACCAATACGTTAATAATTATATAATCATAATAATCCTTGTGTTTGGTCTTATCGTGTCATTGAGATGCCTCAAAGTGCTTCAATGGATTTACTGTAAAATCCTTTGGATAAGACAATAAACTGATGTCCCGTCTGTCTCTTTTCAAGTAGACGATAAGGATCCCACGGGGCTGTTTGGGAAAAGAGAAGGGAGTTTCTCCTGTTGTCAGTAATAACAACAAATTACATTTGCACTGAGATTTCATGTCGGGACGACCCAAGGCGCTGGATAATCAGTGATCTTGTCTCCCAGTCAACAATCCCTAAATAAAATTGGTCTTTCGCTGCAAGGCTGTTTGTGGGACATTTCCGTGTGAAAATTGGCTGCTGTATTTGCTCACAAACTACACAATTATAGTTCTTTACACTGTAGTTATATACTTTGCAGCCCCGTGAGACGTCCTGACAATGTGACAAGTCCCCATATTAAATGCAAGGTTTATTATTATTATTATTATTATTGGAGGTCACTTAAGTCGAACATGGTAGATTCTGTAATTAATCTCTTATGAGGGGAGCTGGTTGTGATTATAGCTTCGTAGAAACTAGTATAAACAACAAAATGTTTTCATTCCTTATCAGTAATTTTCTCAAGGAAAATGGTCTGCAGCTGGTTTACCACGAGAGAGAGAGAGAGAGAGAGAGAGAGAGAGAGAGAGAGAGATGTGTTGTTTTTTTTAACAAAGGAAGGAAAGGGATGGAATTGGACATGCCTTAAAACCTAGATACTTTCGAGTGACCAAATTCAACATGCAATAATACCTGGATAATTTGAGGCGATCGAACTGAGAAACAGACAACATTACTTGGCTACTTTGGGACGGACATAAATATTTGGATTAAAATGGACATTAAACTAGACGTTGCTCCTCTATCTCTTCCACAGCATTTGGTTAGATCAACTTAAATCATTGTGAACTGTACGTGGATATGTAAACATTAGAGTGACGCATTCTTTTAATTACCTGTCACTATTACTAATCTGAATTAATAAACATTTATATTCTTGTACAACATCAGTGTCAGTCCCTATTTCACAGAGGGTCGCAAATTTGAATTAACCCTAGCAGACACGTTGGGCGTTTTATCCAGCTAATCCAAAACTCTGCCGCCCGCATACTCACCCACTCCAAGCTTCGCTCCCCCATTACCCCAGTCCTTGCCAGACTTCACTGGCTCCTTAACCCAGAGAGGATCGACTTCAAGATCCTCACCCTTGTTTTCAAATTCCTCCACTCCTCTGCACCCCCCTACCTCTCTGATCTCCTCTTCCCCCAAACCAGCACCCGCTGCCTTCGCTCCTCCGGGTCTGGCCTCCTCCATGTCCCCCCGAATCCTTTGCTCCACCCTCGGCAGCCTTCAGCTACTACACCCTGAGGCTCTGGAACTCCCTTCCTCACTCCCTTCGCCTCGCCCCCTCTCTTCCCATTTTCAGGTCACAGTTGAAGACCTTTCTCTTCGACCGCGCCTTTGGTCACCTTTCTGCCCCTGCCCCTGGCTCGGTCCTGGGATCAGCTATTGTGAAGCGCTCTTGAGACGCCGTCCGGTATGGAGGGCGCGATATAAATCAAAGTTGTTGTTGTTGCCTGAATTTACTGGCGTCCAAAGTTATTCATTATACATTATCCGTCCAAAAGAAAAAAACACAATAAAAATTGGTCATTTTCAATCCATGACTGTTTGTGCAGACGCTGCTGTGCGCAATTGGCTGCCGCGTTTCTCCCACAAATATATACAGTCAATTCACTTTACAGTATATTCTGTGAAGCGCTTTGAGACGTCGATAAGATGTGAAAAACGCTATATCAAATGCAAGGATTATTATTATCATTCTATTATTTTTAAAAGAATATTGCCCCCCCCACCATCACCATCACCCCCCCACTTCTCCCGCTCAGCAGAGCAGCACCTCCCCCTCCCATTGGCCGTTTTCCAACCACAGCTCAACCATGGATACCTGGGAGCGCCCACTGACTGCCCCCCCCCCCTGGCTCACTGGTCCCTGTCCCCCCCCCCCCCCCCCCCCCGCCTCCCTACTTGCCCTCATTGGTTGTTGCTGATTGACAACCCAGAGCTGCTTGTGAATGGCTGGAATCTGCTGCCAATCAATTGTTGTTGACTCCTCCCATCTCCAGTTCCTCCCTCGTTTCTCCTCCTTTACCCAAATTAATAAGAATAATCCTTGCACTCGATAAAACGCGTTATCACTTCTTCATGACATCTCAGGATATAGTGTAAAGTGCAGTGTTTTGAGGGCGAAGCGCAGCAGCCAGTGGAGCACAGCAGCGTCCCACAAAGAGTCGTGGATTGATTGATTGATTGACCAAATTATTCTTACTTTTATTTATTTTTTGGAGGGATTATTACCCCATAAAGCAATCTGCCAATCGACTAACTGCTGGGTTTCTACTTACTGCTCAGTAAACAGAGGCGTGTGGAGTAAGGAAACTTCAATAGGTTTTCAACCTGCCCAGCAATCAAACCCAGGTTCTCTCACTGATGTGTCGAGTGCTCTGACCACTAAGCTGCAGGACTCCACACACAAAGCAAATTAAAAATGTTTTGATAAGAGAATGGAATTCAACAAATCCAGGGTTGCTATCACCTGTAAATCCAAACTATTCTACTCACAAACGATTCCCGACACCACACACTGTGTCTTGTGCTCCTAACATTTACCCAAAGGGGGCAGTAAGATATTGGGCATCTGCCTGAAACGTGTGATAGATGTTTTGTGTACAGTCTAAAGCAGTTTGACTAAACCAACAGTGTCAATTTTTATTGACCATAAGTAGCTTACCGCAAGCCTCATTATTATATTACGTACCTTTTCATTAGTCTATTGCTGAGTTATTGAATTTCTCCCTCACTCTCTCGCCTTGTCTCTGATTCTCTATTCTTAGCGATATTACCAAGAATTTAATATTATACTATATAATATTATTATTATATTATTATAAGAATTTGTATATTGAAGGCAACTTTCACAGACATGGGTTCTAATGATTTTCAAGCTGTGAAGATAATAAGTACAACTAGAAAACAAATTTTGAAGTAACTAATTTTTGCTACTCAGTATTTGCTGTGATCTCCATGCCTCGTGTTGTCTATGAGAAAGCTGCAAGCCATCGGTTCCTAATGATGGAGGTAGATTCTCCCACCTTCCTCCCTTGGGACGTCCTCCAGACGTGAAAGTTGCTGTACAAATTTAATTGTGTTGTTGTTCTCTGTGGATATGAACATTTAAGCTGCAATGGTCTCACTGGGCTGGAGACTTGGGATGAGTAAAACAGTGTCTCCTCTTCTCTCCTCTAGAACATCCCACCAAGTTGTAATATTATTTAATCCACAAAACGCAATGTAGATCCGTTAATGCAAACTTTACAAGTCACCTTCTTTCAAATCAACCATTTTCACACTCTCCATTCCCAATTGTGCCTTAGACTTCCAAACAGTGTCAGTGGTCTTGGTATCTGCACATACCTTGTTACAGCATTTTCTCTGCATCTCTCATGCTTCTATATGCATTTTACTTTTTCAATCTGTATTCCCTTACATAGTCAGTTTCACTCCACTCACTCTCTCAAATCTGCAAGTCACTCTTCCTAGAATCCCTTTACATCCATATTCAATTGCCGCTGATGTCATTAAAGCAATATGCAATATCTATATTTGCTGTGCGGCTGCTTACTGCTATCAAGATCTATTGAGTTCAAACTAGTCTGCAATAATTATAATAATCCTTGTACTTGATCATGCTTAGCAAGTGAGAGGACCTGGGTTCGATTCCTAGCAGGGCGAAACCTTGGTCAAGTTTCCTTACTCCATACACCTCTACTTACCAAGCAGTAGGAATTCAGTTGTTAATTATTGGTGGAATGCTTTAAAAATAATAATAATTTGATCACTCAATCTATGACTGTTTGTAGGACACTGCTGTATGCAACTGGCTGTTGTGTTTCACCTGCAAATATACAGTCAATTCACTTTAAAGTATATGATTGAGACGCTTTGAGATGTCTAGAAGACATGCAAAGCTCGATATCAAATGCAAGGATTATTATTTGGTGAAGAGTTTTGAGACATCTCAAAGACATGGTAAGGCACAATATCAAACGCAAGGTTTATTATCATATTATAAACACCCACCTAATTCATGTCCCCCACGTTCTCTGCCTTCCCAGCTTTGGGCCGCTTGCAGCCATCCAGTTGAACTACCCTGAGATATCCTCCTAATGAGAAAGGCATGATAGAAATAACAATACATTATTGTCGTTGTTCTTGCAATAATAATGTTCACAATGCACTTGAGTATTACCGGGACCTGAGATTCAATCAATAAAAAAAAATGGAAACACTGGCGAGATGTTGGCTTTTGAAGTGTGTGAAGATTTACCCTGTGTGAAGAGTGCTACATAAATGCAAGTTGTTGTTTTTTGTCCCACCAGTTGTTTGATGAGATACACTATCCTATCAATCACAGGCAATTAAATGATAGATGTCCTTTAGGAAGATAAGCATCGGACATCATCGTTCTTCTAAGTAACTCCTGCTTTTGACTGGCTGAAAGCAAGGACAGTAGTCATGCAGAACTTGGATATTTTGCATCCACCACAGTATTTGACAACCCTTGGGCGGAGTTGGCGGGTTATTTTGATGTACTGTATTCACATTGCAGCAGATCTGTTCGACAGACACCTCAGATTTAGCACAAAATAAACTATCACTTGGAATTTTACTACCAATAACTTGCATCTAGATATCACCCTTCACCAGGATACCATCTCAGAGCCCTGCAAGGTGGCAGAGTTGGATGCCATGGAAGTGAGAACGGGAGTTAACCCGGTCAAATAGTTAGGCCTTCAGAAGGGATTGAAACACAGATGACCAACAACAATTTGTAATTTAAAAAAATTTGGTCATTCAATTCACAACTGTTTCTGGGTCATCGCCATGTACAATTTGGCTGCCGCGTTTTGGGCATATAATGCAGTCAATTCACTTTACCACATATTCTGTGAAGCACTTTGAGACGTCTCGACGATGTGATAAGGTGCTATATGAAATGCAAGGATTCACGTCTTCTAGACGTCTCAAAGCGCTTCACAGAATATACTGTAAAGTGAATTGACTGTATATTTGTGGGTGAACACGGCAGCCAATTGCACTCAGCAGTGTCCCACAAATAGTCATGGATTTGAGCGACCACATTTTTTATTGAGGAATTATTATCACTCATGTGGAGTAAGGAAACTTGCCCAAGATTTCATCCTGCCGAGAATCAAACCCAGGTCTCTTGCTTGCGAGTACTCTAACCATTGAGCTACAGGACTCCAAGCGCTAGTATTATTATTATGTTGCGCCCTTGACTTGGTGTAGCATCCCGGAGTGCTTAGACTGTCAGAGCAGACGGAGATGAAGAGGCCAGAGGGATTGAAGCAGAAAAGTCCAAAGGTTAGTGGAGTAGTGGTTGAAGGCATGGCCGCTAATGGTCAAGGGATGCTCTGCGGGCCTGTGTGGGCTGAGTGCAGGAGATTATGTCTCAAACTTTTGGCTAAGATCAAACGTAATATCTGTTCTTATCAGTTATCCCTTGGGCTAACACCTGCCAGAAACATTCTCCAATTGAAGGTTGTTTGTGAGGAGCCAGCACAATGAATTTCTGCTATAAATAAGAGGATAATGGGAAGCAATGAGCTCCTAACAGCTTCAGGTGGCTGGGAGCAGTATTGCAGGACTTCTTATCTGAGGAATATAATCTGCCCTCACAAAGGAAGGGAAGATACTGGAATCAGAGCTGATTTGAGCACCTGGTCACTGGGCTCAGGCCAGACTTGTGCTGCTAGAGAGCCATCCCAACACCTGATCTCCTCAGATGGTCGTGTAGGCAGGTGTCAGGCAGGCATTGTCCTTTGACAATCCAAATACACAGTCACTACACTTTACAGTATATTCTATGAAGCGCTTTGAGATGTCTCAATTATATGCTAAGGTGCTATATCAAACGTTAGGATTATTATTATAATTTTGTATCTAGAACAGTGGGGAGGAGAGGGTGGGTAATCGGGGAATGGCAGCTGGGATAACCCTCATATTCCCCAAAAGATTAGAATATTTCCTAACTGAAATGGGGGTGTGGTGGGGGCGAGTGAACTGGACCTAACTTCACTCACAGATAAAAATAAATTAATAAAAATGGGCAGGCAGAAGAGTGGGGTACAAGTAGGTCTGAGAGGTACATAGGAACAGTACTCCTGTACCTCAAATCCAATTAGGTAGAGAGATACGAGAGAGTGAAAGGATATGTAATGATGAGGATTTTAAAGGAAGAAAAATACTAAACAAGGACTGCGTGATAGGCTGGAATCTAATTGAGGGTTTTGGATAGTTAGTATAATAATCCTAGCATTTGCTAAAGCACCTTATCACATCATTGAAATGTCTTAAAGCGCTTCACAGGAATTACTATAAACTGCAGTGACTGTTTATATGTTGTGTGTATGTATTGAAGCATAGAAAAATTGTAATTTCAGGTAGGAATGAAACACATTAAAGTTACTAACTTATCGGTAGTCGATCGGCTAAAACAATTACACAGTCACTACACTTGAGATTGATGGATTTCTTATGGATAAACTGATTAAGGGGATAAAGCGGGCAGGCGCAGTTAGGTTAGAAAATCAGCCATGATCTTATTGAATGGCAGGGCAGGCTTGAGGGGCCGAATGGCCTACTCCTGCTCCTTATTCTTATGTTCTTACTTTATGGTAAATCCTGTGAAGAACTTTGATACTTCCTTCCAATGTGCGAAAGAATCACATGAAATTCTAATATTATCAAGTTAATCCAATGTGTCCTGATATGTAAGTAAATATGCTATACTTTGAAAATTTACGATGGTAGTTTGATTTGAGTTTTGGATAATGCTCTAAAAATAACCCCATTGTAATGATAGCAGCAGTCTCAATCCACTAAAGTGCCTGTGCTTTGTTTCCAAGAAGGAGTGTTGTGGTTTGGAAGAGAAATGTCTGCCAACAAAATCCCTCTGAAAATAGAATCACTTGTTTCCTATGCAAAGGTACCATGGAAAATAGTTACCACATCATTTTGAGAATTTCGCCAATAATAACAGCATGCAGTCTTCTATATTTAAAATTTATATTTAAACACTGCTCAATGAATGCAGTGTTCAGCCCCCTTGGGCGGGGAGAGTTCAGGAAACCCCTCATATTTCAGAGGACCGCCTTGCAATCAAAAGCAAAAATTTGCACAATAAGTAATAAGAAGAATTCTTACATTTGATATGGTTTATTTCAAATTAGGAGAACATCTCAAAGCACTAGTGACTGTGTAGTTGGTAAGCAAACACAGCAGCAATTTGTGAACAATATACATTTCTCCCAAGTAAGGAAATAGTTATCTTTCATTACCCTTTTCTTACAAGGAAATAATCTGCACACCAGATAGAAATTAAGAAGGTCATTGACCTGAAATGTTAACTCAATTTCCTTTCCTCACAGAAACTGCCTGACTTGCTGTGTGTTCCCAGCAGCATCTGTTTTTATTTCAGATTTCCTGCATCTACATTATTTTTACTTAAAAAAAAATATTTTCAATAAAAAGTGTTTACTTGACCCCATCCAAAACAAGCCTGAGGAGCTTCCATCAAGCACCCTCAAGCATACATGAAACTTTAAATAGTCCCAGGGGTGAACATCACAAGAGACAGTTCCCCAGACTCTACCAACATTTTCATCAATTCAGGGACCAGGGCAACAATGGCCCTCAAACAGTGAATGCGCAATTGCAATCTGTGGGATGATTGGAAAAAACACTGGGATATACTCCCTACACTCTCCGAACTGTACCATGGAATCCTCAACATCTGCCTGAACCAGTAGGTGGGGCTCCCGTTTAACATCTCACCTCCGGCAATCCCGTCCTCACTGGAGCCAGAGCCTTAGGCTTATACGAGATCAAATTTGGGGCGTAGAACTTGAAGGGTTGTTATCCTCAGCCTCCTGAGTCAGTGTTCTGCCAATTGACCCAGGAAATAATTCCATCAAAATTTTAAAAACCATGAGTGTTTGTGGGACGCCACTGTGCGCCATTGGCCACCGCGTTTCTCCCACAAAATACAGTCACTGCACTTTACAGTATATTCCGTGAAGCGCTTTGAGACGTCTTGAAGACATGTTAAGGCGCTGTATCAAACGCCAGGATTATTATTATAAAAGCATTGAACCTCCTGAGCTGTTGTTTTTGATTGACTGCAGAGCCATGACCTTAGCTCAGACATTCCCCCTCCTTTACTCCTCCCATTCTTTATCCCCCCCACCCCACCCGTCCTCCTTCCTTCCCTCCCTCCGCTCTTCCCCTCTCCCTTTCCACCTTCCCTTATTTCGCTTCGGAACGTCCTCCCAACATGAACAACAACAACAATAACATTATAGAAGTCGAAAGGCGCTCGCTCTGTAAACGTCACTTTCTTGTTGTTTCCCCTGCAACTAGAGAGTGCACTGCTGCCCCCTATAGGCCGACTTCCAGATATAAGGCGTGTACCACGTGATCTTCCCTGGCTCCCCTCGCGATCCAGTGTGCCACGTGTGTGCGCGCGCGCCCTTTGTTATGATTGGTAACCACCTGGGCCGCGAGTGTGTCTTGTGCGAGGCGCGCATGCGCTCCCGGCCCGGCGTTTGCGCGTGTCGGGCGGCGGGGAGGGAAGAGCGCGGAGTGGAGTGGTGCGGGAGGGGGACCGCGGGGATAAGGGGGGGGGGGGGGGGGGGGGAACGAACGAAAGTGTTTTTTTTGTGAATCAATGGAACGAGCGGCGGTTGGGGAGCTATGCGCGCGCGTCTACTTTCTGGCGCCTGCGCCCCCCCTCGCGCGCGGCGCCGCCACCACCACGTGCTGCTCTCGCGCTCCCGCTTCAAACACAAACAGTCGGGGGGGAGCCGCTCGCTGCTGATTGGTCGCTCGGGGACGCACAGCGGAGCGCGAGGCGCAGAACAATAACAGACAGAGACACCAGAGCAGCAGCGACTTACCCCCCTCTCCCTCCCTCCCCCCTCAGCACCCAACTCGGCTACACCGAGACCCCCTCTCCCTCCCCCCTCAGCACCCAACTCGGCTACACCAGACTCCCTCTCCCCTCAGTACCGAGCTCGCCAACAGCGACCCCCCCCCCCTCAGTACCCAGCTCGGCCACACCGAGATTCCCCCCAAACCCCTCCCCTCTCAGTACCGAGCTCGTCAATACCAAGACTCCCAACCACCCACCCTCTCAGCTATATCGTGTCCTTTCTTCCCCCCCCCCCCCTCACCCCCCGTACCCAGAACTACCCTCCCCTCCCCCCAACTATCGAGTACCGCCACATAGAGACCTCTCTCCCTTCCCCCCGCCCCACCTCCTCCTCCCCCCTCAGCAACGGGCTTCGCCACACTGCCCCCCTTCCTCAGTATCGAGCGCACGACCACCAGCATTGAGGCAATATCAGGTCCCCGTGAACGGCGGAATTCCACCATCGAGCTGGGTAACAACATAATACCCCCAACCGAATAGGGAGGGAGGGGGGTTTAGGACAGAAGCTGGTACCCGCACCCCCTGTTCCCCCCCAGCAGCAGCGAGCCAAACCCCGCAGCATTGAACCGAACTGAACCGGGAGGGACCCGGAGGTGGGGTGGGGAGGAAAAAAAAAGCGAGAGCTAAATGAACAACAAGATCGAGCTGGACAACAGACGCTGAAGGGAGACCCAACTGGGACCAGCCAGACGGCGGAGAACGGATATAACGTTGTGAATAAATAATCCGGAACCACGGGGAAACGGACAGCAAACAAACAAAAGGCTGAACCGGGACTGGAGAACGCCACGGCAGCTAGAACAGTGACCGAGTGCTGCCCCCACGGTAACGGCGATTACACCGATCGGGGCTCTAACAACAACACAAACACAACGGGGAGAAACTGGCTCGAATACACCGGCCTCGCAGCCCAGACAAACAAAGCTGGGGAGACGCGGGTTGAGTGGGGACGATAAACTGATCGTAAAGAACGATACTCATAAATTGTACCAGAGCCTCGGAGAGAGAGTGGGAGAGTCAGGCAGCGAGAGCTCCGACACTGCCCGGGATCGAGCCCTCCCAGCCCACGGTAAGGAAACGAGAAGGACCGAGCAATTGGAGACGGGGAAGCGATCAGAGAAATACGGAACGTGCAAGGAAGGGTCTAGACAGAGAGAAAGAGAACTAAACCACTGCTGTCCTGCAAGCTTAGAGTCCTGTTGGATATGACTCGGGCTGGTAGGACCATCCTCACTCCTGGTTTAGGAATTGTGTGTGTATCGGTAAAAAAATAAAAGCACGCAGTTTGCGGAGTCCAATGTAAACAATATCGCTTTCATTTAAATATATATATGTGTGTATGCACATATATATATATTGCATCTTCAGGGTTCCTGATGTTAATAGCCACCTACAAGAAGGCGGGAAGGGTGTATGAGGAATGGGAAATCTTGAACCTAGAAAGACCTGATTGGGGGGGGGGGGGTACGCCAGGTGGAATGGAAATAAGAATGAATGGGCAAAAGGAAGATCCTGGACGCAGTGGAGTGTAGTTGTTTATTGTAGTTCGTGGCGCAGTGGCTGTTAGCACCCACTCATTTCTTAAGATTATTGCGTTCTGTTAAGCATCTAATATAAATAAATAAAAATAATCCTTGCATTTATATAGCGCTTTTCACATCTTGTAGACGTCGCAAAGCGCTTCACAGAATATACTGTAAAATGAATTGATTATGTTTGTGGACATCTTAGTCTAGCACATAACTAGTTCAGACACTTATTTATTTCAAATCTTCCCCGCCCCCATCTTGCCATAGTCTTGAACAACTCAGGTTCCAGGCCTGAGTTTTGCTGATATTTGTCTCCGTGTTTTATCGCCCTTATCGTGATGTGTTTTTGATAACATTGTTACCTGCTATACACTGGCGTAATGCGCAGGTTGCATTATGATATCCGGGGTTGCACACGATGTGTTGCAGCAATCGGACGTGCATACTTGCACAAGCCTTCGTGTTTACAACCCTAATTTTACCGAAAGACTGCCTGTATTATTTAGGAATGCATTAAACGGTAAGTCGTCGGTGGCTTTGTAACAAATTTATCGACGTTCGTTAGAAAACTCGCGCGGGCGGTTTCACGAACTGTTCGGTTGTGAAGTGCGATCACTATTTTAATGGGTCAGGAGTAGTTGATTGTGTTGTGTGTTTTGGTAATACGCATTTGCTGTGAGGGGTGGCGTAGTTGGTTACAGTATATGCAAAGGGTTTAATATCAAGCTACATGGTGTGCGGTCTGGAATACTATATTCACAAGATAGACGATCCGCGCATACAGCCGTATTATTTTGAGGTATGTCTGGTTATTTATAGTCTGTATTTGGAAAGTATGGGATCCCGACATATATATATGTATATGATTTGATGCAGAGTCCGCTTGCACAGTAGTGTATACATGAAATAATAATTTGGGCTGCATAGTCACATATGATGGACCATATGTGTGTGGTAGCAGGGTATTCTCAGTATGCGTTCGTTCCCATTTCCCTTTTTCTTTCACTTCGTGCTTGTTTATACGGAAGTGATGTCTGGGCTTGTGAACAGCTGTGACAATCCATTTGGCAGGGACGGCTTTGGGCAACGATTGGGACTCGGTTCCGCTGGCGGAGGCGGTCCCGCTCTGCTCTGCAGCGATTGGTTATCGAGCGGCCCTTGGCTCAGCCTCCTGTGCCCGGGAAAGTTGTTGTTGTGGAGCCGAGAGCCCCGAGTGAGGTAAAGCGTGGGAACCGGGAGAGCGATACTGATCTCTGTCCTGTTGTTCTACAAATACCCCCCACCCGTAAAACGGCTCGGCTCGCCGGCCGCTGTAATGCCTCCTGTCCCGGATCAGGCTCTAATTGGGTTTTTGGGCCCCGCAGCTGTCAATCATGGAGCAGCCTGACGTCATTGCTTGTCTGGTATGGTTTAACCCCCCCTCCCCTCCGCATATACATTTCCTAGTGTTGTGTCTGTTTGCAAAATACATTTGTTTGCATTTAGGTGAATTGGTGCGGCGGCAAGAAATGCAGCTGCTTAAGCATTTGTAAGATAAAGTGATTCACAGTGACCCGAATCTTACCTTTTTCGAATTTTCTTTTGTCTGGGGTGCAGACAATCAGGGTTAAATATATTTTTTGCTGCAGTACTTACCCAGTTGCCAAAAGAGGAGTGTGGCAGTGGGATTTCAAGAATTGTTTATTAAAATTTGTATTTATATTCGGTATGGCCCCTGTGTTGTGCAAACTGGGAGGGTGGGGGTGGGGCACATATCTTCAAAACTAGTGTTCTTTGTGGCTGAGATCTTCGGTTCATTTTAACTGCAAAATTCAAAACTATTGTAGCAAGTTTTTAAAAAAATTGGAATGATGAGACACTCTTTTCAAATAAATTACTCACTTAATTCTTAACAGTTAATTCCAGCAAGAGTTTACTGAGTCTACTGTCCTTCATACCCTACCCTATTTGTCAAGATAGAATTATTGAGATCATAGTGGAAAAGGCCATTCAAACCACCCAGTCTGTGGCAGTGCCTGCTCCCTCCCAGAATCAATCAATCAAAACTTATATTTATACAGTGCTTATCAGGTTGAATGGACCTTCCAAGGCACAGTTAGGTAGGGACAAGAGCAGAGGGGGAGGGGCAGGATGAAGAAGAGTAGGAAAATTGACTGTATATTTGTGGGCAAAACATGGCTGCCAAATTGCAAAGTCGCGGAAATGGGGCCGGGGAGAAAGGGGGAAAAGAGGGCAAGGGGGGAGAGGGAGGGAAACCTTCAATCCCAATTATGTGGTTTTCTTTCCCCCCTCATCGGTTCATATTGTTGCTCTTCAAATAGTTATCCAATTTGTAAAAACATTTCTTCTAGCCTCTTTAACGCAAGATATTCCTGAACCTATACCCCATTTTCCTATAATTACCCTTGCATTTGCTATAGTGCTTTTCATGTCTTCTAGACATCTCAAAATACTTCACAGAATATAACAACAACAACTTCAATTTATATAGCGCCCTCCACACCGGATGGCGTCTCAGAGCACTTTAATATACTGTAAAGTACACAACATCCAATTGTGCACAGCTGTGTCCCACAACAGTCGTGGACTGAAATGACCAATTTTTTAAAAAAGGGATTATTATTACCGTAAATACCCACATATAAGGCGCACCCCCCACTTTTGACCTTTTCTTGGTGAAAAAAACGGAAGCATTTTCGATGGTATTGCCGGCAGAAGGGAGGGAGGCAGGAGAGACAGGTAGGGAGGCCTGCAGCCAGGGAGGGAGGGAGGTAGGCAGGCAGGGAGAGAGAGAAGGAGGCAGGGAGGGAGAGAGGGAGGCAGACAGGGAGGGAGGGAGAGAGAGAGAGAGATGCAGGCAGGCAGTGAGGGAGAGAGAGAGAGAGAGGGAGGCAGGGAGGGAGGGAGGGAGGCAGGCAGACTGGGTTAGGCAGAAAGCAGGCACAGCACTGAAGTTCGCTGCTGCTGCCGCTGCCCGGGCGGCTGAGGCCGAAGCCCCATCACCCGCTCCCCCCCAACCGCCGCCGGACACAGTGTCCAAACCCCGGCTGACAGCGCGCCGGCCGCCCCTCCTGTTTACTGTATTTCCGAGGCTCAAAATTTCTTGAACCTGCGTATAGGGCGCACCCCCAACTTTCGAGATCTTCCGACGTGAAAAAATGTGCACCTTATACGCGGGTATTTACGGTAGGCGTGCAGAGAAGGAAACTTGCCCAAGGTTTTGCCCTGCATGGAATTGAACCCAGGTCTCTTGCTTGCAATGCAAGTGCTCTAACCAATGAACTACATAAAATTGAGTTGCTTGGAACAGAACATGCAAAAGTTAAGTTACAGCAAACTCAGTTGAACAGCCATTGATGCTTGAGTATTCTGAATGTTTAGAGTGACTTCCACCTTATTGGTTTCTTTTGCACCTTGTGGTTGTTTAGAATAATAATTATTGCATTTGATAAATGCCTTGTATAGAAATCAAAGAGCTCACAGAATTTTTACTGAGAGGTGCAATAATTATGTGTAGCTTACTGCTCAAGCTAATATTGTGCACATTAATGTCCCACAAACAACCCTGAGGTGAATGACTAAGTTTATTGGCCAGAATCCTGGGAAACACCTTTCTCTGTTGAATAGCCCATGAGATCTTTCAAGTCTACATAACAGATGTGCATTCCCATAAGGTATTATGTTTTTCTTTAATTCACAGAATTGCCCAGATTTAATTTAAAAATGTGAGAAAATTGAGTGCTTATTTTTGAGTGAAAATCAACATGGAGATAATTAATTCTATGTTGCAGACAAATTGAGTATGTTTTGGGGAGGATGAATCGATGGGAGACCAGGAGAGATTGGATTGGTTAGGAATTCCAGTAGAGGGACTGAGAACCTGATTACTGGTTCTGGTACTGTCTGCCGTGTTGTAAATAAACATGTCTTGCCGGCCTGTGGGAATGAAATCTGAAATCATTTCTTTTTGCTATAAATATATCTTGCCTCTGCCTGCTTCAGTAATGTATGTGGGAATGAAATCTGAAATTATTTCTTTTGGCTGACAAATCAAAACAAAATTGAATATTCTTGTAACATCTTATTGTGGTCTTCTCACTTGGCGCTTCTGGCATTGGTAAGATTGGTACAGGTAATTTTTAACCTCTAGATATTACTATCAGTTTTTATTGGTTTTGCTCCTTGATTTAAATTTTATGATTGGATTTGTTTTATACCCAGCAGTAAATGCTGGGTATAATCTACATTTTGTGGTTTCCTTCAATTGTTATGAAATGGTTTGGTGTAGAGTTCTGTGCCATCAGCATGGCATAATCCTGTTATTATTGATGCACCAATATGTCCTTTATAAGGAGCTGCTAGTTCCTGCTGAATTATGTCCAGCTCTGTGAATGCACATCTGCATCCCCTGGCATAGGCCACCCATACAACCCCAGAGAATGAGATCGATTTTTCTGTCCTTTCTCTGAAATCAATTCAAACCAGATTGCAGAAGTAAAAACAGTGTATGTCCGCTGTAACTCCTTGTCCTGCTAATGTAGTCTTATTCTATTGGTTTGGGTTCAGTAACACAGAGAAAGGTTCGGTGTGCAATGTAAACCAGTGAAGCATAGAAAACCTCTCCCTCCCAACATGCCCCAGTTCAGACGAAAGGTCGTGGACCCAAAAAGTTGACTCACTTTCCTTTCTTTATAGATGTTGCCTGACCTGCTGAGTGTTTGTGATTTCTGTTTTTGCTTGTTGAAGCATAGACCCTATTTCCACTTCATTAACGACAACAACAACAAAATTACATTTATAGAGCGCCTTTCACGTCGGAGAATGTCCCAAGGCTCTGAACAGTTAGGTCGGAATCTGAGCAGGGTGGGAGTCGGGGTAGGGGGAAGCAGTGTAGGAGATGGGGGAGAATTAGTAGCGGAGCAGAAGGCGTGGTTGAAGAGGAAGGTCTTGAGACTGTACAGCGCCTTGGGATGTCCTCTCGACGTGAAAGGCGCTATATAAATGTAAGGTTTGTTTGTTGAGAAGGCCTTGAAGGAGGAAAGGAAGAAAGCGAGGCGAAGGGCTTGCAGGATGGAGTTCTAGAGTGTGAGGGCAGAGAGGCCAAAAGCCCGGCCACCGATGGTTGGGCGGTTCGGATGGGGGACAGGAGCAGGCCAGAGCCCGCTGAACAGAGGGGATGGGCAGGCTGATAGGGAGACAGCAGGTCGGAGAGATAGGCGAGGGCAAGACCGTGAATGGCCTTGAAAGTGAGGACGAAGATCTTGAATTCGACCCTCTGGTAGATGGGGAGCCAGTGGACAGGCGAGGGTGGGACTGATGTGGCCGCAGAGCCTATTGCGGGAGAGTACATGAGCTGCGGAGTTCTGAATAATCTGCAGCCTGTGAAGGGAGGAGCTGGGAAGGCTGACGAGGAGAGAGTTCCCGTAGTCGAGCCTAGATGTGGTGAATACGTAGATGAGTGTATTAAAGTATATTTCGACTGATGATCTACACTTCGACCTTTTCAGTGAGCTTCATTCAGGATTATTAACATGCTTTTGGAATCTAATTACTTAGTGTGAAATATTGCTCAAATGTTCTAATATTTTTGTTTGAGTTACTGATTTTTAAATGGGTGGCAGTATAGAGATTTACAAACTGGGCATTGTTCTTTGTATGTGGTAGAAATCCAATTGTGTGTGCATGTTTGTGAGCACAAGCAATTAATTTGACAAGTATTTTTGGCTTCTATGTTTCCCCCTCCCCTCCCCCACCCCCCCCACAAACATTTTTGTTGTACTATAGGTAGGGGTCAAAGTTTCTTAATAAGTCTAAAGTATTGTTTGGTCCAGTTATGTTTGTTCTGATTCCTTTGCAGTGGACACAGAACTCGTGTCCCACCATTCTGTCCCAAGTCTCTTGTTTATTTTGGGGAATGGGTAGATATTTGAATTCCTGGATTATATTTATATAATGGTTGGTTAATTTTGTGTAAAATGCACATATTTGAGTTAATAAAATATTGAGCAACTTTACATTGAAAAAGACTACCTGACTAAGTGAGGATTGGCCTGTAGTAGTATCTGGCGATATATCAGTATAATTTTTGATATCAATATGCCGATATTGGAAATTCAAATATATTGGTATATTGAAAAATTCGATATGAAAAAAAAATCAATATATCCAAATGTTGGTATATCGTATAGAGCGAACTTTTTCAACTTACCTTGTCGCTGGCATAGCTAACCTCCTGGGCCTAGAGCATGGAACGCATGCGCATATCTGAATGCGCGTACATGCACAGTATAAAAAACCTGGCGATATCGATATATTGGAAATATATCGATATCGCCAGGTATATCGGAAAATTTCCATATCGAGGACCCTAGCCTGCAGTGAAAGTTGTTTTTGAGGGATTATTATTAGTCGTGTGGAGTAAGGAAACTTTCCCATGGTTGATTAGTGCTCTTGAAATAAATTTTACTGCCAACCATATTTTTTCACTTTATAGATTTAAAACTAAACATGAAGAAACAATACATATTAGATATTACATTTATTAGATTAAAAAAATTGTTTCTTTAACAAAAACTGGGTGGCCTTTTTTTGTGGGAGGATGGGGACGACTGTGATGAGACCAGTGAGCTACCCAGACCCAGAGACAGGCACGCATTCAGAAGCACAGAGAGACAGATGCACACTTGAGACACAGAGATACATATACTCACAGATGCATAGAGAGACACACATATTCGGACAAATTGATGTCAGTAAGCAGCCAGGAGGCTCATGGGCTAAAAACTTCATATTGGATTTCTAGTGGAGTTTGTGGCAGATTCTGCAGAAAAGTACAGCTGCACTTTTCTATTGACCCAGGCCTATTATCCACGTTTGGTCTGGATGAAGTTGCTTCAGCTGACTTGATCACATCCTTCCAAAACACTCACCCTACTATCTGTTCAGCAGTAAATTCTTAACTAGTTTGTCACTGACACAATACGTCACTGGTAAATTATTCCCTTGTTTTGGTTTTAGAGATGCATTGACTAGTGGACTGACATCCATTTGGTGAAGTACTGTAGTTGATGACTATGAATGCCACTGATGGAAGTTAGCATGCCCATGAATAATCAAAAGTTGTGTTAATACTGGATTATGGTTGGGTAGATCCAGTGATTGAATCAAATATGGTTTGGATGTGTCATTGGCTCCCTGTGATTGGTAATTGTCCACTCTTACCTGAATATTTATCATCTGTTTTTGCAACACGAAATCTGTTTATACATGTGAATGTCTTCCTTTCAGTCTGCAATTCTCCTGGATCTTCAAGATATATTCATGATTTTTAATGGTACTCTTTCACCTTCACATGCTCCTTGTGTATTTTATTTTGGACTTTGTTAAAATACATTGAGTTGCAGATATCTAAATGAGTGGATTGACTGATAGCAAAAAGTTGAAATCATAGTTTTTAATCTGCAACTGTAACACAGTCTGCACTCTAGTTTTCTTTGATTGTGGTTTGCTGGTTTTGTGTTGTCTAATTTATGGGCACTGGTTTAGAATTATGGGATGGTAAAGTAGAAATAGAATTGGGACAAATCTAGATAGGTAGGCCCTTGATTTAGATTGTACCAATAATATCTAGATGCCTATGTTTGTCATTACTCTACTTTGTGTTGCCCTTCTATTTCATGTTGTTATTATTATTGTCCTCATTTTCTTCTCCCTCTCTCCCAAAGGTGGATTGTGCTTGGGTATCCATGGGCACTGACCGCTTACTGATCCTCATTCAAGTGGCAGACAGACTGGGGAATTACAACCATACAGAATTTCTTTTAACCCTGAATCCACAAATAGTGTTTTGAACAGTGGTCAATGAATACTGATTAGGAGCCAGAGGCTTGGTTCTATATCCCCTACTGTGCCCATTTCTCTAACTGATGCTCGGGCAGAGATGATCCATCCTCACAGATTGAACATGAGATCGTTCTGGTCTCTGGCTCGGTAACACGTTTGGTGATGTCTTTAACTTCTGATCTATTGTGGGAGCCACTTGATTCAAGTTTTACACAGAAGTGAGTAAATCACGATTACTGAAAGTCCTGGGTTTTGTAAATGTGGTATAGAAGACTTCCTTCAGACAGAACAAAATTAGTCATAAGTGAGTGATGTAGCAGCAGCTGAGCCATTGTGTGATCTCGCCCACAAATATACAATCAAGTCATTACAGTATATTCTCTATACTGTATTCTGTATACTGCTTTGAGATGTCAATAGATTGTGAAAAGCTCTTATCAAATGCAAGGATGATTATTACAGGTAATGATCAATTTCTTAGAGTCAAATATAAAATGGAGGATCTTTATTCTCCAGCAGAAGTAAGTTTCCTTTGTAATGTCAGTTCACATCCTATAATGTAAAGCTGACTCTTTGAAATGGGGAAGCCTAGGTTTGTGTATGTGGATGCATGGGTGAAATTAAATTTGTAGCCTGATTGTAACTAAATGGACAAAGTCTAGCTTGTTTAGGAGGAAGGATGTCCATTTAACCTCAAATTGTGTGTCCTCGTATCATCTGCCATTCTATTATTCACCTCAGCTTCTTGCTACAAATTTGGTATGGGTTATGATGCAATTTAGGTCATAATATGCTCTTGCTGTGACACAACTTGACCGATAGTGCAGTCTTCATGTATGTATGTGAGGGAGTCACATGATGGTGACTTGTTACGACTGACTGGAACCTGGAACAAGCAGTGTTGTTCACCATGGAGCTGGTTTGTGCAGATATGGTGCGGTATTGTGAAATAATTTGATCCTTTTATTAGTGTTGCAATGAAGGGGCGATTACTTCTTTCTGATGTTTTACCTTGAAGTCTGAATTCTTGTGTGTATGTGTATATATATATAATTTTATATATATGTGTGTAGGTACATATATATATATATACATACGTGTGTGTATATAGAATAAAAGCCCGTTTATCCGGCACGCTTGGTGGGGGGTTGACTAATGGACTGTGCCGGATAATCAGGCGGCAAGTTGCCGAAAACCCAACACAAAAAATTTACTTATTTTAAAACATACTATATTAATAATATACTAAATTGTAACAGAATATTGTATAGCTACTTACCAATAAAGATTCCAGCATACTTGGTAAACAGATTACCAAGCATTTTTTTACCGATTGGTAAAAACCTCCAAGTTCATAAGTTTAATAAGTGCGCACGCATTGCACGCATGCGCAAAGTGAGCATACTCGCGGTTGCTGGAATGGGGAATCTCCACGGGAGGCGGTCGAGCAATCCGGTTAATCGGGTCACGGATAAACAGGCTTTTACTGTGTATGTATGTGTGTACACATATATATATAAAATATATATACATATAGTAAAAGCCCGTTTATAAGGCACCCTTGGGACATGGCCAATGCTGATTAAAGTGCATGCTGGATATTGGGCCGAAAACCCAACACACAATTAAAAAAAATTACAATTTTTATTTTTTGAAAAGCATACCATATTAATAATAGACTAAATAATAACCAAATATTGTATGGATACTTACCAATAAATCAATAAATATCAATCAGTCTATAAAACACAGCACCCAATCACAGGTTTTTCTTTCTTTCCTTCCCTCTCTCTTTCACACACTCAATGGCTCCAAAGCCAACCCCCCTCCACTCCTTTCTTTTCTATCTAAATTAATCAACTCACCCCCACTCTCTCTCCCCTCTCCCCACTTCTCTCTCCCTCCTTCCCTCTCTCCCCCACCTCTCTATCCCCACCTACCGCAGCATTTAAAAGTAATCGTACTTTACTCGTGATGAGGGAAAAAAACAGCAGCGCCACCTTCAGGCACTAGTAGCAGCATACCGAAATACTAATCCAAGAGAAAAAAAATGCGATTGTGCTGGACGAGACCCGATTAATCGAATGGGGACTTTTTTTGAGGTGCCGGTTATATGGAAGTTACGGTTGATCGGGTCACGGGTAAATGGGCTTTTACTGTATATATATGTGTGTGTGTATGTTAGGGTCTGGCGATATATCGCTAAAACCCGATATAATTTTCATATCGATACGCCGATATAGGCATTTCAAAAATATTGATATATCGAAAAAGTCGATATATCGAGGGAAAAAATCGGAATGCGCGCACACTGAATTACAAGACCCAGAATGCTCATCTCTATACACAATGCACAGACCAAGGTGCAAAGCCGCCATATTGTATTCATAGTCTTCGAATACAATATACAGGTATGCAAGGGGTGGTGGGGGGAGAGAGGGGGCGGGGGGTGGGAGAGAGGGACGGCGGCGGGGTGGGGGAGGAGAGAGGGACGGCGGCAGGGGGGGGAGGGTGTTGGGGGGAGAGACGGGGTGGATGTGATAATATACAGATAGATAGAGATGGGGGGGATGTGAGAGAGGAGAGAGACACAGACAGAAAAACAGAGATGGAGAGAGTGAGACACAGAGAGAAAGATGTTTACCTCCTGAGGAGATAGGCCCCGAATGCGTCGCGCATGCGCAGTACGAAAACCCCGAAAATTTTGATATTTCGATATTATATGACCCCATCGATATATCTAAATCGGAAAATTTCCATATCGACGGACCCTAGTGTATGTATATATATGTGTGTATATATATATGTGTATATATTTATATATATATTATGTATGTATATTTATATATATATCTTATGTGTGTGTTTTCCACACACATCCAGATTTATAGGTGTGTATCATTGTAACATTGTATTTTAAATGTATGACTCAGTGCAGTGTTCACACTAGGGCATTAAAAAACATTTGGCTTATTGTATCTACTGACTCTTTCAAATAAATATCCTTTCAGTCCCATTTACATTTCTTTGTCAATACCATATAGATTACTTTTTTTTATATATCTATCTAGTTCCTGTTAATCTGGATTCTGCCTCAACTATTGCTCCAGATAAAACGTTCCATATCCTAATCCATGCATCAAAAATATTCTCCAAACCTCCACAATTGCTTGTTTGCTGTCTTAAATCGTTACTCTCTAGTCTGACGCACCGATGAGTGGAAACAATTTCACTCTTGACTATCAAAACCTCTCTTAAAGTGCCTTGGGACGTCCTCCCGATGTGAAAGCACTCTATTAATGTAATTTTGTTGTTGCTAAAGACCGTCATTCGATCATCTTGCAACCCACTTTGTTCTTTGACCACATTAAATAAACTTTCTTTAACCAAATGTCATCAGTTGCAAGCAATATTGGGACTGGCAGTTTTGCACAGGTAGAGTATCTGATGGGGTACAACCACAAAATCAACAACAAAATACATTTATAGAGCGCCTTTCACGTCAGGAGGACGTCCCAAGGCGCTAAAAGTAGGTAGGCTGTTAACTCTCACTGTTTAGGGAACATAGCGGCTATTTTGGAGGAGAGAATTGTAGCAAAGTTAATCGCTTTTTGGGAAAGGTGTGCAGTATTCTCTATTTAAACCTTGTTGATTATTTTATGATTGAAATGGTGTGATCCTCCAATATGCAGTTCTGAATTATGTGAATCAAGATAGTTTGCATAAGAAATTTAATGTTGGGACCATTATTATCAATTACAAACCCACTTGTACTATAGTGCATTGTTTTGTGGCATAGCATTTGCAGACAGTATCTTTTTTTCCTTCTCGTCCCCCTGCTAAAATGTTACCTGCAAAAACTTGATTACTTTCAAGGGGTATAATCCCTCCATAACATAAATAAAATTGGTTACTCACTTCATAACCGTTTGTAGGAAGTCCAGATCTTCAAGCATTTATAATGTGGAACAAACTGACACTAAAGAAAAATTTACTGGAGTATGGGGAGTGGGACTGATAGGTAGGTCTTCCAAAGAGTCAGCAAGATGGGACGAATGGCCTTCTTTAGTACAGTAATCTATGATTCGATGAAAGGCAATCTCAATTTTGTTTATAAAAATATATTTTCCAAGTGCCATGGGATGTTCTCCCAATGTGAAAAGTGCTATATACAAATGTAATTTTGTTTTTATTACATCAATTTTCAAGGTTTGGTAGCTCGGGTATGCTTTACTCTGTTGGACTCTGTGTGGAAAACTAAGCTTCATGAGTTGGGTTGAGAGGAAGGAATCTTAATTCTCTGTTATTGAATGAAATGAATTATACTCCTGTCATAATAAACTTACAATTCACTTCCAGTGAACTTATTCTAAGCACTAATAAACCAGTGCTCATTTAGAACCATAGAAATTTACAGCTATTTTGCCCATCGTGTCTGTTTGTTCATTTAAGGAGCAATCATAGAATCATAGAATTTTATGGCGCAAAAGGAGGTCATTCGGCTCATCTAATCTGTGCCAGCTCTTTGAAAAGAGCAACTCAATCCTACTGCCCAGCTCTCTCCCCATAACCTAACAGACCCGTTCTCCCTAAATGAAGATCCAATTACCTTTTAAAAGCTGTTATCGAATCGGCCTCCACCACCTTTTCAGGCAATGTATTCCAGATTCGAACAATCTGCTGAGTGAAAAAATTTCTCCTCAGCTCCCCTCTGCTTTGTTTTGAAACTATTTTAAATCTGTGACCACGAGTCACAGATTCGCCCACCAGTGGAAACCTTTTAGTCCTTTTAGTCTCGTTTACCTATCCATTCACATGCGTCTGTGGTTTGCTCCTATTCAGATATTTATCTTTTAAAAGGTAATGTGCTGTGAATTTGCACATTTGTAATGAGTCGGGAATTTGCTGAAAGAATTGTAGTCAATCAAGTGATGTTGAGTGCAAAATGCTTTTGTGTTCCAGTGAGTTCCTCTCTTGTTTACAGCTTTTTATTTATTTCAAGTATGACTGGGTTCACACCATGAAGGAGCAATGAATGGAGAATTGCATTCTGATTTCATGTGGTGGAGTAATAATTAGAAGCTGAGCTGACAACCCTCTGTTTGTTTTTCTGTTGCTGAAACAAAGTGATAATAGCCGTTCGGTGGCATTGAGTACAATGGCAAAGGGCCACTCGCTGTGTTTTCACTGTTCTTTCTTAGGGCAAGCAAGCCACTTGCTAGACTCTATACTGATACCACAGTTCAGTGTTCACTTCTATTACATCCTTGTTACCTTTTTGAGGCTTGTGGCCAGGAATGATGTGTGAGTGCACTGATTATAATATATAAAGAACTGTGTGACACTTATAATGGATCAGTTGGAATCTCTAATGTCTCAGTAGGCAAATGTGTTGCTTAATGTGGGCTGAGCGATAGAAAGGCAGATGTTCCGGATTCAATCGCTGACCTCCTACATAAATTAAATTTGAGGCATGGGTGGTGGTGCTTTGACCTCTGGGCTAGAACAGGATAAAAAGTTATATTTTTGATCCTGGAAAAATATAGGAGATGAGAAATGCCAAGGCTGTTTTTTTTCCTGCCTTATGTAGAATTCCACATATATGTACATTTTTATTCTTCTGGTTAACATTTGTGGTTAACATTTGTTTTATGAAGTAGGGTCTTATGAATCCAAACCCTTATTTATTGTGACCTGTTTGCACTCTACAATCTGTTCTATTCCGAATCCACGGGAATGCCAGTAATCCCATTTATACTCCATCCGGAGTGATGTGATTGGAGTGAGATGGCATTAGGTAGATGTGGATTAATAGACCCATACCTCCCAGAGATGTTGAAGTATTTGTTAACCTTTGGAAATAATCCTTTTTAAGTGAACACCCTATTTGTTTATGTTGCGATTTTTACAAATAGCAACGCTCGTATAGAAGTTTTAATTTGTGCACATTCAAGCACAGTGGTAAGATTCAAAGCATTCTGTCCGATTCTACTATTCTGATTCACTCATATTTCCAATCTCTTAATTCCCATCCTTTACTCATGCTTAGAGGTAAGGTTCCGCAGATGCCAGCCAATTGGCCTTCAGGTCCTCACCCTAGTGATTGTAATTCATGTGTGAGTTTTCTCAGTTCTTCCATGGAGGTTATTATAGCTGTGCTTGATTGTGTCCTCGTATGTTTTGGTAGAGGGATTTATGGAGTGAGACCCGTGGTTGATTTTTTAATTTTTTCCTCTTGCCCTCCACAGCAATTTTCTCTCTTTGAGCTGTCTTGAAAATCTAATAAGGTGCTATATCAAATGCAAGGATTATTATTATACAAGCATTGATATGTGCAGAATGGGCTCCAGTGCTGCAAGTTTCCATTTCTATCTTCTACTTGTTGTGCTCTGCTTTTGTGTTTTCATCAGGCTTCCTAAATAATCAGTTTCCATAAATGGATCAGCAGAAGGTCCACCTTTGTAACCTGATTGCCCCTAGAGATTACTGTTGTTGCAGCCTAAAGTTGTGTGAATATTGCACATTGAATATTGCAATATCAAATTCCAGCCACTGGGTGGAGCAGAATGAAACCCACTGAAATTCAAACAAATTCCAGTTGCTATTTAAGGTGCTGCCAAAATCCCTGTTTAGCAGTATGTGAAAATGTGTTGCCAAACAACATCCACCCATACATGTTTATTGTGTGGAATGCACAACAGATTGCTGTAACTTTTGCCTCGGTTTACCTGCTTAGACACCTAGGCCTGGGTGAGCATTTATTTTTTGTAGTTAAAAATGGACAAGGCTGAAGCCACCCACCTCAGCAACCCCCCAGTGTCTCTTTCTGGCTTTAAACACCTCTACTTTCTTGACTTCTCCCTTAAAATCACCAAACCAATGGGAAACCTCAGGGTCTGGTTTGGTTTTTTTCCCTCTTGCTTCCTTACATTTCTGTCCCTGACTAAAACTTGTCTTTCTTCACCTCTGCCACATTGCCCACTTTCACCCCTATCTCGTACTAAATGGGGTTGAACTCTTATTTGATTGCTTCCCAACTTGATTTTTTGTAATACACTGGTTGGCCATTTCCCAATTCCATCATGTGCAAGATCCAGCTAATCCCAAACTCTGCTTCCTCATCCTGGTGCTATTCCCTTGTCTTCAAATCCCTCTGCACCCCCATACCTCTCTGATCTCCTCTCTACTCAAATCAGCACCCGTTGCCTTCACTCCACTGGGTCTGGCCTCCTCCATGTCACCCGAATCCTCCACTCTACCCTCAGCGGCCGTGCCTTCAACCACTGTGCCCCGAGACTCTGGAATTCCCTTCCTCACTCCCTTCGACTCGCTCCCCCTTTTCCCAGTTTCAGGTCCCAGCTGAAGTTCTTTCTCTTCGATCACGCCTTTGGTCACCTTTCTACCCCAGCCCCTGGCTCAGTCCCGGGATCCACTATTGTGAAGCGCTCTTGAGACGCCGTCCGGTGTGGAGGACGCTATATAAATCAAAGTTGTTATTGTTGTATTCCTCCCCTTCCCTACCATTGTTGGCTGAGCATTCAGTCACTACACCCCTAGCTTCCAAAACTACCTACCACAACTTTTCTGTCTTTAACCCTCCCTCCCTATCTGTCTTTCAATAATTCAGTTTTAAAACCTACCCTTTCTCCCTTGCTTTATATCAGACCTGTCATTGTGAAGCATTTGGACATTATGTTATCTAAATGCAATTTATTGTTGTACTCGTCTGGAAATTTAAATAAAAAATGGCACTGAACTTTTTAAACCAACCACTTGTTTTTGTTGCAATTTCAACTTAACTTGAATTGTGCATGAGAGATATCAAATGGGAGGGCTTTGAATATCTGATCAGCAATCCTTAATTACATTTTGGTTCAAAGGCTGTTAGTTTTACATTTCAGTGATGTCTGAATCAGGAAATTATACACACAAACTATGTCCATTCAGCCAATAGTGTTTGTGCTAGCTCCAACGTGTATGGCCCTATACAAATATAACTTTGTTGTTGTTGGAAGGGTAGTCCATTCAGACCCATTTAGCTGCTTCTTCGATAGTCAGTCCTTAAAAAGAAATCCTCTGCTCCCTTGCTAATTATCTTTATTTGATGCCCTCTAGTCATTTATTTACTGACCAGTAGAAGCAATTTCTCCCTATTGACTTCCATTTGTTTCTTGTAGTTTTTTTTCTTGATTATGCCAGTGAATTGTGTTACAATCATTTTGCTTAATGAAATCCATGTTTGAAATGCTATTTGAAGTATTAGGGTATCCAATTGAATGCTTGGTTAATTGAGAGTTTGGAAACTCAAATAATTTTAAACCGAATTGAGGGAGGGTGAACTAGAGAAGAATGTATTGCATGTATACAGAATAACCAAACATTTGTGATACCACTTATTTTAATAATAACAGATAATTATAATTTATTTTTAGACTCATGACACATTGTAATGATATCACAAATTTTTGGTCACCCTGTACATGTTGTGTCTTTTGAGTAACTGATTCCACCATTGCTATTCTCAAATATGTATGATTGACCAGATTGTGCTCAGCTGTGATTAAATAGGATTGAAAGCCTGCTGAAACTCATTGGGCAACGTCCACATATGAGGAATGCCCATGGAGTGAACGGGGCCAAAGGAACTACACTAAAGCAAGAGTTAGGAATGGAGTAGAAAAGATTGGAAGGGGAAAATGTATACTAAAAAGAAAATGACAGACAGATTTCAGAGGAGGAATGTATGTAATGAAAAGTCTGACTTAATTTTAGTTACTACTATTGAATAATTTGTGTAATATTTATTTTTGCTGCTGTGCCACTCCCCTGCATCTAGTGGAATAAATAAGCATCACATCTTGATTGATGCTTGTCACAGTGAGAGGTGTGGAGACTTGCTAACCAAAGCTGACATTCCTTATCCTGTTCTCTTGTTGCAGGTTCTGACAGTTTCTCTCACGGTGTCTGTGTGGAGAAGGCCACACACACTCCAGTACAACGACGGCTTTTGCTTGCGTTTTCCAGTGTTTCTTCTGTCAGAGAGTGCACCAGGCTTGTAACTCTTCGACTGCCAGCCCAGAGCTTAGCAGCGAAGAACACCCGTTGGAAATGGTGAAGATGACTAAGTCGAAAACCTTCCAGGCTTACCTGCCCAACTGCCACAGGACGTACAGCTGCATCCACTGCCGAGCTCACCTTGCCAATCACGATGAGCTCATCTCCAAGGTACGGGGCTGCTAACTTTCTCATCTCTTCTCGCCCACATTTCTCCTTGCCAAATTCTTTATCAATAAAACCTATATGACCCAGGGATTCACTTCACCCTCATCAGTAGCTGTTGGCAGACCTCTTCTGCTGTCCAAAGAGAGAAAGAAAGGGATTGCTATTAATAGCCAACCTCATTCACTGGAAAAATACAGATATGATGACTTAGCTTCAATTGAATTATCAGCCCACTAGATTTTTGTTCCATCTTCTTGTACATGGTCTCTTCACTGCCAATGTTCATGACAAAATGTTAAATTGAGCTCACAGAGTGTAGAATAGGCTTCGATTTCTATGTGGAAATATAGAAATACAGTAAAACCTTGCTAATCCGGCATGGTTGGGTCCACTCACCTTCTGGATTTTAGAGTTTGTTGGTGTTTAGTGAAAAATTGCTTGAGCTCCACCCACACACAGGATGACAGAGTAGTGACTAATGGCTGTCCAGCGCCTTGGGATGTCCTCCTGACATGAAAGGCACTGTACAAGTATACTTTTGTTATTGTTGTTGACACCGGGAACTGCAAGCAGCTGTTCCAAACTTCAGGAGATATGTCGGACATCAGAAAAAAATTAATACTGTATGTATTTTGAAATCTTGCTGGTTTAAGGGAGTTACCGGCTTTTGGAATGTCAGATTATCAAGGTTTTACTGTATTCCTCAGAGAAGGAGTCCTGTCGATCCTTCGTGTCTGCCACAGAAGGGATATTTGGTGTCTGTATGGGACATGAAGGGACATGAAATCAAATCTGCTTGATTTCAATGAATCAGTTTCTTTTGATTTATGTGTGCTTAGCATTTCTCAAAAACTGCTGTCCCAAATGATGTCTCTCAGGTGCTCACAGGTTAGGCAGAGCTAGAGGCGCAGGCTGGCCAGCTTACTAGTGAGTGAGAACTTGCCTCACAGTGAATGAAACAGACGTGCAAGGACAAAACTGATCAACGCTCTTTAAAAGTAATAGTGGTGACTGGACCGCAATATATGGGACAGATAAATTTTATTATGAAGCAGCTGAGGTTTACTGTCATGCTTTTTGAACTTTGTGTGTCCTCTGAGATTTCAGCTTGGCAATTGCCTCCAGTGTTTTTTTTCTGGACATTGTACATCAATTTTTTTTTGTAGCAGCAGCTGTCTGGGTGAGGGTGTGGAATCCTCACAGACTCCTTCTCACTATTGCAGGATAAGCCACACCATTTGAGCTGGAATTCAATTGAGAGAGAGCAAGCTCAGTATAGATTGGAAAAAGAACAAGTGTCATTAAATCTAATTGTGGTTGTATAATCTATTGGTATTTAAGTAGTAATGAGAGAGAATTGGTGTAAAGGCTTTTATGGTTTGGGGGAGTGGTGGTGGGGTGGGGGTGCAGGATTGGGTGGTACCAGGAAGGAAGGGTTCTCTTGTTTAATTACAGCGTTTCCTGCAGTGCCTTGTATTTTGCAGGATTACTGATAACACATGGCCCTAGGGTTGCCAGTGCAAATACCAGACTCCTGTTTCTCCACTCATAGAGATGTTTAATTTTAACCATGCATTGAATAATGATTGACAGCCTTGCTGGGTGGGCCATCACCAATTTGGAAAGGACTCTTTTCTGCTTTTTTTAAAAAAGAAAACATTTTGGGGGTGTGGGGGAGGACATCAGCCTTCTTTATGAGGGCATAGGTTTAATTGAAAAGTAGTTGGTGTTTTAAGAACAATCTTTAATTGCACTAGTTGTATTTTTTGCTTCAGCTTCGGACTCTTAAGTTTCATCAGTCTTGGTTTCAGTGCCTTGGGATGTCCTCCTGCTGTGAAAGGCACTATACAAATGTAATATTGTTGTTGTTGACTTATCCCAGGTATTCTTTAAACTGCAGTCTATAATTGAGCAAATTTTGCAAATCATATAATTTTCAAAACTACCTGGAGAGTACCTTCATTACTTCATGGTTTGCATTTTTCTTCTTTGCGCCCAACTAGGGCTGTGGACAATTCTGTGTCTGTCGGGTAGGCCAGTCGGGTAGGCAAGTCTGGTTGGTGTGCCAAGCACTTCAAAGTCAGTTCAAAGAAACCTGTGAAAATGTTTGGTCCGGGAGAATGTTTACTTGTTTTCTTGGTGACTACTGAGGATTAGATTTATGATCTAATCATAGTATTGCCTAAATTTCTGGCAAATGCTTCTAGGGGCGGGATTAGCCTGCAGGAAGATGCATGTAAAGGTTCCACAAAGATATCTCAACTCGGCCATTTCTTTCCGGAAAGTGAATGTGCTAAAAGTAACACTCCAAATCACATCTCAACAAAAATTGAAGCACTGGTATGTGGCTCTTGCAAGCTGTATATAACAAAAAAGAAGGCCAAAAGAAAAGAATGATTGGTGATCATTGTTCAAACACACTCTCTCCTTGCCTCTCCATTTGGGCCTGCTGTTTGTCCTATGTCCCACAATCTGTGCCTTCGTACACACTTTCTGTCTCTTTTCTCTGGTACTGTATCTCAACTCTTTCATGCTTCCCCATTTTCTATCTTCAAAAGCTGCCTGAATGTACAACTGTTTCACCCTTGCTCTTAATGGTCATGCTCTTAATTCTTCTCTGTCTCCTCCATTCTGTCTGATAGTCTCTGTAAAATGCTCCACAACATCGCTTATCTGAAGACCATTGTATATTATTATTACCAGTGTTACATAATATTGTTTTTCACTCTTCTCCCATCTACCTTGTTTTCCAACTTCCCTATAACACTGTGAATATTGCATCCACGTTTTGAGATGTCTAGAAAAGGTGTAAAGTGCTATATCAAATGCAAGGATTATTATTATCCGTGAAGTTAATTCTCTTGTTCATTCCAATTCCAAATATAACATGTTCCTCCCTGAATGAGCTAAAGTGCAGTCTTGCAGCATGTTTTTCTCATTCCCCGCACCCCCAGGATAATTAAACTTTAACATTTTCTTGGGCTTCCCAAGTCTTCCCATAAGGGGAGATGAGGAGACATTTATTTACGTAGATGGCATGCACTACCTTAAAGGGTGGTGGAAACTACTTTCAAAAGGTAATTGGATTGGTACTTGAAAAGGAAAACAATTTCAACGATATGGGAAAAAGAAAGTAGAACTGATTGGGTAGCTCTACAAAAGAGCCGGCACAGGCACAATGGACTGAATGGTCTCTTCCTGTGTTTATAGGTTTCTATGATAACCACAGCTCATTGACTTCCCTTTTCACTTTTTTTTTCAACTTTGATGGTATTCTGCACCAAACAGCTTGGCATGTTCACCTAGGTTTGCAACACCCGAGTGCCTGTGAGATGTGGCTTGATTTTGTTGACAATTTTCAAGAGTGGTTTAGACATGAGCAGCAGTCTGCCTACTTTGATCAGTGTCTCAGCTACCTGGCCTGAATGTGATGGTACTACTCCAAAAGACTGAAGTTATGGTGGTTGCTTAAAGAATTTTAAGATAAGGCATTGCGATGTAAGTACTGGCAATGTGTAGGTAGAGGGTCAAGACCAGTCTCCACGCCTACCCTATGTTAAGGCTGACTGTGTTTCCCCTTCGCAATGTATTAAGTGCTATATAAATGTAACTTTATTTTGTAAAATATACATTGTCCTTTTGTTTTAAAGTGCTTCTTGGTTCTCTTTTCTGATCAAGTGGAAAGATTTGGTTATCTGTGCAACCAATGTGAAGAATTTGGTTTGCAAGTCTACCTGGGTACGTCACCCTCCAACCCATGTAGTCTGCTGAACAAGATGTTTGACTACGGAAAATCCTTGATCTATACCAGTCTCCTGTGTGCCAGTGATCATGGATTTTCGGACACAAGATGACGTGAGACATGGGTATCTCTCTGGCAGTCTGCTAACCAGTGCAGCAATAAAGAATGTGCTGATCTTTGAAACCCTGTATTGCGTCTCCTGTGACTCCGCACTGGCAGTGGAGGTGTTGATTTCCTGTTAGTAATGGAAAGATTGTGTCATTGTGAACCAATCAAAGCTGAACGTTGCATACTTGTAAGAGTTCATTTTCCTGAAGAGAGATGTTTGTGGCGGCAGCATGCCACTGCCTCGTTTGAATATTGGGCACAAAAACAAGTAATTATTTCTACGTGCAATATTACTTAATATGGAATCCATACTTATGGGAGAATTAAAATCTCCAGAAAGGATCTGGCAGTCCAGACATTCTGTACCCAACTCCTTATTTGCCAGAGGTACAGATTTCCTGTACGACTAGCTGTTTTGGAATTAATAGGACGTGGTAATAACTTAGTAATTGGTTTTAAGGTCACAAAAGTTTTCTAAATGTATTGTACAAAATCCAGGTGTTCAGAAGGAATAGAAACTTTGGATTACTATCAAACAAGGCTTGGTTATAATGGAAGGCAAATAGGGAGGGATGGTGGGAGATAATTGATAGCTATCTGGATTTAAGTGGTTCCTTTAGATTGAATTACTTGAAATGTTCTATAAACAATTACACCAGAAATCAATCTTTTAAAATAAATGTTCTTTTTCTGCTTTGCTTCTGTCTTATTATTAAAGGCATTGCTAAATACATCGAAATAGGGTGGGTGATAAGGGGGCAGCCTTGGTGGGTGCCCCCAAATGTGGAATCATGGTTCTGCACGGCTCGAAGACCTCAAGGGTATTGATTGGAAGACGCAAGGCGAGTCCGTCCAAATAATTGATGGTAGATGGAGGTTGTCTTGGACACTACATTTTGTTGGAATCTGTGCTGAAGGACCTGGCAGAGAAGGGGAGTATAGCACTCTCCAACGACAGCAAGGTCCCAATGTAGGTCAAGCTTGTGGTACATAAGACCACAAAGGTTCTTTGCAGCTCTGAGCTTCTGGCAATGCCAGAAAAAAACGCAACTGGGGCTCCAGCCCAGTTGTGTAGTCCCAGGATCAAGTAACAAGTTGGACTTGCTGCAAACATGGGATGTGACTGCAAAGAGGGAAGGAGGGCACTGGCCTTCAGTGACCTGTTGCCGAGTACCTGGAGGCAGAATTGGCTTCACAACAGAAACATCCATTTGCTAAAGCCCCTCATGTGAGGATCTGGATTTAGCAGCTGGTGCTAACTAAGCCTGGTACACTCTGATGGACTTGGACCTTGATCATCAGGATGGCTGACACGTCACATGCTGTCCTGTAAAGGTGTTTTCCACCATACTGAAGGCAGATGTCCGCCAGATAGATGATGAGGAAACTAGCTTGGGAGCTACTGGAAGTTGTTACTGGCATCCAAATTTGTGCTCTCGCATTTGTACATTGAAGGTTTGGAATACACGTACATTGGCTTACAGAGACGGAAGCAGCAGCTACTGCAGCGCTGCACCTCAAACTGGTGGAACCATTGCTCGAAGGGAAGGGAAATGTGTATGAAGGTGGTGGCTGTGCTCTTGTGCTTTTCATGGTGTTGTGTTGCCCACTAGGAAGTTCACAGGAAGTACGTGGTATTTGGCATCTACCCGGGTTGGGGGAGGAGGTAAGCTGGGGCTTTGAGTTGAACTGGCTCTAATGGGACACATTTGGCAGTGGCATGTCAGAATCAACCAACCCTCTATGGGGATCTCTGGTAGTCCAGTTCATAAGAACATAAGAAATAGGAGCAGGAGTAGGCCATTCGGCCCATCGAGCTTGCCCCGCCATTCAATCATGGCTGATATTCTACTCTTAACTCCAGCTACCCCCCTTATCCCCATATCCTCTAATCCCTTTATAAATGAGAAATCTATCCTGAGACAGGTGGGTCCACAGTATTCCAGGACACTGTTGATGGCAGCAGAGCCAGCCTGGCTTGTCGGCAGGATTTGGATGGGGAGTCCAGTCACTGGGAACAGGGATTCTTCCCACGTAATTCCTACGAACCCTGCAGGCAACCCCAACCCCAACAGCTGGAAAACCTTGCCAGACAGTGCCTTGAGTGGCACTCTATGCAATTTTACCTAGTTATAGACTCCCGACAGTGTATCAACCACACGTTCGGGGCTCTTACCAACTTGCACTCAATACTCTCCGAAATTAGGTAAGTGGCATGCGTCCCTCTAAGGAGAAAATGCACATTCCATTCCAAAAAATATTCTCAAATTTCCACGTATGGGTGCTCTCTGATTTAGTTACTTTTAAGCATGAAAATTGATTTTTCAGACGCTTTCAAAACACGGTTGCAACGATTTTTACTTTTTTAATAAAAAGTGACTACCAGCACTGATACTGACTTATGTACTTTTTTAATGATCTTGTTGACTATAAACATGGCTGACCTCCAGGTCTTTGCTCATGCAGTGACACTCATGTTCACAGTTAGCAGGAAGAGCTTACAACCTGGAAGTCAGCCCTGTTTGTTTTTCCATCCCAACCCATCAGCTTTTTCATGGTGGGAATAAACTTTCTCAGATTTGGAATAAATTGGGGGAAATACTATTTATGTAACTATTTTTACTAATGTTTTTTAAAAAAATCAATTATTGGAAATTCAGATAACTACTTACAAACAAAGGTTTATAATAATATAGCACCTTTCATGTCAGGAGGACATAGGAGCACACCATAGGAATTACTTGCAAGGGCCTGTCAGCCGGTTTAGGTGTTGTTCAGATTGAAAGTAACTAATTCCTTCAAAGTTGGTAGCTGGTCATTAGGAATGATGAAATATACTTTTACCAAATTTAATAATAATCCTTGCATTTGTTATAGCGCTTTTCACGACTTCTAGACATCTCAAAGCGCTTCACAGAATATACTGTAAAGTGAATTGACTGTGTATATTAAGGTCCGTCGATATGGAAATTTTCTGATTTAGATATATCGATGGGATCATATCGAGATATATCGATATTTTGGGGGTTTTCGTACTGCGCATGCACGCGCATTCGGGGTGCCGTTGCGTTCTGGGTGCGCGTGCATTCAGGGCATATCTCCTCAGGAGGTAAATATCTTTCTCTCTCTGTCTCTCACTCTCTCCATCTCTGTGTTTTTCTGTCTGTGTCTCTCTCCTCTGTCACATCCCCCCCATCTCTATCTATCTGTATATTATCACATCCACCCCCCCTCCCCACCCCCCGTCCCTCTCTCCTCTCCCCCCCGTCGCTGTCCCTCTCTCCCACACACACCCCCCCCCGTCGTCTCTCTCCTCCCCCACCCTCCCCAGCGTCTCTTTCCCCCCCACCCCCCCCAGCCGTCTCTTTCCCCCTCCCCCCCAGCCGTCTCTCTGCCCCCCCCTCCAGCCGTCTCTCTCTCTCTCCCCCTCCCCCCCCAGCCATCTCTCTCTCTCTCCCCCTACCCCCAGCCGTCTCTCTCTCCCTCAACCCCCCTCCCCAGCCGTCTCTCTCTCCCTCACCCCCCCCCCAGCCATCTCTCCCCCCCCCTAGCCATCTCTCCCCCCCCACCCCTTGCATACCTGTATATTGTATTCTAGGACTATGAATACAATATGGCGGCTTTGCACCTCGGTCTGTGCATTGTGTATAGAGATGAGCATTCTGGGTCTTGTAGTTCAGTGTGCGCGCATTCCGATTTTTCCCCTCGATATATCGATTTTTCGGTATATTGATATTTTTGAAATGCCTATATACCGGCGTATCGATATGAAAATTATATCGGGTTTTAGCGATATATCGATATATTGCCGGACCCTAGTGTGTGTGTGTGTGTGTATATATATATATTTATATCGTGAAACGCAGCAGCCAATCGTGCACTGCAGTGTCCCACAAATAGTTGTGGATTGAAATTACTTAAAAATTTAATTAAAAAAATTTGACGAATTATTATTAGGAGTGTGGAGTAAGGAAACTTGCCCAAGATTTTGCCCTGCTGGGAATTGAACCCAGGCTCTAGCTTGTAAGGCAAGTGTTCTAACCACTGAGCTACTGGACTCCACACATTTCTATGTTAATCAAATTTTGTAAAGTTCCTGTTGCATGTTTTTGGACCTGCAATGATTAAATTTAAATGGTTCTAGTATCATAATTCCTACTCTGGATGTTTCTAGTTGAACTGTGTATTCTGTGAGCTATGTAGGGAGAGTCCATCCTCAGCCCACCAAACCTGGCTATATTTTATTAGATCTTTCAATACCTGCTTAGTTACCTTTTCCCAATGCCCTTATTTCCCATGTATCTTCAATTTAAAAATCCCAGTTTATTCAGCCTCATTGGCTGTCCAGATTGATCCAATTCCAATTAATAATATATTTTAAAAACATTTTAAAAGGGTTATAAAATCCTACCAGTGCTATAATATTGGCAAGATATTTTTTCATTTACTGCATATAGATGCAGAAAGACAACAACAATAACAAAATTACAATTATAGAGCACTTTTCATGTTGGGAGGACGTCCCAAGGCGCTGCTGAGTTTGAAAAAAGACGAAACGCTGATTGGTGTGTAGTAAACCAAAATTACTGCCTTCCATGGCAATAAGTCACAGGTGAAGTCACTTACTGTGCAGACATATCAGCAGCAGAACTTGGCCGTTTTAGCTCCTCCACCCACCCTTATTGCTCGCTGGCAGTTTGGTTTTTGCATTGTAGTGGAGTGGTCCAGCATTTATTGAGTATTTGGATGCGTTCAAACCCCAACAAGCATTCTAATTAACCGCTTTCTAACTATGGAGATGTAATTTCTAAAATTGGTGATGTAGTCTTCAAAACAAAATGACTGCAGGTATTATGGAAAATGTTTCTGTGAGAAAATTGAAAGCTGTGTTCTCCATTAATTTCATACTTTGATCTTGTTAAACTGAGGTCCTATCTCATCAGGTGGACATTAAATATCCCAAGTCTCTATTCAAAAAAACAAGTGCATTTTTCATGGTGTCCTAGCCAACAATCCTCCAGATAATATCGGTCACCCACTTCATGTTTGCTTGTAGGTCTTTGGTATGTGCAAATTGGCTGCTACTTTGTTTACAAAATGTATTATTGTTGGTAATTCCTGCAATCACTCTGAGACACCCTGGATGTGATGAGGCACTATAATCAACTGCATTGATTAATATCCACACACAATTCATGTTGGAAATGTGCTATATTATAATTGCTTCAAGTTTCTGAAAGGATTTTCAGTTGTACTCTGCAATCCATTTACAAAAGTACCTGCAACCTGCTTCTTTTCTCTTAAATAATGACTTGGTCTTAATAAATTTTTTCGAAATAGTGAACTGAAATCTGTGTCTAAGGTTTTCCCTTGTATTAAGTTATTTCTTTTTATTTCTTTTTAACAGTCGTTCCAAGGCAGCCAGGGGCGAGCGTACCTGTTTAACTCTGTGTAAGTACTGTATATGCTTTTGTTTTCTCTTTGTTATGAGGTAGCTCCATTCATGATTTTAGATCAGATTTGTCACCATGAAGGATGGTGTGTTTTCACCAGTTCCCTCTGAAATAAGCTATGACCTGGGTTCTCATGCAATGGGTTTACTTGTTTTTTTGTGTGGTGGAGAAGGGAAACAGTATTGTAGGTATTATGAATCCAAAAGTCGCAAGAATAGCTTCACCTTACCCTCTCTATAATACACGTATATTTGACAACCTTTGGGGTATCAAATTATGTATATCAGATCTTGTTGATTTTTTTTTCGCCGGGAGGATGTGTGGAACAATTTCTATGGTTTATGGAGGATATTTTCCATTTTAAGGTTAAATTTCACTACACATACAGGTTTACCGTAAATCTCCGCGTATAAGGCGCACTTTTTTTCAGGTCGGAAGATCTTGAAAGTGGGGGGTGCGCCTATACGCAGGTACAAGCAATTTTGAGCCTCGGAAATACAGTAAACAGGAGGGGCGGCCGGCGCGCTGTCAGCCGGGGTTTGGTCAGTGTCCGGCGGGGGTTGGGGGGAGCGGGTGACGTGGCTTCGGCCTCGGCCGCCCGGGCAGCGGCAGCAGCAGCGGACTTCAGTGCTGCCGAACCCAGTCTGCCTGCCTCACTCCCTGCCGTTCTCTCTCCCTGCCTGCGTGCCTGCCTGCTACTCTCCCTCCCTGCCTGCCTGCCTCTCCCTCCCTCCCTCACTGCCTGCGTGCCGGCCTGCCTCTCTCCCTCTCTCTCTCCCGGTCTGCCGGCCTGCCTCTCTCCCTCTCTCCCTCTCTCCCTCCCTCTCTCTCTCTCCCGGGCTGCCGGCCTGCCTCTCTCCCTCTCTCCCTCTCTGTCTTTCCCGGGCTGCCGGCCTGCCTCTCTCCCTCACTCTCTCCCGGGTTGCCTGCCTCTCTCCCTCTCTCTCTCCCGGGTTGCCTCCCTCTCTCCCTCTCTCTCTCCCGGTCTGCCGGCCTGCCTCTCTCCCTCTCTCCCTCCCTCTCTCCCTCTCTCTCTCCCGGGCTGCCGGCCTGCCTCTCTCCCTCTCTCCCTCTCTGTCTTTCCCGGGCTGCCGGCCTGCCTCTCTCCCTCACTCTCTCCCGGGTTGCCTGCCTCTCTCCCTCTCTCTCTCCCGGGTTGCCTCCCTCTCTCCCTCTCTCTCTCCCGGGCTGCCGGCCTGCCTCTCTCCCTCTCTCCCTCTCTCTTTCCCGGGCTGCCGGCCTGCCTCTCTCCCTCTCTCTCTCCCGGGCTGCCTGCCTGCCTCTCTCCCTCTCTCTCTCCCGGGCTGCCGGCCTGCCTCTCTCCCTCTCTCTCTCCCACGCTGCCGGCCTGCCTCTCTCCCTTTCTCTCTCTCCCACGCTGCCGGCCTGCCTCTCTCCCTCTCTCTCTCCCTGCCTCTCTCTCTCCCTCCCTGGCTGCCTGGCTGCCTCCCTCTCTCCCTCCCTGGCTGCCTGCCTCTCTCTCTCCCCCCCTACCTACCTGTCTCTCCTGTCTCTTCTCCCTTCTGCCGGCAATATCATTGAAAATGCTTCCGTTTTTTTTCACCAAGAAAAGGTCAAAAGTGGGGGGTGCGCCTTATACGCTGGTGCGCCTTATACGCGGAGATATACGGTAACTTATTTAAAATGTAGTAATATTCCTTGTGTATGTTGTGTCTTATTCCATTGTGTATATCGTTTGCTGATTAGAGTTCTGTGGCTGTCAAAGGATGGCGTCTTCTGGATGTGGCTTTGAATGTAATCAGTAGCTGGCAAAGCAGGCCCCTATCAAATGTTTAGAGAGCAATTGCCAGCTTTAAAGAAGTGGTGAAATGCAAAGTGTATCATAGCAGAATCAATTTGTTTGTTTAGATTGTATTTGAATCTTTAATGACAACATAAAGTTTAGAAATGTATGTACTGGAAAATGTTTGGATCTTCCTTATGTTTGAGGTGTGACTAAGGACAAGGTGACTGAAGGCTTTGATCTTTCTCTGCATAGGGTCAATGTGGGTTGTGGCCCAGCTGAAGAGAGAGTACTGCTGACTGGACTGCATGCCGTAGCCGATATCTACTGTGAAAACTGCAAAACCACACTGGGATGGAAATATGTACGTGTCTGCATTTGTTTTTGAACAGTGGCTGTTATTTGTCAACAAACGCTGTGGGACACTACCCTGCATAAAGAGTGCTATATAAATGCGAGATATTATTGTACTAATTTCTCAGTAGTTTCCCCCCTCCCCCCACCCCCCCCCCCACCTCCAGCACAGCATATTTGTGTAATATCATCAGCTGATGAGATGTGATGCAGATTTTTGCTCCATTTTCCCCCCCAAAATAATTCTGTCATTTCAAGTGCTGTGAACTTGAAATGACAAAGTTTCAACAGTTGTTGTGAATTCTGCTTCCTGACCGAACAATAATCCCCACGGACTGCCAATGGTCTGTTAAGGTTCAAATCGAACACGATTGTAATCAACATGAAATTTCATGTTGATTACAATCATTTCACTTAAAAATGAAACATTGCCACCACAGTGCCACTTTATCCCTATAACTTTCAGCAACTGCTGCCCGCTGTAATAGTTTTTATTTTATTCTTATGGTTGATATTAACCTAATGAAACTCGCCTGAGATTAATTCTCTCTCTAAATGAATTTACCTCAATGATGTACAACACAAACAATATATAAAAAGGCCTAGCAAAGCCCCTATGCATTATGACAAGATAGATTTGAATCAATAATAAATAATCCTTGAATATGATATAGTCCTTTCTATGTCTCAAAGCGCTTCACAGAATATACTGTAAAAAGGAATTGACTGCATATTTGTGGATGAAATGCTGCAGCCAATTCTGAACAGCAGTGTCCCACAAACAGTTGTGGATTGAAATAAGCAATTTTATTATAGGTTTTTTGGGGATGGATTATTATTAGGAAAGTAGAGTAAGGAAACTGGCCCAAGGTTTCGCCCTGTGCTGCCTGGATTCGAACACAGGTTGTAAGGCGCTTGTAAGGCGAGTGCTCTAACCACTGAGCTACAAGACTCCACATATGAACATCTCTTCAGACTGTTTTATTGCATTTGTTCACAATACTGACTACAGGTATCCCCTGATTTACAACAGGGTTGAGTTCCTGAAAAGTGTGACGCAAATTGAAACATCGTAAATCAAAACGCGGTTTTCCATGCTGTCCCACGAAATACACTGTATATTACTACGCATACGCAAAATAGATGCGCCATTTTTTTGTCGTTAAAACAAAACCAAATATCGTATATCGATAAATGGACGTTAAAAAATTATGTTGGTTAAATCGAAACTGTAAATAGAAACGTTGTAAATCAGGTGATACCTGTACTATCTTTATGTTGCAGCATATAGCTGTCCAGGATCCTTGCTTCAAAACTATTGCCAGGCCCCCTTCCAGCTGTTGACTTAGCCTTAGTGTTAAGGCTAGTGTTAAACAATATTCCCTCGTGCCTTTCTGTATCTTATGATCTCTTGTTCTGTTGCCATGGTGTATTTGTTGCTGGTTTAATAAGTATCTTGTGTATGTCTATCAAATGACCATCAGACTTCTCACTTTTGAGGCTAAAGAGCCCTCACTTGTCCCTTTATCTAATTGCATCACTGCTGTCATCTACCACTTGTATTATGACAGTTCAGCTAGAATGTGCAATACACTGCACCCAGCTTGCCTAGAGCATTGACATCTGTGGATTTGAAGTTGACTAATATGACAATTCAGCCTGATGAGGAGGGCATAGACAAATATCAAGGCAGGAGGTAATGAATGAGTATGACGAAGGAAATTTGGAGTAAGGAACTTGGATAAGATTTCATCTCATCCTCCTGACATGAGCCATGCTATATAAATGTAAATGGTTTCTTCCCCCACCCCCTGAACATGGGGGGATTAGGCTTATTTCTTCATTACTTTTTCCAATTGATATATTTCATTAACTAAGTTTGGTGGTTTCAAGTGAATATACTGTACTGTCTTAGCAAAATATTTGTGTCGTACACTTCTGACTGAATCTTGGGATTCTATTGGTCTCTTTATTTGCTTATGATAAATTGAAGGCCTATGTTTAGAAGTGATAATCTTGTTAATTAGTATTAGAGTGGATTTCTTTGTCCTTGTGGTAGAGTAGTTCATGTTAAATCATGTCATGTTTAGAATGACAATGGGAGGGATTGTTCTATCTTAAGAGGTGGTAGTTTGGATGGAAAAGGATTTAGATTTATTATGGTAGTCCTTGCCTTTGATTTGGGGCCTTCCATGTCTGGATGACATCTCAAAGTGCTTTTTAGAATATCCTGTATTGCGACTGGATTTTGTAGGTGAATACAGAAGTAAATTTGCACACAGCAATATCCAACAAAGCAGCCATGAATCAGTAACCAATTTCATGATGGAGATTGTTGGCGTGGGCATCTAGAGAAATGCCTTTCCCTTTTTGAATACTACCATTGTATCCTGAACGTCCACTAGGGTCAAAAGGATCACATATCCAACACTGCAGCTCACCAACTGCCTGCAGCATTTGAATGACAGCTTAGATACTGCTCAGCAAACATCAGCCAGGCACCCAAAGACTTCAACAGCTGTAAGCGGAGGATATGGCCAAAGCAATAGCATTATAGGTGATCACAGAGATAGGGTTGGGCAAGGCAATGGAAGCATTTGAATATGGGGGCAAGAATCTTAAACTATCGATTGGAAGATGGGGAATCAAAGGAGCTGAAGGAGGATGGGGTGATGGGGTGATGGGCTTCTGGAGCTGAAATGGCCACGGAGTTCTGGAATCAGTATGAAATAATCTAGCTTGAAGGTGTGAGTGAGGGTTATTGGTAGCTCAGGGAATTAACAACAACAAAATTACATTCGTATAGCACCTTTCACATTATTGAGGGATACGGGGAGAAAGCGGGAAATTTTAATTGAAAGGATTAGTTGAGATACAGATCAGCCATGATCTAATTAAATGGCGGAACAGGCTCAAAGGGCTGAATAACCTTCTCCTATTCCTATGTGAGTGTCTCAGCAGCCCTGGGGGAAGAGGCAGGAGGGTGCATGGATGTGGAAAAGACAAGCGAGTGATAGGCCTGCATTTAGGGTATAAAGGATATTTGGTGGGCATTAAACGAGACTCAGTTTGTGCACTAGCTTTGTAAAATGTATCTGTGCAGGTTGATACTATCAGCATCTGAGGTGAGGAGACCTTAACAACAACATTGTATAGTGCCTTTCACGTCAAGAGGAAATCAACACCAGGGCTTTCTGTAAGAGTGACCAGAGAGGGGGAAATTGGTAATTGAGTTTGGTTATATAGAGGTTGGGTCAGTGTAACATTTTTACACTATCACGTCTATTCTACAAATCTTTGTTTTGTCAATTTGTTCCAATTGCAAATGCTTAGTGACTGCTAACTGCAGGAAATCGACCGTTGAATTCATTCGAGATCTTCCCATCTCAGTAGCTTTTTGTTTTCAATGGCATGTTGAATTTGCAGTATAAATTTGTTTGTGTGTTAGTTTATTATTAGTGTGTTCCTTACACGCTCTAAACTTTTTTTTCATCTACCTGCAGGAGCACGCATTTGAAAGCAGTCAGAAGTACAAAGAAGGAAAGTTCATAATTGAACTGGCCCATATGATCAAAGACAACGGGTGGGAATGAGGAGCAGGAGGAGGAACCTGCCCAGCCCTCAGCATGGCTGTGGCAAACTCACTTTGAGATTATATTAGAGACTGATCTAATGGACAGAGAATGATCTGCGATGAGACAGCTCAAAGAATATTTTGCTGAATTTTAAACCTCACAGCTGAACCATTGATGTCGCCTTTTGTCGGCCTTCAGGCCCTCTGCTATTTCTCTCTATAGGTTTGGTTTTTCTCTAATGTGTGAAGAAACACTGTAACTTCAGTAGACAAATTGTTTTTTCCAATCTTTCTGCAGTTTGAGTGAAGAAGAAACACTTTGGAGAGAGTGGCTTTTACAAAATGACTGTTCCAATTAGCTCTCCCCCCCAACCCCCTATCCCCACACCATTCCGTCTGTCTCTCTCCTGTTGCTGTGCATGCTTTTACACTAGTTTACTGGGTTAGCTGACCAGTTTGGAGGAGGGTTGAAGAGGGAATATATTTTTTTAAATGTAGCATTTTTTTTAAATTTGATTTTTGGAACCAGGTGAAGGTTACAGAGTTGTGATATTTTGAGATAATACCCCTGGTTACCATTGAATCTTTTGTTACTCCAACTAGTAGCCAGCGATCTGGTAATGCAGAAATCCAGCGCCCAATTACCTACAACTATTACCGGGAGTGGGTAAATGGGGAGGAGGGTGGGGGGAGAAGCAACCACTGAAATAATAAACTTTAAAAGTCACGTATGGCTGGTTCCATGTAGCATAGCAGTAACACTAACGCACTGAACAAACCGGGCGCTAAAAGAGGTCTTCTGGACAAGATTTTCCTTTTCTAATGTGTAGAGCTGGGCTCCCGGTCTGTGGATTGATTGGAAGATTTAATGGAACGCAGGAAGTTCTTTTGCACATGCCTGGGGAGTGGGGGTTCCTTTTAAAATAAATAAATAAATAAATAAAAAAAGACATGCACACCAGAATTATTTTGTTTATAATTTAAACCATTACTCTTTTTTTCTTTTAAACCTTTCAGTTTTGTTCCTTCCTGTGGCCTGGTAATTTCCAGGCAGCTGTTCCTGGAGTGTGGGCTGTTTGGGTGCAGTGGTTTGCTGGTTAAATCATTTCTGTGAGAGCAAGCTGTTTGTAAACAACAGTGCTCTCTGCTGCTAACGTCACTCAGTGTTAATGGCAAGGTTGTGTCTGATCTTGTATCTCAGTGGGTTTTTTTGCACTTGAGTGCATTCATTTATTTTAAACGGCAATGTTAAAGGTGTGCTCTCATTCCCCTATTCTACAAACCTAATCTGCGTTGTGTGTGTTTTTTCTCTCTTTTGCGTGCACACTTGCTATCAGAATTCCCATTCCCTAGTGCAGTGCATTGATTGGAATTCATAGGGATAGGGTTTCCGGCTGAACAAGCACTGCTGAAGGAGGAAAGGGGTCAGGCTGGTTACTGCACCATTTTCAGCAGGGTTATGCCACAAACTATTATTTACTTGAAGCATACTACAGATTTGAAAATCTTGTTGAACAGTTTCCCTATAAAACATTTTGTACATAAAAAAAACATATTTAAAGTTTTATACATATTTTTACTGGGTAAGTTAATTTCGCTTCCCTGACCTGAGCACTTTTGTTCTGTGTACTTCTGTCTTTTGTTGCGTTAATGCTACTGCGTCTGTAAGAAGATTAAAAAGACCTTTATTTGGGGATTTGGGATTTTCTTTACATTATCTTTTGGTATTTTAGCTTCTTGGACCAATTGAACAGGCTTCTGAGCTGGCGAATCCCAGAATGTTTGTCTGTCGGGTTTACCTCCGAGTCCTAACACAAAAAGAAGCTACTTTTTTTTTAAATGAAAAGTTTTTTTAAAATCTCTTGTTTGTTGCGGCTTTAGAATTGTTAATATACATCCAGTAGTAAGCATTGCTGTGAGTTGGGGCCAGTGACTGGTGATAGAGATGAAGGCTTGAGTGTTGTAGTGTTGTTTTCTACAAGGACGGTTGCTAATATTACAAGGTCTAAAGCATGTTTTACAGAGAAACGTAATGTTGATTTGTGCCTGATTTCTTTTATATTTTGAAAATAAAATTATTTGAATGCTTTTTCTATTACTGTTGGACTTTACATTGCTTTGCCTAGAAACTACATCACTTTTGTCCAGCAATTCACTGTATTGTACGTACTGGAGTTATCACAATAAAGATGTTCACCAGGACTTGTTTGTTTGCATTAATGAGACAAATGAGCGCTATCTTACAATCACAGTAAGAAGAATCTTCTAGATGTCTCAAAGCGCTTCATAGAATAAACAAGGCGAAAAGTGGCAGCCAATTGTGCATAAGTGTCCCACAAACACTGGTGGATTGAAATGACCAATTTTATTGTTTTCTTTTAGATTATTATCAGGCGTGAGGAGTAAGGAAACTTGCCCAAGGTTTTGTCCTGCCGGGAATCAAACCCAGTTTTCTCACTTGTAAGGCGAATGTTCTAACCACCGAGCTACAAGATTCCACTGTTGCTGTCGAGTCTGCTCTGCACCCATTTTGCGAAGGAAGGGAATTCTATTAATGGCCAATTCTCACAAGGCACATTAAAGTGCATTTAAACCATAGAATGATTATTGATCCAGAAATATTTTAGCCCTTCTGTTACAAAGTGCCTAGTTTCTACTTGGTAAATATCCAAAGCCAGTATTTGGACAGCCTCCATGTTTCATCACTGGTTTCAAGGGTGTTAGAGGGTCAACGCTGATGTTGTTCCCCTTGATAAAAAGATAGTAAGACTTCCTTGGGTTACAGTGCTTTCAATGCTCCAGTTTTATATATTTGATCACCTTGAGTGAAAGTAAGGGAATCCTGTGATGTGGCATTGGGAATTCCACTTACTTTCCACTAACTAATTTTTGGAGGTATTCTAAAGGGTGCACCAACAAGGGGAAGGATTTGTAGGAATAATAATTTGAAAAACGTAGGACTGAGTTTGGAGCAGAGTTCATCTTCCAGTAATGAGTAACCCCTGAATCTCAGCCCTCATCAATCTGCTTGATAGTTCACATTCCTGTTTAGTCTGTATACTTTAAATCCTCTAGTTAGTTATGTCTGAAGGAAACTTCTACCAGAATTGTCATAAATCAAATGCCTGGTATTTTGAAAAAGAATCATATGTAAAGATTAGATTGCAGGAAGAATGCAAAGTTTATCACACAAAGTTTACCCCACCCTTGCCCGGTTCCATTGGCTCCCCATCCCCCAGAGGATCTTTGATCCTCTGGGGGATTCAAGATCCTCGTCCTCACTTTCAAGGTCATTCACAGCCTTACCCAGAGATAGGAATCTCTCCGACCTGCTGACTCCTTATCAACCTGCCTGTGGCCCCCTCCATTCAGAGGGCTCCGGTCTGCTCCATGTCTCCCACCTGACCCACCCTACCATCGGTGGCTGGGCTTTCAGCCTCTCTGTCCCCACATTCTCGAACTCCATCCCACTGTTGCTTTGCCTCGTTCCTGGCTCCCTCCCTTGCCTCCTTCAAGGCCGGTCTCCTCTTCGATCTTGCCTTCAGTCCACTCTCATCCCACTCCCTCCCAAGCTTGGGTCCCAACCCCTGATTGCACCTTGTGAGTCCTCCCGATGTGAAAGGCACTCAATAAATATAACTTTTTAAATATTCAGAAAAAGATTTAATGTACCAGGGGTTGCTGAAGATTGACAGCACATTCATGTTCATCAAGGTGAAGGATGTTAGTGTTGTTAGTGAATCGGATGCTTCTCTATTTGGGCGGCCAGTGTCAATATCAAAGTATTGCAGATGCTGCATAAATTAAGAGCTGGAATACAACTTCCTGTACCCCCCACCAGTTGCGTATTTTCAGGTTAGAGAACAAGTAAAGCTCTATAATATGCCACAACTTCCCCAGGTAAGGTACTGTACAGGTTAAATACAAGAAAACTTTCTCCACTTGCCTTTAGCAGTGTCCGTCAACTCTACAAAGTGTCTCCTTTATGTGTCTGTGCGTGTGAACCAATACTGATCAAAACTCCACTTTCTATGTTTACGACTATCAGAACGAGAAGAATTTAATTCCATCAGTTCAGGCGAGATGGAAACCAAACTGTCAGAGGTTAAGGGACCATCATTATTACATTATATCCAGGTACTTACTTGATTAGAAACCTCCTGTACTCCCACAGCGGGCTCCGCAGCCCTATCACCCCACCCTCGCCTGACTCCACTAGCTTCCCATCACACAGAGGATACAGTACAAAATCCTGGTTCTCACCTTCAAAGCCCTCCATGGCCTCGCTCACCCTACCTCAGGTGACCTTCTAAAACCCTACCAATGTGCCCACTCCCTTTGCTCAGTGGGCTCTGACTTGCTTCAATTCCCTCGCCAGCCCCACCTTTAGCAGGTGGGCCTTCTGCCACAATCCTCTGGAACGCCATCCCGCAGTCCCTCCGCCTTCCCCCCCTCCTTTGCCTCCTTCAAGACCCATCTCAATACGTTCATCTTTGATTGTCCCTGTGGTCACCCTCCACCCTCCCCCCCTCAGGTCCGAAACACTGACTGTCCAGGGCTTGGGGTGTCCTCGTTATGAAAGATATAATTTTGCTAAGGTGTTTGTTCTACTCTTGGCAATGTAGATGAGCGGAGAACACTATCATAACACGTGCATTTGTTGCTGTGAAACATCTGGAGCAGTGATTAATGGTAGTGAAGTGAATGTCTAATTTGATTTAGTGAATTTGGATGGAGATTGAATATTGGCTTCGCCTTGAGTGCAGACTTTAAACAGAACATTGTGTAAGTAAAACTAGTGGACATCTCGAACTGACCCCATCACATAAAACCACCCACCATTATTCAAAAACAAGTTGGATAGATATCGGATTAGAAAATAGATTGGAGAATAGGGCTAAAGGCCAATTGTTTTTACCGTTAAGGCTGAAGAGAAGGGATGAATAATGGGAATAGATAAGTATTCTGCAAGAGTCGCTAACTCATCTATGGGGAATATTCATACTTGCATTTTTATGATTTTTGTTTATTTAGAGTTTCATTCACAAGATTAAGTAGGTTGAGTGGACTCCAGGCTACAGTGAACTGTCCAAGGTTTTGGAACATAAAGGACTTCTTGACCCATTCTTGTTCTCTTACATTGTTAATGGGGAAAGCAACAACAACAACTCTTGAGTGGATTTTCAATGGATTCATACTTGTGGACATCTTACCCTGGCAAACATTTTGAATTATTTCAGAGCAGCTTCAAACAATAATAATTATTGTGTTTCTGAAAAGGCACTTCACAGGATTTACTGTAGAATGTAGCAACTGTGTAATTTGTCAGCAAACAGGGCAGCCAGTTTATGCACTGCAACAAGGAACAACAGCCGGTAACAATAAATAATATTAATAATAGTTCTTGCATTTGGCAACATCAGGGGGATGTCTCAAAGCACTTCGCAAGATAAACAACAACGAATTGCATTTATATAGCACCGTTCACGTTGAGAGGACATCCCAAGGTACTGGACAGTCGAGGATTTTCACCTAAGTTGGGGGTTGGGGACAAGTGGTGGGTAGATGACTGAGATGGACCTTGAAGGAGGCAGTGGAAGGGTCAAGGGGTTCCAGGATGGAGTTCTAGAGGGTGAGGCGAAAAGGACGATGGCCTCACTGCCAGTGGTAGAGTGGATAGGGCAGGAGGGAGGAGACATGTTGGTATCATTTTAGCAGGTCTCATCAACATTCAACTGGAAAAAAATAACTCTCATTTAAGACTTGTTGTCCGACAGACACTGTGTCAGGATCAGCAGTGGTCCTAGAATCAGAGAGATAGAGTTGGGTGTCATCTTCAAACACGTGGAAGTTAACCCCATGGCTCTGGATTACATCTCTGAGTGGGAGACTGTAAATCTTAAAGAGAGACCCCTAAGGGATCCGTCTCAAGTCCTTCCTCTTCGGGCAGTTTCCCAATCTTTGCCCCAACTTGATGGTGAGGAAGCTGGAGGAAATGGCATAAGCTGTTATGCCAGAAAGTAGAGTGACTTAAGTAGTTGTAGGTGAAGGCAGCAAGCCCAATTGTGCACAGCAGAGTCCCACAAACAGCCACAACACAAATGGCTATTGTTATTTTGTACTGGGAAAATTGATGCAGGGTTAGTATAACGGCACAGAATCCTTTTGCAATGGCGTGTGTCAGATTGAAATGTATTTGAAACCTATTCTTTCACATTTCCATTGTTCAATGTAGTAGGTGGAGACAATATCAGTCACAATGTTATTTTACGTCCCAGTGTGATAAAACAATACATGAAAGAACTACAGAGCCTCAAACTGGTTTTGATTGCTTTGAGCTATTTATATCCTGGGATTTGCCTTTGCAATAATACCAAGTATCTGAAGTGCTGCATCAATTGTTGGCATTCCAAGTTCCGTTAGTTTGCTAATTAGCATTCAGACCAAGAGCTACACTCTAAGGTGTACAGGACTGGATGTTGGAATTCACACAGTCAAGTGGAATTAAGTGTACTGTGCACAGATGCCAATTTTATTACAGTAATATTGAGCTTATCTATGATTCTGAAAGGTGTCGGCCTTGCTCAGTTACTAGCACTCTCACCTCTCAGACAGAATAATAATAATAATGATCCTTGTATTTCATAAAGCGCTTTCTAGATGTCTCAAAGCGCTTCACTGAATGTACTGTAAAGTGAATGGACTGTATATTTGTGAACGAAACACAGCAGCTAATTGCGTAAGGCAGTGTCCCACAAACAGTCATGGATTGAAATGACCAATTTATTATTGTTTTTTTTGAGGGATTATTATTAGGCGTATGAAGTAAGGAAAGTTGCCTAAGGTTTTGCCCTGACCTGCTTGGATTCAAACACAGGTCCCACGCTTGTAAGCCGAGTGCTCTAACCACTGAGCTACAGGACTCCACAGAAGATTATGAGTTGAATCTTTGAACTCACAGACTGACACTCCCATTTGTCTGTTGAGTTGGACATTAGAGAATCCAAGGCACTATTTGAAAATAGAACAGAGTTTCCCCTTTGACAGTAATTCAAGATCTTGGTCCTCACTTTTAAAGTCCTCCACAACCTTGTCCCACCCTACATCCGTGACCTCCTACCTCTTACCTCCTAGCTCGCCCCCTCTGCTCAGCAGACTCTGGCCTGTTCCACGTCCCCCAGTTCCCCCCGCCCCACCATTGGCGGGTGAACCTTCAGCCACTCTGGAACTCAATCCCGCAGTCCCTCTACATCGCCCCCTCCCTAGCCTCCTTCGAGTCTCGCCTCAGGACTCTCCTCTTTGATGGACCCATTGGCAACTCCTAATCCCCCCTTTCCCTCCCCCGTCCCCGTCCTCAGCTCGGGTCTGAAGTAATGACTGTCCAGCACCTTGGGATGTCCTCCTGAAGTGAAAGGCGCTGTCTGTACACGTGTCATTTTCTTGTTGTAATACCCTGGAGCAGGCTGGTCATTCACAAAGCGGCGGCTGAATTTTCCTACCAAAATACAGTCACTACACTTCTAGTGAATCCTGAGAAGCACTTTGAGACATCCTCTCCCAGTGAAGTGCTTTGACACTCCTCGCTCTAGATTCAAATGCAAAGATTATTATTGTATTAATAAAAATGAGTCCCCTGATGCTTTGAACGGTGGTTTTACTTCATTCACAAAGAATGAATACACTTTACAGTGCACTTTGAGGTACAGTACTTTAGGATGTTCTAAGGTAGTTGTTAATGATGATAATAATAATATTTTCCAAGGTTTTTGTAAGATTCTGGATGGCAGGGTAGCGGTTTTAATCCAATGCCACAGGTTAGGTTCCTCATAGATCCAGGAGCTAAATTAATCTTGTGATCTATGTGACAATATCAATGCTGCAGTTTCCCAATTCAGGCTGAAATCTGACACGACCCGGATTCAGATTCCAAATTCAAACAATCGTTTATTTGCTTCCTTCCATTGGTACATTAAATTTGTGTTTTTTTTTTTTTACGGATACTGGTTCCCAAGATTAAGCAGTACTGTAATCCATTCCACATAAGCTAACCTGTCCAGTGTACAACTTTGTAACAGTGTAAACCATTTGTAGATGGCACAGTACAGGACAATGATTTAATAGTAGATCTCAGTTCTCTATTAACTCTTCCTCATATAATAATCCATTTACCCCTGTTTTTCATCATTCTAATGGAGCAAGCACACTTTGTGTTGAGAATGAGTCCTTTTAAGAGAGAAAGGGGGAGGCAGAGCAAAGAAGGCAAAGGACAAAATAAGGTAGAGGGCAGGAGATGATGGGTTAAAGAGGTGTTAATGTTGTAAAACAGAAATGGGGGATTGCAAGAAAACTGGAGAGGAGGTGTTAATAATGCAAAACAAAAGGCTGAAATAACTGTAAAGTGGATTGACGATATTTGTGGGTGAAACATGGTAGCCAACTGCTCACAGCAGTGTCCCGCAAACAGTGGATTGAAATGACCGATTTAGTATTGGTTTTTTTCTTGAGGAATTATTATCAGTTGTGCGGGGTAAGGGAACTTGCCGAAGGTTTTGTCCTGCCAGGAATCGAACCCAGGTCTAGCGCTTGCAAGGTGAGTGCTCCAACCACTGAGCTACAGGAATCCAATGTACATAACTAGGGGTCTTATAAAGAGAAACATAACATTCCACTGCTAAACTAATACTGGATTTCAGCACCTTGAGACATCCTCCCAACGTGACAGGCGCTTTACAAATGTAATTTCTTAGTTGTTGTTGATTTGATCCTTGATGTTGAATCAATTTAAAGTACGAAATCTGATTCAAATTACTGCTGTAATCCTTTGCAAAGGCTCTCGATAGTATTGAACTTCAGCCAGACTCTAAGTCCAAGTGTTTATTTACAACCATAGAGTTACTATATTTCCTATTACTATAGAACTAATTAGATATAGATATACTAATTGCTATAGTTTTAGGAATTTTTAGGAAGTCAGTATTTGAAAATAAACACCTCACCCCCTCCTTCAAGTCTAGCCTCAAGACCCTCCTCTTCGACGGTCCCATCGGTCATCCCAACTTCCTCCCCCCCACCCCACCTTCTCTCCACCCTCCCCATCCCGACCCCAGCTCGTGTGTGAAACAATGACTGTCCAGCACCTTGGGATTTCCTCCTGAGATGCAAGGCGCTTTACAAGTATCAGTTTGTTGCAAGCCACTGTTAATTCTTTCCACAGATTCTGATTCAAAATATTGGTGACTTTTGTGTTTAAATAAATCTGAACTTTTTTGCTTTCTTCTGAATAATAATATAATCCTTGTATTTGATACAGCACCAAAGTGCTTCACTGAATATACAATAAAGTGGATTGAGTGAATGTTTTGTGGGTGAAACACAGTGACCAATTGCGCTCATCAGTCATGGATTGAGCGACCAAATGATGATGATTATTTTATGAAGGGATTATTATTATTTCTCCCGGAAAAACGATAAACGGATGCATTTCTACTTACTGTTATGTAAACAGAGGCACTTGGAATTACAACATCACAATTTTATTTGTATAGTGCCTTTCATGAGAAAACTCGCGTAATCTTTCGCAAGTTTACGGGTAGAAATAGCACCTGCAAGGAGTCTAGACACAGTTTCCTTTGTTTTGCTCCAGTAATAGTATTGCAGTGCAGTCATTTCCAATCCATAGCCTGGGCATGTGCGTGTGCCTATGTGTATATGCGTGCATGTGCATGTGTATTTGTGTGTGTGAGTGCGTGTGTCTGTGTGTATGCGTGTGCGTATGTGTGAGTGTGTGTGTGTGCGTGCGCGTGTGTGTGCGTGCATGTGTGTGTTTGTGTGCGCGCGCCAAGGAACCTGATGGATGAGTGAAACGGTCGGTCTCTGAAGGTTGCTCAACAACACATCATGTTGACCTCTTTATTTGCAAAGATAATATAAGATAAGAGACTGAGGAGCACAAGCTGATATTAACATGCGTGTGTGTCTGTGCGCGTGTGCAATCATTGCAAAGCAATCCACTTAACTGGCAATACTATTGCAGAATGTATAGTACACAGACAGCGAGCGCCCCACACATTATTCCTTGATAAAACCTTGACTGAAGGTGTCACAATTGCTAATGATTTAGTTTGAGCATCATCATGAATCCCTGACCATGTCTACAAAACACAACTAAATGTCTGTGTGCGATTGGCTGCCACGTTATGCCCACAAAACATACACTTCACTGTATATTCTGTGAAGTGCTGGGGATGTGATAAGGCGCTACAGCAAATGCAAGGATTATTATTATTTCCATATGGATTGAGGATCGACTCTCCTATAGATTAAAAAGCATTTTAACTGGACTGCAATTACATTCTAGTCTGTGACTCACTCCTGGGTATCTGTTATTTCTATATATAAACTGACTGAGTTCCCTGATCAGATTCCAACCATTTAACTCGCCTACCAGTGTCTTCTTTTTATGAGCCATTATAAACGTACAGATTGTGTCTCGCTATGTTTCTCTCGATATCACTCCTTCCGTGCTCCTGGCTACTTGTACCGTTAACCTTTTACAACTGGAGCATGACTTCAACAACAACAACAAAAAATCTATAATTAAACAATATTTCAAGAAACACCGAGTGAGACAGTTTTGTTGATGGAAAGAAACCAAGGAGCTTGTTAATAGTGCAGAGGGTAAGACTGTCATGTCTGCTGGGTTCCTGCTGACCTGATGTGTTGTGCCTAGTGGAGTGCGTTAGGCTCACAGCGTTTATCGCTCCCTGATTAATTTTACTCGAGTGAACACGTCAAAGTGCAATGGTCTACTCGTTTCACCAAAGGTGACGGGTGACTATGTCAATGGTCCAGAGAACGGGCAGGTTTTCGCGTTAAATCGTTCAAATTGGAATCCGGGACCGCTGTCCATTGGAACCCGGGGAACGGCCGAATGGGCCTTTCTCAAAACAAATCAGTACAGATTCACGTTTATATATAACACCTTCCAGGCAGTGAGGAATTAACATCAATGTCACAATGGAAGCTGCCACTTCATTGGAGTTTACAAGTCTGTGTGTGTGGGGGTGTGGGGAGGTGGGGGATTCAGAGCCTCACTGAACATGCCAACAGAGAGATTTAAATGATAGATAGATACTTGGCCGGTCGAGGTATTAATGATAATAATAATCCTTGATTTGTGGAGCGCAAGGCTATACTCTCCACCTCACAAAGCCAGTCAGGAACCTCGGCATCACGTTCGACCAAAAACTCTCCTTCCTCCTCCACATCCGTGCCTTGACCGGCACCGCTTACTTCCACCTGCGCAACATTGCCAGGCTCCGCAATTATCTTACCCCCCGCGCTGCCGAAACAATCGTGCACGCGTACATCACCTCAAGGCTGGACTACGGAAACTCTCTCCTCGTCGGCCTCTCCAGTTCCTCCATTCACAGGCTGCAGGTCATCCAAAACTCTGCAGCCCGTGTACTATCCCGCACCCGCCTCCGCGACCATATAACCCCCACCCTTGCCCATTTTCACTGGCTCCCCATCCTCCAGAGCGACGAGTTCAAGAACCTCGTCCTCACCTTCAAGGCTTTACATGGCCTTGCCCCGCCCTATTTAACCAATTTACTCTCCCCATACAAGCCCACCCGGACCCTCCGTTCAGCAGGACTTGGCCTGCTCCAAGCCCCCCGCCCGAACCGCCCCACCATCGGAGGCCGGGCCTTCAGTTTTTCTACTCCGACCCTATGGAATACCATCCCCCAATCCCTCAGTCTCGTTTCTTCCCTTTCCTCTTTCAAGGCCGGTTTGAAGACTTTCCTCTTCGACCATGCCTTTTGTTCCACCCCGAATTCTTCGACCTCCCCTACGTGTTTCACCCCTTCCCAAACACTCCCCTCCCAGCTCGGGTCACACGCCTCTTGTGCAGCGCCTTGGGACGTCCTCCCGACGTGAAAGGCGCTTTATAAGTATAATTTGTTGTTGTTGTTGATATAATGCTTTTCACATGTTCTAGACATCTCAAAGCGCTTCACAGAATGTACTGTAAAGTGCATTAATTGTATTTTTGTGGGTGAAACGCTGCAGCCACAAGCATTGTCCCACAAACAACAACAACAACAAAATTCTATAGTGCCTTTCATGTCAGGAGAACACTCATGGATTGAAATGACCAATTTATTTTTTTATTTTTTTGAGGGATTATTATCAGGTGTGTTGTGTAAGGAAACTCGCCCAATGTTTCGCCCTATCTGGAATTGAACCCAGGTCTCTCGCTTGTACGGCAAGTGCTCTAACCACTGAGCTACAGGACTCTGTCTCCAGTAAGAACCCTAACAGTCACAGGATAATTAATTTCAGGTAACATTGCAGCACAATGATGAGGGGCAACTTCCTAATCTAGAGCACTAACATCAGCCAGCTCAGCACAGATTGGGAATCAAAGCAGTGTCTTTTCCCATCTGTATATCTCTACTGGTCACTGAAAAAAATGCACAGAGGCATTGAAATTAAGGGGTACAGCGATAGGTTGAGCTATTGAGACTTATAGATCGACTGAGATCCAGCAAACTAGTGGAACAGTCTTGCTGGGTGAAATGAGAAATGAGAGATGGAAGACCTTCCTCCTGTCAGACCAAGTTTATTCAATCAGGCAATCATGTTATGGTTCTACATATGGTCCTCACTACTCAGGAGGTTCTGCCCTGGGTTGATTTGAGCCACCGACATCAGGCTCAGAAACAGAAGTTAGAATGTTTGAGGAACAAGGATATTCAAACTGAAAATTGAAAGACTTTTTCTGTGACTAACAACAACTCAGCTTGGAAAGACCCCCGTTCCACCATCATTTTCTACTTTCACATCACCTGCACCCATTCATCCCATTTGATGATTACAAGATTGGTTTGGATGAAGAATTCTATTCAGCCCATTATTACAGAACATCCAACCCAGAACTCGCCCATCACTGCATCAAACTGCTTTTTAAATGAGCCTTGGCCTGAATTATCTGTACTTGCAACCTGTCCAAGGTGATAATTATCACTCTCAGCATCAAACAATCTTTCAGTGTAAATAAAATGAAACTGAATACACAGTCATCTGTGCCATGAGCTAAGATACAACAATATTGAAGGAGGATTTGACTGTCATCAGTTATAGGCCAAGTCTCCGAGCTTTATGAATTTTACCAGAAGTTCTGGGTGTTTCACTGAGCTGCAAAAAATAAATATATGTAGTCTATAGTTGAATTGGATTTCATCTTAAATTCTACCCATCCTGCTTTCAGTCCACACCCACAGATACCGCTATGAAATTCAGTGCTCTTCTGATCACCGCTCTCACCGCCTCATGAGATCTACTCTCTCCAGTATACAGTGACATATGCATACTCTAGAGATTATTCCCTTCAGCAGCACTGACACAGAACTGCCCTCATCCTCAGCTCCATTTCTTCCTTCGCCTCATTCAGTGTTTTCACAAAAAAAAAATATTCTTTCTCTTAGCTGGCAATATTTTGCGTGAATTGAAAGGATTGCTCTTTAAAGGCATCAGCACAGATTATAATGCCTCCTGTGCTGTAAATGTTTACGATTTTATGTGGAATCCCTACATTTTTTAGGCTAGACAGGGCTTTTTGGTATTTGCTTCACTGATAATCTAAACTTGCAACAGAGAATCAGAAAGAGTGAGAAAGCAAGACAGAGTGGGAGAGGCACAGAGCAAGAGACTGGACACGTCTACATTTCCTTGTCTCTGTAACGCTGGTTAACAAACTATAGGCAAATAAATGTTTGTACAACACAGGCCCAATGGAGTAAGATTTATTTGGCTGCAACAATGTTCAACAGGCGTGAACCATGACTGAGATACCTGCTCTACTGTATAAGTCACAGTCCCACTCTTTATTTAGAGGATGATATGATGCTTGTTAACCCAGGCAGAATACCTGAGATGAGGAGTCAGTTCAGCTGTGTTGTTGCTGATGGTAAATTTACAGTTGTCCGGTTGGTTCAGACAGCCAGTGTCATGCCAGGTTCACTCTACAGGTGCTTTGTCACTGGTTCATTGTCAATCTGATGTCCAGTGAGCAATGGAGAACAACCCCCACTCCCCCCTCCCCCCTCCGCCCCCCCCCTCCCTCCGTTTCATGATCGGTGGCCGCGCTTTCGGCCGTTACGCTCCCAAACTCTGGAACACTCTTCCTCTATCCCTCCGCCTTTGCCCTTCAGGTCGCGCCTGAAGACCTTCTTCTTCAACTGTAGCTCTATGGTCACTTCTCACACTCACCTCCCCCTCCCCCCGGCTTGACATTGTGCTCCACTCTGGGACCCTACCCTGAGTGAACGATGTTATATAATATATACTTATAAAAATATAAATACAAGTTGTTGTTGCTCCAAATTTTAGCCAAATTAGATTTGGATTTTTAGCTTCAATCCTTTGCTATTTGTGGAGTCCTGTATCTCAGTGGTTAGAGCACTTGCCTTACAAGCGAGAGAACTGGGTTCAATTTTCGGCAGGGTGAAACTTTGGGCAAGTTTCCTTACACCACACGCCTGATAATAATCCCTAAAAAAACGTAGTCGATCATTTCAATCCACGAGTGTTTATGGGACACTGCTGTGCTCAATTGGCTGCTGCGATTTGCCCACAAATTTACAGTCAATTCACCTTACAGTATACAGTATTTTGTGAAGCGCTTTGAGACGTCCAGTAGATGTGAAAAGCGCTGTATCAAATGCAAGGATTCTTATTATTCTTACTATCAAATGTAATGTTGTGGTTGTTGATGGAATCTGATGAAATGGGGACAGTGAAATATTCCTTCAAGTGTTTGAGCTGCTGAAGGTTGTTGGTGTGACCTACACTGCAGGAGGATGTGAGCTACAGGGCACGCGCTTGCAAAGAGACAACTAAGAGAATAGAGATGAAAGGGAATGACTCCAAACGTGGCCGGCATGTTTGATGGTATTACTGTCATCCAGGCAGTTTCTTCGCAAAGGCAATCAACTACAGAAACACAGAATGCACAGAGGAGGGAAATAACAGCAAAGCCTTTCAGCTGTTTCTGCCTATTTACAGGGAGTCACAGGACAGCCTGCTCCCAGCAGCGGGGATTAACCCTTTCCCCACTAGCAGGTTATAATGAGCTACATGCCACCAAACACTAACAGTGGGGTTTAATCTCACTCCCATATCTTATTTACACATCTTTGGGTGGTTTAACTCTGACCAATGGAGATTAAGTGGGTAAAGGCGCTATAACAAATGGAGTCCTGTAGTTCAGTGGTTAGAGCACTTGCCTTATAAGTGAGAGACCTGGGTTCAATTCCAGGAAGGGTGAAACCTTGGGCAAGTTTCCTTACTCTACACGCTTAATAATAATTTCTCCCAAAAAAACAATAATAAATTGGCCATTTCAATTCATCACTGTGTGTGGGATTCTGCTGTGTGCATTTCGCCCACATATATGCAGTCAATTCACTTTACTGTATATTCTGTGAAGTGCTTTGAGACGTCTAGAAGAAGTGAGAAGTGCTATATCAAATGCAAGAATTATAATTATTATCATGTCTTCGTGACGTATATTTGGAGAGTATGTTTCTAGGTCCAACCGCAAAAGAGACATTTAAAAAATATGTTGTTGCCGAATAAAAGAGTCTGAGAACATTTTATCCCAAAAGCTCTACAATGATTAAATACAAAAATATGTTCAGGATCTTCTCACTGAAAGGCATCCAGGAAAATAAACAGTTGACTAGAATTTGGCTTGTGGTGAGACACGAGCTTAGACTTTCCCCGTCAAGCTCAGGGTCCTGTGTTTATACAATACAGAAGATTGTGATGGGACGATGTGGTTCATGTCATTGCTTGTGAGCTTATCAGCACATCAAGACACATGGCAAAGGGAATTTTTCCAATCCTCTGCTTACTTTTTGATAGAAACATGGCTTTTCCCTCCTTCCGACAGAGATTTCATGAATGTAAATTCGAACAGCTTCATTCAGTCCCACACTCTGGACCTCGGACTGATCCGCATGATCAGACCCATCGACTCACAACGTTCCCTGCTCCCAGATTCCTTTATTGCATTGTTTGCATTTACATTTTCTTTCCCCGACGCTGTCTGCCTTGCTTCCTTGAAGACCAGTCTCAAGACCCTCCTCTTCGATCGTGCCTTCAGTCACCGTCCTACCTCTCCGCCCTCTCTCATCCCAACCCTCCCCACACCCCCACCCCCCCCCCCCCACACTCGGCTCCTGACCCATGACTTTTCAGGGCCTTGAGACGTCCTCCCAGCGTGCTTCACAAATGTAATATTGTTGCTGTTGATGCCTTAACTGCTTGTTGGTGTGACTGTGGTCGCTGCTGCTGAGAGCTTTGCCTGAAGGTTTCCAAGAATACTGTTCAACACACTTTTTGTCTTTCCCTGAATTCCCACACTGTTGGAGTCCTGTAATGGTTAGAGTGCTCGCCTCACAAGCGAGAGGACATAGGGAGTAACCTCAGGCAATGTTCCTTACTCTACAATCCTCTCTTTATTTAACAGTAAATAGGTGGATCCCCACCCCCCTCCTCCGCACCCAGCTCCATTTGTTAGCCCCGCTCATTTCTGACACCATTAACCTTTCCCTCTCCTCAGGTAGCGTCCCCACCTCCGTTAAAACAGCCACCATCACCCCTATCCTGAAGAAACCCTCCCTTGATGCGTCGCAACCATCAAGTTATCGACCCATCTCCAACCTCCAGTTTCTATCCAAGGTCCTTGAAAGAGTGGTTGCCTCCCAGCTCCGCTCTTTCCTTTCAACTCACTCACTCCTTGAACCCCTCCAATCAGGTTTCCGCCCTATCCACAGCACAGAAACTGCCCTGGTTAAGGTCACAAATGACATCCTAACCGCCTGTGACCAGGGCTCCCTCTGCCTCCTCGTCCTCCTTGACCTGTCTGCTGCGTTCGACACAGTCGATCACACCATCCTCCTTCAACGTCTTTCCTCCCACCTCAACCTTCAAGGCACAGTCCTTGACTGGTTCCATTCTTATTTGACCCACCGTTTACATTTTGTTTCTTCCAATGGTTTTTCTTCAAACCCCCGCACAGTTTCCCACAGCGTCCCTCAGGGCTCTGTCCTCGGCCCCCTCCTTTTCACCCTTTACACGCTCCCTCTGGGCGACGTCATCCGCAAACATGGGGTAAATTTCCACATGTATGCGGACGACACCCAGTTGTACCTTTCTGCCTCATCCCTCAACCCCCAGACCATCGATGTTCTGACAGCATGTCTGTCCGACATCGAGTCCTGGACGAGGGACAACTTTTTGCAATTGAACGTGAGTAAGACCGAGGCCCTCCTGATTGGCTCAAGCCAGCGCCTCCGCACATCGGGCGCTGCCAGCCTCAACATCCAAGGCTGCACTCTCCACCTCACAAAGCCAATCAGGAACCTCGGCATCATGTTCGATCAAAAACTTTCCTTCCTCCCCCACATCCGCGCCTTGACCGGCACCGCCTATTTCCATCTGCGCAACATTGCCAGGCTCCGCAACTATCTTACCCCCCGCGCTGCCGAAACACTCGTGCATGCGTACATCACCTCACGGCTGGACTACGGAAATTCTCTCCTCGTCGGCCTCCCCAGTTCCTCCATTCACAGGCTGCAGGTCATCCAAAACTCTGCAGCCCGTGTACTATCCCGCACCCGCCTCCGCGACCACATAACCCCCACCCTCGCCCGTCTCCACTGGCTCCCCATCCTCCAGAGGATCGAGTTCAAGATCCTTGTCCTCACCTACAAGGCCTTACACGGCCTTACCCCACCCTATTTAACCGATCTACTCTCCCCCTACACGCCCACCCGGACCCTCCGTTCAACAGGACTTGGCCTGCTCCAAGCCCCCCGCCCGAACCGCCCCACCATCGGAGGCCGGGCTTTCAGTTTCTCCGCTCCCACCCTTTGGAATGCAATCCCTCATTCCCTCCGTCTCGTTTCTTCCCTTTCCTCTTTCAAGGCCGGTTTGAAGACTTTCCTCTTCGATCGTGCCTTTTGTTCCACCCCAAACTCTTTTACCTCCCCTTCGTGTTTTACCCCTTCCCAAACACTCCCCCCCTCTCAGCTCGGGTCACACGCCTCCTGTGCAGCGCCTTGGGACGTCCTCCCGACGTGAAAGGCACTCTATAAATGTAATTTGTTGTTGTTGTTGTTGTTGGATCACTTTCTGGAGTTAAAATTCCTCCAAGGCACTGGACAGTCAGTGTTTCAGACCTGAGCTGGGGTTGGGATCGGGGAGGGTGGAGGGAAAGGGGGGGGATTTGGAGTGACTGATAGCACCATCGAAGAGGAATGTCTTGAGGTGGGTTTGAGGGGGCTAGGGAAGGGGTGAGGCGGAGGGATTGCGGAATGGAATTCGGGAGATGTGGAGCAGGCTGGAGACCGCTGAGCAGAGTGGGTGGGCAGGTTGGTAGGGGGTTAGGAGGTAGGGGCAGGCGAGGCCATGGAGGACTTTAAAGGTGAGTGAGGATCAAGTAAGGATCTTGGATTGAATCCTCTGAAAGATGTGGGGCCAATGATGTTGGGCAAGAATGGGGGCGATGGGGTTGTGGAAATTCTCTCCTCGTCGGCCTCCCCAGTTCCACCAAGTGGAGCTTGGTGCGTGAGAGGACATGGGCTACAGAATTCTGGATGATCTGTCTCCTATGGAGGGAGGAGTTTGGATGGCCGACAAACAGGGCCTGGCATAGTCGAGGCTGAATGTTGTTGAAGGCATGAATAAGGGTTTCAATGGCCTGAGGGGTGAGGTAAAGGCGGAGTCGGGCAATGTTGCGAGGTGAAGGAAAGCAGAGCAGGTCATTGCTTGGATGTGGGGGAGAAAAGACAGTTGAGGATTGAACAAGACACCTAGGTTCCTGACTGGCTTGGTGAGGTGGAGTGTGCAACTATGGAGGTTGATACTGCCAGTGCCTGATGTGTGAAGGCACTGGCATGAGCCAGTCAGGAGGACCTCTGTCTTGTTGACATTCAACTGTAGAAAGTTAGCTCTCATCCAGTCTTGATGTCTGACAGACATTCTGTCAGGACAGCAGTGGTCCTGGAATTGAGGGTAGAGGCAGAAAGATAGAGTTGGGTGTCATCTGCATACATGTGGAAGTTGATCCCATGTCTGTGGACGATACCATCAAAGGGGAAGCATGTAGATGTTGAAAAGGAGAGGGCCAAGGACAGAGCCCTGGGGGAAAGCACACAAGACAGTGTGGCGGCTGGAGGAGGAGTTGTTAGTGGCAACAAAGTGGAGACAGTGGGAGAGAGGTAAGATTCGAACCAGGCGAGGGCAGGTCCGCAAAGATTGACCTGGGAGGAGAGGCGGTGTAGGAGGATGTTGTGCTCAGCGGTGTCTAACGGCAGCAGGGAGGTCAAGGAGGCAGAGAAAGCCCTGATCACCGATGTTTAAAATGTCGTTAGAGACTTTGACCAGCTATGGCCTGCATGGAAGCTGGATTGGAGGGGTGCAAAGAGGGAATGGCGAGAGAGAAAGGAGTGAAGCTGGAGTGCAATGACTCGTTCCAGGGACTTTACAATATATTTTGTGAAGCGGGTAGGGATCAGAAAGGTTAAAGGTTCGACCTGCCATGGTGGAGTGGATGGAGCAGATAAGCTCATGGGGTTTCAGGAGGTCACAGTGGTAGAGGTGCAGCAAGAGCGTAGAGGGATCTGGGGCAGCCAGGCACAGCCATGTCAATCAAATAGCCGATGAGCAAATAGCTGGTCTACAGGTGAATAGATTGTTCATTGAGAACGGGTGGAATCCATGTGAATGTTACCTAAATGCCCCAGACTGTATCAGTCAACTAACCTTTCATTTCAAAGAAAAGTCATCCGTTCAGCTATCAGCAAAATGCAAATGGCGCCAGCCAATTATGCACAGCTTATAATTAGTTAATTAATTCATTCATTAATTAATTAGTTCTCTCCGAAGAGAATGGCTGAGGCTGAGGCAAGACAAGGAGTGTATTTGTCGAGCTCTTTCAAACAGTATAGTATTACTTTGTCCACAACCAGGATTGAGTGAGTTAACCTCAAGAGATTGGGATTGTTGCTTCCCCAGATGTTCTGTGTGTCTAGTGACTGTCAGGGGTTAAAGCTCTGGGTGAACATGTTTCACAATGAAACAAAAACAGAAGTTGCTGGGGAAACTCAGCAGATCAGGCAGCATCCATGGAGAAAGGAAAAAGAGTCAACGTTTCGGGTCTACAACCCTTCACAATGAAACAGGTTAGGTTCAGACGATGACTAAGAAATATTGAAAACTAATTTCCTTTTGTTTTCTTCACTGTTGATATCTCCCGGTAACGTTTTCAGCTTTTATTGGTGTCAAACCTGTACCACTACTAAGCTCTCCCAAATCTTACCCATATGGAAGGTATTATATGATATTCCTTGCATTTGATATCAAGCCTTTTCAGATCTTTGAGACATCTCAAAGCGCTTCACAGAATACATTGTAAAGTGAATTGACTGTATATTTTGTGGGCGAAACACAGGAGTCCACGGCACACAGCAACGTCCCACAAATAGTTGTGGATTGAGTGACCAAATTATTATTATAATTTTTTTTTATGGATTATTATTTCCAGAAAGCGATTCGCCAATTGACTAACAATCGGGTTCCAATCTACCACTAGGTAAACAGAGGCGTGTGGAGTAAGGAAACTTGTCCAATGCTTTGTCCTGCCGGGAATTAAATGTCGTTGTTATTGTTGTTCATGTCCCAGCAGTTTTCTTCAGCTGTCTGAGTCTTCGGATTTTCCATGTGCTTAAAGGCAGGTTAACCTGATTTGGTCATCAGCAAGTGTGCTTGCTGGGAATTGCGACAGCTTTCTTCAAAACAACGATAATAAACCTTGCCAAAACACAAAATACTACAGATGCTGGGAATCTGAAACAAAAACAGAAACTCAGCAGGTCAGGCAGCATCCATGGAGAAAGGAAAAAGAGTCAACGTTTTGAGTCTACAACCCTTCGTCAGAACTTGGGCTTGTTTGGAGGAAGAGGTTATTAAGGACGTTAGAGGGGGAGAGGCAGGACATGGAAGACAAAAGAGACAAAGAAGACAAAGCAAAAAGAAAAAAGAGTGTGTTAACTGATGGGTTGAAAATATGATAACGACATAAGGAGGAGAGACAACAAGGGATAGGTTTAAATGAAAATGGGGAGAAGAGGTGTTTAGTGGTGATAGAACAAACAAAACACCGGAGAGGCAAGGGGTGTCTGGATTGTGATGGGGGACGTGGGGGGAAGAAGGTGAAGCTCTTATGGCCTGAAATGGCGGAAATCAATGTTGAGCCTAGATGGCTGTAATGTTCCCAGTAGATAGATGAAGTGCTGTTCCTCAATCGTTTGCTGTGGGTCACTAGAACAGCGCAGGAGACCATGGTCTCCATGAATGCTTTCTCCATGGATGCTGCCTGGCCTGCTGAGTTTCCCTAGCAACTTCTGTCTTTGTTTCAGATAATAAACCTTGCATTTGATAAAACGCCTTATCTCATCTTCGAGATGTCTCAAAGCGCTTCACAGAATATACCATAAAGTGAATTCACTGTGGTTTATCGGCAAAACGCGGCAGCCAGTTGGGTACAGCAGTGTCCCACAAACAGTCATGGATTCAGTGACCAATTTATTACGTATTTAAAACAAATTCCAAGGGATTATTACCCCCAGAAAAGCAATCCACCAATCGACTAACAACCAGGATCCTACTTCCTGCTAGGTGAATAGGGGTGAGTGGAGTAATTAAACTTGCCCAATGTTTTGCCCAACCTGGGAATCGAACTCAGGTCCCTTCGCTTGAGAAGTGAGTGCTCCAACCACTAAGGTACAGGACTCCAGAATTTACAGGAAGCCTACAGTAACGCGTAGTGACTGTCTGTGAAGCGGGCGAATGTGGCGGCAGCCTTGGGCACAGCAGCCATGCCCTACAATGAGTGATGAAGCCAGGAACCCATCTCATGGTATGCGGGAAGAGCCATTAGTTGGGGATATCTCCTGTGGTGTCCTCTTCTGGTGCGAGGGAAGATGATTAGAAAGCAAACCGTGCCCCTGGACCACCTAAACCACCACCTAATGTTGCCGGTGAGATATTTTCCCGTGATCGACTTGAGATGCCTTCCTCCACAGCGATGGCTATCACATCTGAGTTCTAACTCGTCAGAGAGGTTCTGCGGACACGGTCAGAGATTCACAGCAGCATCGCTACATTACCCTGACTCTATTCTTGGGGATGATGTCAGCCAGGCAGCCAGCTCTGATCTCAGTCGGATGACTCAGTCAGATGGATCAATATCAGTGGCCTGCAGAGCTGGGTATTGCCACAACACAGCAACAGACAGGCGCAGTGTGGGAGAGAGAGAGAGAGAGCAAGAGAGAGAGAGACACACACACACAGACTGCAGTATTCCAGACACAGATCTGAATTAGTATGCACAGCAGTAATGTCAGTGATGACGTCGCTCCCCTTGAGAAAATGATGTTTGTGTTCAGCAATTCCTGACTCATTCACTGTCCTCTTTGGCTACTGAGTGTTCAGCAGTGGCTGAGTGATGTGAGAGAGAGTGAGGTTCCAAAATCTGATGAATGAAATCCAGCTAAAGACACTCGCACACTCCGGGGATTTATGGCAAAGACGATGAAGGAAGAAGAGCTTTGCCTCGCGCCAGCAGCTATTTTACATTTAGCTCAATAGCTTGGAACTGAATTCCGTACCCGGAGCCATGTCTTTATGGGGTCCTCGTCTACTCTCTTTGTGATCTAGGGTTGATCAGTAACACACATTGTCCTGACACACAAGCCTGAGCCCCACCTGCCCTACTTTGGACTGGGTGGCGTGATCCATAGCTGGCTGAAGCGTTTTACTTGTTGGGTGTTATATATTGTTTTTTATTTTTGAAAATTGAGTTGCTCAGACACAGGAAAAATAAATAGGGAAAAGTCTAGTGTCCTGTCTACTGGGTCTGGCCTCCACCTTGTCCCCCGAATCTTCCACTCCACCATCGGTGGCCGTGCCTTCAGTCAATGTGCCCCAAAACTCCGAACTCTGGCCTGAAGACCTTTCTGTTCGACCGCACCTACGGTCACCTTCCCCCTCCCACTGGATCGGCCTCGGGCTCTGCTATTGTGAAGCGCTCTGAGACGTCGCCTGGAGTGGAGGGCGCTGTATAAATCCAAGTTGTTGTTGATAAGAGTCCAGACATTTTCTTTTCTGAAAGTGTTGATAATCAGATCAGTGCTTCGCCTGTTTTTAATTGCGGGTAAACACCACCGAACCCTAGAACCTTACAGCTCAGAAGAAGACCATTTGGTCGATCGTGTCTATCTACACTGGCTCCTTTAAATAACAATCCTTTCAGTCGCCTTGTTTCAATTCAATGTGGAAAATCAGGTCAGATGCACTTCCATTTCACCCACAAATAATACAGTCAATTCACTTTACCGTATTTTCTGTGAAGCATTTTGAGACATCTAGACGACATGAAGAGCAATATATCAAATGCAAGGATTCTTCTTCTTCTTCTTCTTCTTCTTCTTCTTCTTATTATTATTATTATTATTATTATTATTACTATTATTCTCTTCTCAAATCGCTCCACAGATAAATTGCCGAAAGTGTGGCTAGAATGTAAACACAGCAGCTGATTTGCAATAATATTTCCCACACAGCCAGGAAGAGAATAACTAATTTATGTGGAGATTTGTGGACCAATGGACCAGGAGAAATGTTTCAAATGTTGTCACGGAATCTTGACTGCCCAGCCAAACAGGCACATTTTGTTGATGGTTCATTTGGGGGATAGATGTCTGGTGACTGAGTGGTTAACATGTGGAGGGGACTGTAGCTCAGTGGTTAGAGCATTTGTCTCTCAAGTGAGAAGACCTTGGTTTGATTTCCGCACAGAGCAAAACATTAGGCAAGTTTCCTTATTCTACACCCGAGCAGTACCGAGCAGTAAGGAACCCCTTGTTAGTCAATTGGCAGTTCGCTTTTTCGGGGGTAATAATCCCTGAAAAAAAATTGGGTCAAATTATCTACGACTGTTTGTGAGAAAGTGCTATGCGCAATTGGTTGCCGTGTTTCGTTCACAAACGATACAGTCAATTCACGTTAAGGAATATTCTGTGAAGCATTTTGAGACGTCTTGAAGACGTGATTGGATCCTATATCAAATGCAAGAATTAGGATTATTACGTTATCATTATTGTAAAACTTAGGGAAAGGTTAAGCAGGTTTGCTGTGGTACTAACAATGTAGAGTTTCAACCCCTCACAACGAATCCCACTTTGATCTCTGCCATTAGGTTGATGCCAGTTGCCAAATACACTACAATCTCACTACAATCCCTCTGAATGCATTAAGCTACTCTCAGCTGGGATGGACATACGTTTCAGAGTTCTGGGGATAGGCCCCAGATGTGTCCCTGGGGCAAATTTTGTCCTACCTTGAGTTTAGCAACGAACTGATCAAAGAACAAACAAATTCTGAAACAGACCCACTCATCGGACAAACATAGCCGTTAATCCAACACGTTTCTCCAGTGATGCCAGCGTTAGTAATTGTGGTGAGACCAATTTGTTTTATGTGTGTCCTGGGTTTGGTTTAGAAAAACACAGTCACCCTATCTTAGTGCAATTTTCACTTCTAGAAACTATTACTTTGCCACAAGCCCCCATGTAATACTAAACACAGTTGATTAGAACCAATTGACCAAACAATGCAATGGAACAACTTCAAAAAAGTAGATTTATTTTGGAAAAAAAAAGCACTCACTGGTCTATTCCTGACCATTTGACTTAAAGTCGTTTTAACTCGTTTAACTAAAACCTAGTTTGAATATTTTTTTGCATATTATTTTGCTATAATTATATCAGGTCTCATTTCCTGAAAGCTGTAGTTACGTTACATATTAAGGAATACACATTACGCACATGTAAAGGAAATCTTTCGCTTCCATTTGTAGAGAGGTTTTTACAATTACCATTTGATATTTTTGTACTTACTTCACTGGTTTCCATTTCCTTGGAGTCTTCATTATCCTCATCAGACACAGTGATGGCTTCCTCGCCAGAGTCCCAGACGTGCTTAGGCTCATGTCCTTAAAGAAGCGAGAAATTAAATAATGAATTCATCTACTTAAAAAAAATCATGAGTTATTTTTTTCCCAAAAAGGCCTGTAACGTTAGTAAAGCAATCAATTTTGAACTTAAAAGTATGGATTATGGATGCGGAGAGAGGATAACACAACACACCCTGTGAAACGATGCTGTGAATGAGTTTATTAGATACAACGACGACAACAACAAAATTACATTTTGTGATGGTCTGCTCTTCAATAAGCTTTGTTTATCTAAAGAGTGAATGTGCTCCCCTCAGACCCACTCGTTTACCACTCTCCTGTCAGGCAAATTGATTGTCCTTCAATTTACTACAGCACCTGATCATGCCATTGAAATAACAACAACAACTTACATTAAGATAGTACCTTTCACGTGAGGTGGAGTCTTGGAGCGCTTGACAGCTGAGACTGACACCGAGCCAGGGCAGGTCTCAAAGCACTTTACAGATTAGTATTAAACGGAGTGACGTGGGCTTGACGTGTGGCCGGGTCCTGCTAACCATGAAGTGAATGATCAATTTTACCTACCGATTGTTGGCCAGAACACAGGCAGAAACACCTTTGTCTTTTCAAACACACTGAGCCTCTGGCTAACGCAGGGGTATCTGCTCTTCATTTATTTATTTCTCTTTTTGATCTGCTGAGCAAAATTGCAATTTCACCCCATCTGGATTCCCAATTCACCACGCGTCTCGTGGCTAACATATTGGACAACCCTGGCCTAGACTGACACTCCATTTCAATGTTGGACAGTTGCTGAATTGTTCGAGATGCTGTCCTTTGGGTCAGACATGAAATCTGCTTCCACGGTCCCTCTGGCTCTGCCTCCCTCTCTTGCCTCCTTTAAGACCAGCCTCAAGACTTTCTTCAACCTCGCCTTTGATCATCCCCCCACCCTATCCTCCCCACCCTCCACCCCTCCTGATCCCAACCACCAGCTCGGGTGCGGATCCCTGACAGTCCAGGGCCTTGGGAAAGACGCTGGGTAAGTGTAACTTGTTATTGTTGCTATTCAGATGGATTTTGAACAACAACAACTTGGGTTTATATAGCGCCCAGATAGTCAGGGAGCGATTGAGTGAGCCAGGCAGGTAGTCAGGGAGCGAGTAATAATGTTTTTTTGTTAGAAAATTTTGACAAAAAATGTCCAAAAGAATCTAACTCCAGTTTTTACATCCACTCTAATGGGAAAAATGTATTCGCTTAACGTCATTTTGCTTAAAGTCGCACTTTTCAAGAACCAAACTACCATGTTAAGCGGAGTTTACCTGTACTTGAAAACCAGAAGGAGTTGTCCTGGTCAACGATCCTCCAGATACAATTGGTCATTCACTTCATGGCTGTGAGATATTTGCAGTCTGCAAATTGGTGATTGTATTTGTTTGCATATTATACAGTTACAACATTTTGCAGATACCTTATTAAGTATATGAGACATTCTCAATGATATAGGCTTGACATAAAATGCAAGATTTATTATTACTCCCCCGATCACCACTAACACAACACACTGAGTCTGCTTCATATAACCCTGCTGTTTTGGGAAAAAACACCCACAGGAACAAAATTGGAGCAATTACAGGCTAATTTTAAGTGATCATAAACCCACAGTACAAAACGTCCTGTGATTCACAGGCCAATCCATTCAAAATGTTATGGGAATGAAAAGTTGTCTGACTGCCAAAAAGGTGAAATGGAAGCAAATTGGCTGGTTGTTTGTGAACAGGTTCAGGCTCCTAAACGATCAAGAGTTGGTATGAGCTCAGACATATCCACGTCTGATCGACTGGCACCTGCTCGTCTCTCGAACCCTCCACCCCACCATCGTACGTCATGCTTTCAGCCACTAAGCCCCCAAACTCTGGAACGCTCTCCCTCAGTCCCTCCACCTTGCCCTGTCTCTCCCCATTTTCAAGTCCCGCCTGAAAACCTTAATAATAATAATCCTTGCATTTGATATAGCGCTTTTCACATCTTATCGACGTCTCAAAGCGCTTCACAGAATATATTGTAAAGTGAAATGACTGTATATTTGTGGACGAAACGCGGCAGCCAATTATGCACAGCAATGTCTCACAAACAGTCATGGATTGAAAATGACCAGTTTTATTATTGTGCGTTTTTGGATGGATTATTATTAGGCGTGTGGCGTAAGGAAACATGCTCAAGGTTTCACCCTGACCTGCCTGGATTCGAACACAGGTCTCACGCTTGTAAGGCGAGTGCTCTAACCACTGAGCTACAGGAGCTCCACCTTCCTCTTCAAGCTCCCTCCAACCCGCATGAGACTGCCTGGAGTCAGGCTCCGCCACTCTTAACTTTTTCTGAGACGGAGGGCGCTATATAAGTACAAGTTGTTGCTGTTGTTACAGGGATCGGAGTTGGAGAACAGAGATGGATCGAAGGAAGTTTTTTTGAAGGCGAGGTTCATTTTTAATAGGCTGGGTACAGTGTCAGTTATCTGGACTGGATGTCATCCAAAAAACATGAGACATTTCAACCGTAAATAGTAATAACAAATAATTCTTGCAGTTGATATAGTTCCTTTGATGCAGGCTCGACATCTTAAAGCATTTCATGTAAATTACTGTGAGTAGAGTTAGCGGCTGTGTGTATTGTAGGCAAACACCAGTCTACAGGCTACAGTCTACAGTCCGATGGACAGCCATGGACTGAATAACTGATTTTAAACTGGGGGATTGTTGGCCTGGAAACTGAGAGAAACTCTACGCTTTTCAAATCGTGCCGGGGAACTGTAACGTCCACTTGAGCAGATCAGACCTTGGTTTAATGTCTCATCCGAAGGACAGCACCTTCAACAAAGTAGGGCTGCATTGGACTATTAGCACGTTGCCTTACTCCACATACACACACACACCAGTCTTTACCCAGCGGTAAGTAGGAACCTGCTTCACAGTCGATTGGTGGATTGCTTTCCAGGGGTAATAATCTTCCAAAAGTATAATAATTTGGTCATTCAATCCACAACTATTTGTGGGACAGTGCTGTGTGTGATTGGCTGCTGTGTTTTGCCCACAAAATATATATTCACTGCATGTTACGGTGTTTTATGTGAAGCTCTTTGAGAAGTGGTAACAGAGACGCTGTGTCAAATGCAAGGAATATTATTATTATTATTATTATGATTGCCAGAATGCACTGGCTCCCTGTCTCGGAGAGGATCAATTTTAAGATACTCACTCTTGTTTTTACCCCTGATGCGTCGCAACCTTCAAGCTATCGACCCATCTCCAACCTCCCGTTTCTATCCAAGGTCCTTGAAAGAGTGGTTGCCTCCCAGCTCCGCTCTTTCCTTTCAACTCACTCACTCCTTGAACCCCTCCAATCAGGTTTCCGCCCTATCCACAGCACAGAAGCTGCCCTGGTCAGGGTCACAAATGACATCCTAACCGCCTGTGACCAGGGCTCCCTCTGCCTCCTCGTCCTCCTTGACCAGTCTGCTGCGTTCGACACAGTCGATCACACCATCCTCCTTCAACGTCTTTCCTCCCACCTCAACCTTCAAGGCACAGTCCTTGACTGGTTCCATTCTTATTTGACCCACCGTTTACATTTTGTTTCTTCCAATGGTTTTTCTTCAAACCCCCGCACAGTTTCTCACGGCGTCCCTCAGGGCTCTGTCCTCGCCCCCTCCTTTTCACCCTTTACACGATCCCTCTGGGCGACGTCATCCGCAAACATGGGGTAAATTTCCACATGTATGCGGATGACACCCAGGTGTACCTTTCTGCCTCATCCCTCAACCCCCAGACCATCGATGTTCTGACAGCATGTCTGTCCGACATCGAGTCCTGGACGAGGGACAACTTTTTGCAATTGAACGTGAAAAAGACCGAGGCCCTCCTGATTGGCTCAAGCCAGCGCCTCCGCACATTGGGCGCTGTCAGCCTCAATATCCAAGGCTGCACTCTCCACCTCACAAAGCCAATCAGGAACCTTGGCATCATGTTCGATCAAAAACTTTCCTTCCTCCCCCACATCCCTGCCTTGACCGGCACCGTTTATTTCCACCTGCGCAACATTGCCAGGCTCCGTAATTATCTTACCCCCCGCGCTGCCGAAACACTCGTGCACGCATACATCACCTCACGGCTGGACTACGGAAACTCTCTCCTCGTCGGCCTCCCCAGTTCCTCCATTCACAGGCTGCGGGTCATCCAAAACTCTGCAGCCCGTGTATTATCCTGCACCCGCCTCCGCGACCACATAACTCCCACCCTCGCCCGTCTCCACTGGCTCCCCATCCTCCAGAGGATCGAGTTTAAGATCCTCGTCCTCACCTACAAGGCCTTACACGGCCTTGCCCCATCCTACCTAACCGATCTACTCTCCCCCTACACGCCCACCCGGACCCTCCGTTCAGCAGGACTTGGCCTGCTCCAAGCCCCCCGCCCGAACCGCCCCACCATCGGAGGCCGGGCCTTAAGTTTCTCCGCTCCCACCCTATGGAATGCCATCCCCCAATCCCTCCGTTTCGTCTCTTCCCTTTCCTCTTTCAAGGCCGGTTTGAAGACTTTCCTCTTCGATCGTGCCTTTTGTTCCACCCCGAACTCTTTTACCTCCCCTTCGTGTCTCACCCCTACCCATACACTCCCCTCCCAGCTCGGGTCACACGCCTCCTGTGCAGCACCTTGGGACGTCCTCCCGACGTGAAAGGCGCTCTATAAATGTAAATTGTTGTTGTTGTTGTTGTTGTTTTTGAATCTCTCCTTCTCCTCACAACAGGACCCATTGCCTTCACTCTACCGGGTCTGACCTCCTCCTTGTCCCTGAATCCTCTGCTCCACCATCGGCACCGTATCTTCAGTCACTACACCCCGAGGCTCTGGAACTCCTTCCTCCCTCCCTTTGCCTCGCCCCCTCTTCCCATTTTCAGGTCTCGGCTGAAGACCACGCTTTTGATCACCTTTTTCCCCCTCCCCCTGGCTCGGCCCCAGCATCCGTTATTGAGACGCCGTCCGACTTGGAGGGCAGTATATAAATCCAAGTTTTTGTTGTTGTTGTATTATTATTATAGCTGGACTATATTATTCATCGCACGGAGATCTGACTCAGAGTCAAGAGTGCTGCCAGTTGAGCTTGACTAACATATCAAAAATTAATAATAATAATCCTTGCATTTGACATACCACTTATCACGTCTTCTAGACATGTCAAAGCGCTTCACAGAATATACTGTAAAGTGAATTGACTGTATATTTGTGGCAAACTGTGGCAGCCAATTGCGCACAGCGGTGTCCCACGAACAGTCGTGGATTGAAATAACCAATTTTATTATAGTTTTGATAGAGGGATTATTTTTAGGCATGTGTGTGGAGTAAGGAAACTTGCCCAGGTTTTTCCCTGACCTGCCTGGATTCGAACACAGATCTTGGGTGGCTAAATGGAATTAGGCTAGAAGATCAGCCATGATCTTATTAAATGGCGGGGCCGGCTCGAGGGGCCGAATGTCCTATTCCTGCGCCTATTTCTTATGTTCTTATGTACAATCAAGTACAATTATTGGTTATTGGTTCACAGCATCTCTGTTCAGGTTTCTTATTTCTCAGTAGTGATGTAGAACATCTCATGATCGGCAGCCAATTGCGCACAGCTGTGACCCACAAACAGTCGTGGATTGAAAAACAGTCAGGGATGGGACAGAGAGGAGAAATGCAAGAGTAAACAGGTCAGACTATGATTGCAGTGAATTACCAGCTCAGTCTGAAGGGAAACAAATGTTTTAACAACTAAACAATACTTCCTGCTCAGGTGGGAGTATCCCACACAGGCCCCAGATGCTCGTCCTGACTGCCTTCCAAACCTCACTTGACCAGATCCCTGTGATGTGCCTAAAGACTGAGTGAATAAAGGGGTCCCCTTTCCCCAATGCTGGCGCTTCTCTCATTGATTCAGCCCAAAACCCACCCCCAACATACAACACAATGTTAACAAATCAATTTGTGTGTCCCACAATAATCTCAACGAGAGTTTGTGTCCCACAGACTGGTTCTATCTGTTTATTTCTGTGTCTCCCTGCCTTGTTACAGCTGCGGTGTTTTAAAAGGCACAATCCAGTTCTACTCTTTATATTGTTGTAATACTCAGGCCCGTACGCAGGGGGGGTGCGACGGGTGCGTAGGCACCCCCCCAAATTATAAAAGGTCCACATTTTCTGGGGTAGAGAATTGTATTTTTATCAAATTTAAATACAATAAAGTAAATTTATTGAACATTTGTGTAACAATTAATTCTTCAAAACTAGGTATTACTTATAAATACACATCTTTGAATGATTTAGTATTAATATAAAATTACTCGCACACCAGAATCGGCGTCTACCCAAAACATACCGCATCGATAGACGCGCTAGTCAATGACTCACCGCGTAAACATAGGCGCGCGCCAAGACTCAAATCCATCCTCGTTTGGAAATCATCCCGTAAACAGCCACAAAGGTAGCACCACTTCTGGAAGTTAAAATCATCTTTTCATCTGATCACCGTAAGTAAAAATGACTCAAGTTTTGAGAGGTGTGACTGTAATGCTAGCAAACAATGACAACATATTTACAAGCTTCTGAGCAATTAAAGCTTTTGAGAACCCAACAAAAAAGTACTGTATAGCGCCTTTCATGTGTCTGGACGGAAATGCCTATCTTTAAAAAAGATACTCATGGACGTAGGCCTATGCTTTAGCGCCTATGTCTACGTGGTGTGTCAATTGGAAATCATCCCGTATACAGTCACTACTAAAAAATGGTAGCACCACTTTGTGGAAGCTGAAATCATATTTTAATCTGATAAATGTAAGTAAAAATGACTTAAGTTTTGATAGGTGTGTTTCTGAAATATCATGTTTCTTGTTTTGTCTTGATGATCACATTTGATTTATATTATTAAAAATGTATTCCTGTCATTAAAAATTGCTTTTAGAGACGTCCACTGGCATGCAAAAAAAAATGACCGCAAAAATGTGTAAAATATGACCTGAAACTGTGTAAAACCTCGAGGGGGCTTCGCCTCCTTCACCCCCGCCAGGGGCCCTCGTGGGCAGCCCCCAAGCTGCCGGCCATTGTTGGTCCCATCACTAGCAATTCGCACCCCCCCATTAAAAATCCTGATACTACTACTAATAATAATACTAATGATATTGCTGTAGCTCTCAATGGGTTAACTGGGCCCTTTCACCCAGTCCATTGCTGTAACAGTAATAGCTGCTGCTCTGGGAGAATTATCTAACCTAAATTTAATGTAGCCAGTGTTTATTTTTAGTGACTGCAGTGTGGAGTGCTGAGGTAATGCTCTATGTTGAGGACAATACATGTTTTTTCCCCCCTCTGTCTGGACCCAGAATGCAGCTGTTAAACGCCTCCAGGCCTAACCAGTCCAGCTGGAAACAACCACAAAACCAACAAGGATCCTCCCCGAGCAGCACTGTGCTGTCAACCAACACGTCACGTGGACTGTTCAACCTCATCCAGCACCTCCTCCCAGTGAGACTCTGTCACAGGAGGAAATGACAACTTTGTCTACATCTTCCATTTACAACAACAACAACATTGTACTGTATAGCGCCTTTCATGTCAGGAGGACGTCCCAAGGTGGTGTTGCCGCGCTTTCAATCAAACTCTCTCCCTCAATCCCTCCGCCTTGCCCCTCCCCCACTCCCTTCCTCCCTTCCGATGTGAAAGGCACTCTATACATGTAATTTTGTTGTTGTTGTTCATAGAATCATAGAATTTTACAGCACAAAAGGAGGCCATTTGGCCCATCTAGTCTGTGCCGGCTCTTTGAGCAACTCAATCCCACTGCCCAGCTCTCTCCCCATAACCTAACAGACCTGTTCTCCCTAAATAAAGATCTAGTTCGTTGTGAGGAGATGCTGGACTTCCTCGAGTCCAAAATTGAGAAAATCCGCTCTGCGGTTTCCTCCCCCCACCACTCCTCCTTCTCCGCGCCCTCATCAGTTACCTCAACCCCTACTCACCCCCCATTTCACACTTTCAACCCCACCACCCCGCTTTCAGTCAAAAAAACAATTACCTCCATGAAACCCACCACGTGCTCATTGGACCCCATCCCCACCCCACTCCTCCGCACCCAGCTCCATTTGTTAGCCCCGCTCATTTCTGACACCATTAACCTTTCCCTCTCCTCAGGCACCGTCCCCACCTCCCTTAAAACAGCCACCATCACCCCTATCCTGAAGAAACCCTCCCTTGATGCGTCGCAACCATCAAGTTATCGACCCATCTCCAACCTCCCGTTTCTATCCAAGGTCCTTGAAAGAGTGGTTGCCTCCCAGCTCCGCTCTTTCCTTTCAAATCACTCACTTCTTGAACCCCTCCAATCAGGTTTCCGCCCTATCCACAGCACAGAAACTGCCCTGGTTAAGGTCACAAATGACATCCTAACCGCCTGTGACCAGGGCTCCCTCTGCCTCCTCGTCCTCCTTGACCTGTCTGCTGCGTTCGACACAGTCGATCACACCATCCTCCTCCAACGTCTTTCCTCCCACCTCAACCTTCAAGGCACAGTCCTTGACTGGTTCCATTCTTATTTGACCCACCGTTTACATTTTGTTTCTTCCAACGGTTTTTCTTCAAACCCCCGCACAGTTTCTCACGGCGTTCCTCAGGGCTCTGTTTTAGGCCCCCTCCTTTTCACCCTTTACACGCTCCCTCTGGGCGACGTCATCCGCAGACATGGGGTAAATTTCCACATGTATGCGGACGACACCCAGTTGTACCTTTCTGCCTCATCCCTCAACCCCCAGACCATCGATGTTCTGACAGCATGTCTGTCCGACATCGAGTCCTGGACGAGGGACAACTTTTTGCAATTGAATGTGAGTAAGACCGAGGCCCTCCTGATTGGCTCAAGCCAGCGCCTCCGCACATCGGGCGCTGCCAGCCTCAACATCCAAGGCTGCACTCTCCACCTCACAAAGCCAATCAGGAACCTCGGCATCATGTTCGATCAAAAACTTTCCTTCCTCCCCCACATCCGCGCCTTGACCGGCACCTCCTATTTCCATCTGCGCAACATTGCCAGGCTCCGCAACTATCTTACCCCCGCGCTGCCGAAACACTCGTGCACGCGTACATCACCTCACGGCTGGACTACGGAAACTCTCTCCTCGTCGGCCCCCCCAATTCCTCCATTCACAGGCTGCAGGTCATCCCAAACTCTGCAGCCCGTGTACTATCCCGCACCCGCCTCCGCGACCACGTAACCCCCACCCTCGCCCGTCTCCACTGGCTCCCCATCCTCCAGAGGATTGAGTTCAAGATCCTCGTCCTCACCTACAAGGCCTTACATGGCCTTGCCCCGCCCTATTTAACTGATCTATTCTCCCCCTACACGCCCACCCGGACCCTCCGTTCAACAGGACTTGGCCTGCTCCAAGCCCCCCGCCCGAACCGCCCCACCATCGGAGGCCGGGCTTCAGTTTCTCCGCTTCCACCCTATGGAATGCCATCCCTCAATCCCTCCATTTCACCTCTTCCCTTTCCTCTTTCAAGGCCGGTTTGAAGACTTTCCTCTTCGATCGGGCCTTTTGTTCCACCCCGAACTCTTTTACCTCCCCTTCGTGTTTCACCCCTTCCCAAACACTCCCCTCTCAGCTCGGGTCACACGCCTCCTGTGCAGCGCCTTGGGACGTCCTCCCGACGTGAAAGGCGCTCTATAAATGTATTTTTTTTTTTGTTGTTGTTGTTGTTGTAGTTCCCTTTTAAAAGCTATTATGGAATCGGCCTCCACCACCTTTTCAGGCAGTGCATTCCAGATTCGAACAACCTGCTGAGTGAAAACATTTCTCCTCAGCTCCCCTCAGCTTTGTTATGAAACTATTTTAAATCTGTGACCACGAGTCACTGATTCGCCCACCAGTGGAAACAGTCTTTCCCTATTCACCCTGTCGAAACCTCTCATAATCTTATAAACCTCTATCAGGTCTCCTCTCAATCCTCTTTGTTCTAGAGAGAATAAGCCTAGCCTATCTAGCCTTTCCTCGTACCTGAAGTCCCTCATTCCTGGTACCATCCCAGTAAATCTCCTCTGCACCCTTTCCAATGCCTTAATATCCTTCCTAAAGTTTGGTGACCAGAATTGTACACAGTACTCCAGCTGAGGCCTGTTGTTTCAAATCCCGCCTAAAGACCTTCCTTTTTGATCGTGCTGACGGTCCCTCCCTCTTTCCCTCGCTCCAGGACGCTACCCAGTGTGAAGGGCACTCTATAAATGCAAGTTGAAACTCAACAAGTCTATTTCAAAATACTTTAACCCCCTTAAACCCACCTCGTCCAATTGTCAATGCTGTGAGTTAGGCCGTTGACGTTAATTCTCTAAGACATCGATGGTGGTCATTTTTAAAGTCTAGTTTTACGTGTAAGAGAAAGTATCCAAGAGAGTATAATAAATGAGAAAGCCTGTAAGAGATAACATAATGAGTAAAAGTGGTTTTGGAGAAGTGGGAAAGAGAGAGAATGTGTGACATAGTGAATGTGTGGGTGTTTGAGGAAATTGAACAGTGAGCAACTAATATAGACAGCCAAAGTGAACATGGAAGACTGTGTGGGAAACATAGGAAATATGAGCGAATTGTAAGAGTGAGCTTGGGGGACAGTGAGCTTGGGGAACATAGAACGAAAATAGAAAGACAGAGAGAGATGGCGACTGTAAGAGATAACAGAATGACTAAAAGTGGTTTGGGACAAGAGGGAAAGAGTGAATATAGAATGAAAATAGAATGGTGAGTGTGGGAACATAGAATGAAGAAAGTATCAGTTGGTCAGTTGTATCGCAACAAAAGAAGACATTTCACAGAGGTGCAAATGGAGAACAATCAGAAAATAAGGAGAATGTTGACAGTGCGGTGGATTGGGATTTTAACCTGTATGAAGATGCTATATAAATACATGTTGTTGTTGTTGTTGATGATGATGGTAGAATTGCACTTCATGGACAAAGGAGCTGAATGGTATGAATCAGTCAGTGCCTTTGCTGAGGTTGCTAGTATCACAAGGGGTGGCATGGGGTGGGAGACTAAATGTTCTCTGAGTTGCCAGGGTTAGGGAAGAGAAAGCAGCCACGGTTCCTGCTCCTTGTACTCCGCAGTGCTTTAGGATGTCCCTTTGACGTGAAAAGTGCTATACCTTCAAATATAATTTTGTTGTTGTATTTTGTTGTTGCAACACCAGAAATGTCCTGGAAAATCCTTCCCAGATATATACTTGTCTCAAAATAAACTGGAGGAACCATGTGCCTGATCCTGTAATTAACCATCAGGGAATAAAATACTCAACAGCCATGTGGTACATCAATCAACTGGAGATGGTTTAACTCACCAACTAACAAATACGGCTTCACTATAACAGAGAGCATGGAAGATCCAAACATGGCTAATAGTCCAATACGATATTGGGGGAGCACTGTGTTGTCAGAGGTGCTGTCCTGTGGATGAGACCTTAAACCAAGGTCACACCTGCCTGTTCAGGTGAACATTAAATATCCCATCGCACTATTTGCAAGAGAAAGGAGTTTCTCCCAGTGTCCTGGCCAGCACTCGCCCTGATGAAAAAAATGCGGCTGTTTATGGAGCCTTGCTGTGTGTAAACTGGCTGGCCAGGAACATAAATTTACTTTCAACTTACAGTCAATTCACTTTACAGCATATTCTGTGACGGGCTTTGAGACATCCCGAAGACGTGATAAGGCGCTATATCAAATACAAGCATTATTATTATTATTATATTAGTGTCACAGAATCGATAGGTCTGTGAGGATGTGAACAGCATCACCAATGTGTACTGACAACACTGTAAGACCTTTTATTTTACCAGGAAGGAGTGGAGCCACTAGCTCTTCAATCTCTTCTACTGTTCACCGTTTGACAGCGTGTGGATTCCTGTTGCTCAGTGTTGAGAGCTACAGGACTCCAGGGCAGAATCCTAAGTTTCCTTACTCCACACACCTCTGTTTACCGAGTAGTTAGTAGCAACCTGGTTGTTAGTTGATTAGTGGATCACTAATTGGATTGTTTTTGTTGCGAGGGATGTTCCAAATGGCCAATGTGCATTCGGGAGAACCGCAGTCGTATTTTGAATCACTTCCTGGTCGCTGTGGTGAGTTATGCAGTCCCTCATTTCATATGAAGTGTGAAGGGCTCTCTGACGTTTGCTCCATCTTGCCTTCTTTTGAGGTGAATCATCCACTGCAGTCACCAGATCCCACAGTGACAGACCTGAAAGGTACGTGTGTCTGATTGTTTGAAGCGGATCTGGACACTTAGTGCTGTTTGTCTCCATTGGGCACCACTTATAAACCTTTTAAACTGACAGTGTCTGCGATTCACTCTGAGTCATTCTCCATTACAGCACAGTTGCTGCCTGCTACTTTAAGGAGATGGGAATATCTTTCACATTAACATTACTGAGTCCAAGTGTGTGCCGTTTTATTTTTGTCCAATTAAAATTATCATTTAAAATAAAAATTTGGAGCATTTTTAGTATTATTATGAGAATGTCTATCAGGGCGCATGCTGCTGTGTACCTCAACAACAACTTGCATATACAGTATATAGCTTCTTCCACGCGTCTCGGAGAGTGATTCACAATGGCGGAGCCCGCATGCAGTGCAATGCGAGAATAGGTTTGTGTAAATGTAAATGAGTGCATGAGCTGTTCAGGAAATGTCCATGTGCCTGTTAAACAACAGGTTAATGTGCGGAGGGCTACCTATCAGGATGTGTTTGTTTGTACCAATTTATTTTAGATCAGATTTTAAACTTGTACGAGCTGGAGTATATAATTAGAGGGTGTGGAGCTGTGTTTCAGTGTGCATGCATTAATATGTGGTAAGGGTTTGTGTTCATCAAACACACTGCTCTACCATCCATCACCACTTAAGTAAATAACCCTGTTGTGACGCCTCAATTGGTTGCCTGGGCTGGGCTGGTGCCTCCAGCCATTACAATCACTGGATACAAACTGATCAGGAGACATCTTCAGTTTAGCTGACTCACTTTACACTCTCAAGTGACTAATACTGTTGCTACATCAAGCTTCTAATTGGCACCTGGAATTTTTGACTGATAAATACAATATCCCTTTAGGATGACCCCTAAGTCAATTCTTCACATTGGCAGCCAATGCTTATTGAACACAACAATTGCACCCAGGAGCTTTTAATGATACAATAAATACAAACAGTCTGACGGTCAGAATATTGCAGTTATGAGCTTATATTTCTCATATTAGAAAAGGGTCAAGATTGTTTTATTCACCAAGTCCAGGCAGGTCAGGGCGAAACCTTGGGCAAGTTTCAATACTCCACACGTCTAATAATAATCCCTCCAAAAAAACCCATCACTGTTTGTGGGACACTGCTGTGTGCAATTGGCTATCGTGTTTCACTTTACAATACAATACAGTCAATTCACTTTACAATATACAGTATTCTATAAAGCGCTTTGAGACGTTAATAAGCCCTATATCAAATGCAAGGATGATTATTATTATTATTGTTACCAATGTGGACAATGATATCTTTCATTTGTGTACTGTCTTTCGCCTCTTTTTCTCAAGCGTTGGCTTGCTATTTCACACCATCTTCCTAACAAAGGTTTTGCTGGGGCAGTCAAACTCCATTTTAGTCAGCGAAAAAATCAACTCAAAACTGCTGAACACATGAACTCACAATGTGAACTGCTTTACTAGTCCCCAACATGTTAGTGATAATGAGCATCGGACTGAATAACGGGGTATGAACCGCTGACAAATGGAGTTTTCAAATGGATGAGTTATATACGCTCAGAAAGTTAACTGCTTCCATTTTGAAGTGAACCTCAATAGGCAAAGACCCAAAGTAATACTGGGTCTAAGTAGTGATCAAGTGATTGTGTGGATCCTCCAGGGCCTGGTTGGGATGTTCAAAGGTACTCGACAGTTAAGGATTTGGACTCAAACTGGCGGTTGGGATCAGGAGGAGTGGAGAGCAGGGACATTAGGGGGTCAGGATTTTACAATCGAAGAAGGTTTTGAGATAAGCCTTGACGGAGGGAGTGAGGTGAAGGGACTGTGGGATAGAGTTCCAAACGTTGAGAAACTGGTGGCAAATTTGGAAATAAATTCACTTCAATCTCCTCCACTTTCCTTAACCTATGTACCAAGTGACTGAAGGTGTGAGGAAAAGTATAAGCAAAATTTAAAATATTGGACTAATTTGGTGATTGACTTCATAAATCTGTCTGACACAGTGTAAACACTGCTCATGAAGAGGCCCAACAGATTAAATTTCACCCATGTCAGTAATATTGTCCATTCCATGCTCACAGTTGGTTAGAGCAGAAATAAGACTTTCTTCCCGGTATTGTTTCCGCTGGATAATAAGGATCAGTAAGTTATTCACACAAACTCCATAGGCAACGCTCAACTAGAAGATACACAGGAGTGGGCATATACCTGACTACAGCAACAAAGGACCCGATGGAAGCTTGCTTTAATTGTGCTGAGGTTTGGTTGCTGTGTGCTCCATGCAAATCCCTATTGTGCTGCAGACAGTTGACAGATTTGAACCTGCCTTTGGCAGCCTTGGTGTTGTTCATCACTGTGTCATTGAGGAAGGCTGCTGATGTCAGCACTGCTAAACCTTGGCCCAGTCAGGGATCCAGTTCTCATATCAATGACAGCAGGTTTTTACACCATTTTCTCTCTGTAGCACCAGAGATGTGTTTGTCTCCCCATAATACCTTACTCCCAAAAGTTACATTTGGAAGGTTAACTTGATCTTAACTTTGGTGTAACAGATACCCTTCCCCATCACAATCACTCTCCAGTATGGCTGGCATGATTTCCAATACACTGGAGCTTAGGTAAACCTTTAGCAGGTCACATTTTGTTTTCATCCGTGAATGTAAACGCGGGAATTAAGACTTCAAATCAGACGAAACATTGGATAAGTTCAGGGCTGTACCTTACTCATCTGTAGTCTAAAATCTGGCGGTTTGTTCACAAGGAGTAATATACCATAGGGAATCCTGAAATTGGAAATTGGGCAGACAGGACCCCAGATTAACATTTCATCCAAAGGATAGCACCTCCGACAATGCAATGCACCCCACCGTAGTGTTGCATTGGTGTGTCAATTTAGACTACCGGTATGTGATTCCACGTCTCAATGAGGGGCTTGAACCCACAACTTTCTGACTCAGAGGCAGGAGAGCTACCACTGAGCCAGACTGACACACAATTGATGCAGACGAGACAACCATAACCACGATCAAAGAGCTAGGAATTTAGTCGGCTCTTCAAAACAGACACAGAAGTTGCAGAAAGGCTGCAGGGTTGGCAGAGGGGGTGGGGGTAGGGATTGAACGAGAGACAGTTTTAAAGATAACCCCACTGGTAAAAACAGTACACTGGCCAAAGTCATACTGTCTTCATGCATTGTATTCAATCATGTCAGTCGTTTCCTGAGGGACAGAGGCAAGCTTCACGCTGCTCTAAAATATTTTACAACTAAAGGCAGAAAAAGGCATTTAAAATGTACAAAGCTGGACACGCTTCAACCTTAACCAAAACAAGACAACTTGTGATTTGATGCCAAAATACTGTTTAATTAAGTTACAGGAAGTTCAAAAGATTGCTATTGGCAGATTCTGATGCAGAGACTGTTATACTGACAGCTTTCCACGCTGTGGCTATGAAATAATGGGTGACATTGAGAAGAAAACCAAATGAGAGCTTGTTCTAGGTGGAATCTCTATGCAAATAGGATGTTTTTCAGTGACAGCCAGGCTCAGTTGTTAGCACTGAGACAGAAGGTTGTAGTTGAGTTCACAGTCCAGACTATCCCTCACTCCAATATAAGTAATGCTGTCTGTCCTTCAGACAAAGCCCAGTCTGCCCGCTCAGATGGACATTAAACAAACCCTAGCATTATTCAAAAGAAATAAAGAGTTCTTCCAGGTGTCCTGGCCAACAATCCCCAACTAAAATTAGTCACTTACATGCTGTTGAGGCACACTGCTGTGTGCAAATTGTTGCCATATTCCCCTACAACAGTCACTAGGCTTCACAGCAAAGTATGTGAAACTCTTTGAACCGTCCTCCAAACTTGAAAGACATTATATCCAATGCAGGGATTAATGGAATGTGAAGAAAGGCATTTCAAATCTTCTGGAGGGTTTTCCAATGGTTTCCTTCAGGGACAAGAGTCCACCTTAGGGTCCGCGGAGGGTAAAGAAAGGGTCCTCCGTGGACCCTAATATATGTATATACACATGAGGTGAAACATGTCCTCAAACACTGGGTGGGCAACAGTGAACAATAAATGGAAAACAAAAAGATTTGGATGGGATTATTGTAACACTATTCTGTGTTTGGATGGGATTATTGTAACAAATTCTATGAATCTATGAATCTAAAATCTATGAAAACACAGTCAGCAAATGTAACATGGTCTATTGGCAGCAATCTTAAACAAACTGCATCTTAACAGCATTTGATTGTCCAAAGTTTATTTTAAACCAGTGTAATTTATTCATCAAGTCACACTGGGATTTTGTATAGGACAGAATCATAGCTATTTCTGTATAGGAGGCAAGACCATTCTTCCATTATGCCTGGCTAGCTCCTGAGTGTAACTCACTATATGACATAGTGCACCTAGACTTGCAAAGACATTTGACAAAGAACCAACTAGAGAATCTTTCACACACAGATATTGTGACAAGGTGACAAGGGTAAGACATAATAATAATCCTTGAATTTGATATAGCGCCTTATAATGTCTTTGAGATGTCTCAAAGTACTTCACAGAATATACTGTAAAGTGAATTGGTTATATATTTTGTGGGTGAAACATGGCAGCCAATTGCGCACAGCAGCATCCCATAAAGTTAGGGATTGGGTGACCCAATTTGGTTTTAGGGATTAGAACAGTCCATTCAACCAACAATCAGGTTCCTACTTACTGCTAGGTAAACAGAGCCATGTGGAGTCAGGAAACTTGCCCAAAGTTTCGTCCTGCTGGGAATCAAATCCAGGTCTCTCGCTTGTGACGCGAGTGCTCTACGTAAAACATGCATGTGAAATTGGCTCAAAGGAAAAAAGTATAGGATTATTAGTGAGGCGCTCAAGAGGTTGCACTGAGACAAACTATTCCTTGTGTAATCCAATGGCCTGGATTTACAGACTCAGTGGAAAGTGGTGGCAACAGATTGATAATTGTAGAGTTGTGCAGATGAAATGGAATGACAAGGGTTTCAATATTAAATGTATGGGGGTCACTTTTCTTTTCACATAATAAACATCACTTTCTATCAAAAGAAGCGTGGGCTGAAGATATTGTAACCTTTGTATGTAGAGTGATTCAGACATTGCAGTGAAAGAGATCCATTAGCTGGTAAGAACGTCAAAGAGAAAATTTAATCCTATCATAAATTTTATTAAAGCAGCTTCTGGCATTAGTCAGAGGTGCCTTTCGGATCAAAGAGAAGTCAAAGCTCGCACACATCATGTTTTATCAAATAGAAAAACAAGACCAATCAAGAAAGCAACAGGTCTGTTACTAAAGTAAATCATTCTAATTACTCTTCAATCTAGAAATCAAACAAATATATTTACACTCCTTAGTCTTGTTCTCAACAATTCATTATTACTGGAGTCTAGGTGAAGAAACGGTTTATCTGGGAACAAATCCTACTTACTGCTGTCGGTACAGATTGTAAAATCGCAGCATTTTGACAACCTGTAAGAATGCTGCCAATTTCAATGTACATCAAGGTGCAATGGTTCCCTTGATGCTATGGACATGGCTTTGTATTCACGATCTCCTGTCTCAACATATTCTTTAATTCCAGGTTGAAATGAATTTCTGCAAATCTTGTCAATTTGTGTGATCCTTTAATAGCCTATGACTGGTTGCAAAAGAGATAATTCTGAGAAAATATTTTTTTTAAGAGATACTCGCACATTTTGTAATGGACTTTGGAATAAGAAACAATAAGTGATGGGTTTTAACAGCAGAATATAAATTTATAAAAATATTATACAAAAGGTAGAAATCCCCCAAATAAGAGCAATGGAACAAACAGGTGGAATGCAAGCACAGTAAAGATGATTCTGAACAGGTTTCACTATGAAAATGATATTTCATCAGTGTGTGAGAACGGCTGTCCTAAGGGCAGTCAAAGGGTTAATACTCTAAGGACATGTCATTAACAACATGGCAAGCGACCGTCAGAATGGTGGAAGGCGACTGAGATGGACCCCAGTCTTCTTTCTTATGTTCTTTTGGCATCGCCTACCTAGTAAACATCTCCACTGCCCTTTTCGGATCAATAACCCTCAGCGGGATCTTAGTTTGGATGACGTGGATCTTTCAGTGATATATATTTGGAATAATGAATCTATTGATCAGTTTGACTCATGGCTACCACAAACGCAGGTTACTAAATAAGAACTCAAAGTACAATAGTTCAACACTACATCATCTTCAACTAGATCAGCTCCTTGTCCTTGATGTGAGTTTTGTGAACCGAAGCATTGAGTCACACACATCAATCTATAGCTTGAAGAACATTTGGTTTCCTCGCACTGAGTCTAAAGAGATAAACCCACGGGGCTTGTCAAAAGGGTCACCAACCACCACTGTGGATGAGCCTAGACTCCATCACATTGTATGGAAGCTGGTTAAATGTTCATCAAGGTGCAATGGTTCCCTTGATACTATGGACGTGGCTTTGTATTCATGGTCTCCTGTCTCAACATATTCTTTAACACATAAGGAGAATGGACATTTTGTCCGACTTAACAGATTCTGAGGTTCCGAAATACCATTCCTGTCCAGCAGAGGAGCTGTGTTGGGGTTGCATAATAATATGTACATATTATTGTTTCACTTGAAGCAATGTTAACTAACTAGTTAAGTTAAAATCCTCTTACACAGATCAGCAAAATAGATTTATACTTTGTTTGGCTGCAAAACACAGTCCAGGACTTTCCTGCCCAACAGAGGAGTGGTTTCCTCCTCCTCCCTTCACTGTGCCCAGTGGATGGGAAGGACACGGCTCGGAGCTGACTAACAGCCTTGGAGTTGCTTGGGAATGTTTGGGCTCCACCCACTCACAAGCGGCTCAGCTGTCAATCAATCACCATGTTCCCCCCCCCCCCCCCCCCCCCCCACTGACTGATAGCTCAAATCCAGCTGCTTGCGAACGGTTGGGAGTTCGCTGTCAATCAATCTTAGATTCATCCCCACCCTGGAGCCCCCGTGGCTGAGTGGAGACACGGAAGGCCTGACTGGGTACATTCAGTGGAGATCAGCGCGGCATTCTGTCTGAAGAAACCGTCGTGTTTAATACAGCCAAGAATATAAATGAATTGGGCTGAGAACCTTTAGTTAGATTTATCCGACATCGGTGGTTAACCAGTGTCCAGCTAAAGCGGATCCCGCTGTATATGTGAGTTAACAAAATGACTCGGGGTCCAGCGCCTTGGGACGTCCTCCCGACGTGAAAGACGTTATACAATGTCATTTTGTTGTTGTTGTTGGGGTTCATGTTGTGATCAGTCGGGCGACAGTGAGTGAGTTCTATTCCTTTGGTTGATAAACAACTGCAACAGTATTTTTTTACAGTGACCTAGGGCTGTGTTGGGAAACTCACAAGAGACAGACTGACGTGTCCGGGGCAAGTCAGGCTCTCTGTAATTTCTCCGGAAAGTCGGTTGCAACAAGAAAACAAGATGTTGTCAGGACGAGCACATCCCAAACTGACCGTGCAGTTACGTATTTCACTGGAACAAACGCAGGAGAATGCGGTGCACCTGCTGGCCTTCCTGCCGAGAGCTGGAACTCAATAGGATTCTACATCAAACAATAGCATGAATCATCACAGGCAGGAATCAGCAGAGATTAATTAAACCACTGTGGAAAATGTATTTTCAAAATGAGAAATGATGGCTGATCTCATCGACTGATTCGACTAGACACAATCGCAGCACAAGACAAACCATTAGGAGAGAAACCTTGAGCTTTTAGGTCATTATGAAAATAAAATGCAGCAGTTAAATTCTGTCTTGTCCTTCACACTGGAAATGGAAGCTTTAATGTTCAACAGACACAATTGGGTTACGTCCCCCCCCCCCCCCCCCCAACCACTCCCCGCCCCATCTTTAATTTAGCAGAAAAATGCAAAGTCACTTATTTAAAAACATCTTTTAAAGTTCCTTGTGAATAAAAGCGACTCCGTGCTGTGAGAGGCCGGCGAGACACGGAGCAGGTCTCTGCCGTCGTTCTTGCAGCTCGGGGCTCATTCTACCAGGAGCTGAAGTTGCCAAAGCTGGTCACTCCTTTGGCTTTCTTAGCGTTGGTGTTTGGGTTGGTGCTGGGGCTGCTGGTGGAGGTGGAGGGGCTGCTGTCCTGACTGGCTGCTGGTCGTTTCCTGGCACGGAAACCGAGAAGATGTGAAATTAGAGACAGAGTGGAGAGTGGGCAAAATAACATCACCATCAAACCAATAACTATGCAGGTAGACCCCGCTTAACGTCACCTCGGTTAACGTTTTTTCGTTATTACATTGCTGATACAGATATTATTATTATTATTATTTGCCATTCTGATACTCTTTTGATTGAAAGAAGGAGCCAGGCATGAATGCGAGGAAAATAAATCTTAAGTCATGAATCCCATTCCACAAGTGAACCTCCTGTTAGTTTATAAGGGGGAGAGCAGGCAGGCTGGCCGCTTGCTTCAGCACCCTCCTATTCCTGACATACTGAAAGCGTGTGTGAGGGTGAAGCGAGCAGACACAACAACAACAATAACAACAACAACAAAATTCCATTTGTAGAGCGCCTTTCATGTCGGTAGGACGTCCCAAGACAGTAAACAAAAGGTGTCAAAGCAAACTCCACTTCTTTGAATAAGTCTACATTTACTCAAGGCCCTCTCAACCTGTCTGCTCCCTCTGCTTAGTAAGTTCTGGCCTGCTCCACATCCCCTGCCTGGCCCGCCCCACCATCAGCGAACAGGCCTTCAGCCTCTCTGTCCACACCCATTCAAACTCTATTCCACATTCCCTTTGCCTCGTTCCTGCCCTTGTCTCCTTCAAGGCCGTCTCTAGACCCTCCACTTTGACTGCACCTTGGGCCACCCTCCTACTCTCACCCTCCTTATCCCAATAACCACATCCCCGCTCAGGTCCAAATCCCTGACCGTACAGCACTGCGGGACATCCTTCCAATATGAAAGGCACAATACTAATATAATTCTAATATAACTGTGTATTGTAAGATGGTACTCACGTAACTGCCATGTTGATGTACTTGCCAATCCCCTGCCGGTAGGTTTTGGGTGTAGCGCTGGGTTTGGGCTGAATCGGATTTGCTTTTGCCAACTCCTCCTCTTCCTCTTTTTGTAATTTCACTCTTTCTGCTGCAATCTGACAACACAGAGAGCCGTCTCAGTGGGGAGCTTCACACTCACTGTGCACGACCATGGACGCCTGCCTGCATTGCAACCACACTAACCACACGATACAAGAGACATCGCAAACACACTATCCCTATGAAGCACTGCATTTGTGCTGCACACAAACATCACAATCCTGACTAATATTGGTGTGTTTGTAGTCTTTTAGTTCCTAGATGCTGATTCTGAATCAACAGTTTTTCTATGACCCAGTGCTTCGTGTCCTCTTTAAATACACATACAGCTGTAATAATAAATAATAACAATCCTTGCATTTGATATAGTGCTTTTCATGTCTTCTAGATGTCTGAAAGAACTTCACAGAATGTACTGTAAAGTCAATCGACTGCATATTTGTGTTGAGTGAAAGAAGAACTACATTCCTCAGGATTGCCAGCCATCTATCTCATCATTTGTGGAGTTCTATAGCTCAATGGTTAGAGCGCTCATCTTGCAAGCGAGAGCCTTAGTTAGGTTCAAGTCCCGGCAGGGCAACACCTTGGGCAAGTTTCCTTACTCCACACACTGATAATAATCCCTTAACAAAAAACAATGAGAAATTCTCATTTCAATCCACAACTGTTTGTGGGACGCTGCTGTGCGCAATTGGTTGCCGCATTTCTCTCACAAAATATACAGTCAAATCACTTTACAGTAAATTTTGTGAAGCGCTTTGAGACATCTCGAAGACGTGATAAGGCGCTCTATCAAATGCAAGGAATATTATTACTATTATTATCATCAACAGAGGAACACATAGGCCAGGGAGGCTTTAGTGGAAATCCATGCAAAGTGGGTCATGCAGAAAAAAAATTGCACCTTTTAGCATTCACTGCATGAATACAGGATTACAGGATGAATGAGCAAACAAACAGTTCACTTTTTCCCATCATCGAATAAACTAGATGTGTGGGTATCAATGCCCCTTGCAGGTAAACTGAACCTGGGGAGTTCAAATTCCTTCATTACAGCAGGAACTTATTAATAAAATGGGTCAATACAAACTGGCATTCGTCTGCAAAATACACAGTCACCACACTCTACAGTAAACCCTGTGAAGCGCTTTGAGAAGTTTCAACGATGTGATAAGGCGCTGCATAAAATGGAAGTACCATGATTATAACTTTGATCAGGTGAATCCAACACCACTTACCAAAATGTCTGCCTCCTCAAAGGGATCTACAAACACTGATGTCCGCTCAAGTCGGATCTCCTCCTGTGGGCAAAGAGGTTGGAAATTAACTGCTGCAAACAGACAGGACAACAATAACAACACGCATCTATATAGCAGCCTTCATGCGGGATAGCGTCACGGAGCAGTTAACAGTGACGGAGTCTGACTCCGAGCTAGAGAGAGAGGGAGGTGACTGTATGCACGATCAAAAAGGACGGTCTTTAGGAGGGATTTGAAGCCGGGGAGGGAGGGGGCAATTTTGATCGCATTTTTCCGTTCTTTTCTTAATCCCTTTCATATTTTTATTTTTTTTAATCGTCTAATCTAATTTCCTTTCAAATTATATCATCTGAAAGCACAGTGACAACATATTCTGCTTGTAATGATCTAGAGTTCAAGTTCCCTTCTATAATAAATAATAATATTTGCATTTGATATAGTGCCTTTCACTTATTAATTATGAATTAATTCTGCACAATTCAGCAATGTGTGGGAATAATTTTTATGATGATTTACTCTCCCAAAGACTTTTATAATTTTGAACACTTGCTTTTAGATTTCTCTCAACTGCTCTGCTCCACTGAACAATTTTTAAATCCCTTTAAACATTTTATCACTTCCACAATGATAAATTAAAGTCCATTGAAATTATTTCTATTTATAGCTGAGTTACAAAATTAAAAATCCATTTCAACTTCCTGTATGTACGTGCTACAAAAAGCTTTTCTTGGAACTGAGATACAACTCCTGTGAGGGTAACATTGAAGCCCCGGCTCCAGCATGGAACATTTCCATGATGATGTTTTCTCACCATTGAAGAGGCAAGACGCAGCTCAAAATGGAAAATCTTAACATATTCAGCATTCAGAAACAATTCCAATTTTGGTTAAACTTTCATACGAATGGTATTTGCCGGCACAGAGGTGAAGTAGAACTTTGTTTTTAGGAAAACCCCACATATGAACCTGAAGAGTACCTTTCTGAGATGGTTTGTTAACGTCTAGCTGTCTATTAATAGTGGATGTGCAATGGTAGGAATTATGTTGATATAATTATAAGGGAGAAGCTTACATGTGGCAGGTCTGACTTTGGATCACTTTCTACGTTCTCCATGGCGGTCAAGGCTTCAAACCCACCAACCACTCTGAAATTCAACAACAACAAAATTACATTTGAGCATCTTGGGACGTCCGCCCGACGTGAAAGGCACTATCTGGGATCGGGGAGGGTGGAGGAAAGGGAGGGGAAGGTGGGTGGAATGAGGGATGGAATTCCAAAGGTTGGTGGCAGAGTGACTGAAAGCTCGCCCGCCAATGAAGGGGTGGGTGGGTCGGGCGACATGAAGCAAGCCGGAGTCCATTGAGCAGAGGGAGCAGACAGGTTGGTAGGGGTTTAGGAGGTCACAGAAGTAGGGTGGGGCAAGGCTATGGAGGGCTTTAAAGGTAAGGACCAGGATCTTGAATTGAATCCTCTGGGTGACAAGGAAATCACATTACTTCACAAGCCTATGTGCCACTACCGTTCAAGTCACACCATTGTCAAATAATGTCTTTAACAAGCAAGAGAATATGTATTTAAATAGGGGAAAAGGGAGCTTATTGCAGCAAACTTGATTGTAGCACATGTAGAGGTAGAGTAATAGAGGTGACATGGAAAGAGCAGGCAATTGAGAATAAGGTTTATTAAAACAGAAAACATCAAAAATAACATCATAAGTCAAATAATAATAATAATAATAATCCTTGCATCTAGTAGTACCCTGTGAATGCTTTGTAGAGTTCTATGGTCTGATCTATGGGCACCAGATTTTTGGCTAGAAGTGAGTAAACATCACAAGATCATGGGATGGGTTTGGATTAAAACAATAATAATATTAATCTTTGCATGTGGTATACAGTAAAAACCCGTTTATCTGTGACCTGATCAACCGGATTGCTCGACCCCCCTCCTGGGGCATTTCCCATTCCAGCAATCGCGAGTATGCTCACTTTGCGCATGCGTGCAAACTTATTAAACTTACGAACTTGGAGGTTTTACTGATCGGTAAAAAATGTTTTTTACGGATCATTTTACCAAATATGCTGGAATCTTTATTGGTAAGTAGCTATACAATATTCTGTTACTATTTAGTATATTATTAATATGGTTTGTTTTAAAATAAGTTAATTTTTTGTGTTGGATTTTCGACAACTTGCCACCCGATTATCCGGCACAGTCAGTTAGCCAACCCCACCCGGAGTGTGCCGGATAAACGGGCTTTTACTGTAATACCTTACCACCTCTTCGAGAGATCTCAAAGCACTAGGAAGAATATAATATGAAGTGAATTGACTCCATATTTTGTGGGCTGAACACGGCAGCCAATTGCGCACAACAGTGTCCCACTGTTATGTACTGAATGACCAATTTTTTTGTTGTTGTTGAAGGAATTATTAGGAAAGCGATCCACCAATCGACTAAGAACCAGGTTCCTATTTACTCCTAGGTAAACAGAGGCATGTGGAGCAAGGAAACTTGCCCAACGTTTCGCCCTTCAAGGAATTAAAGGAGTCAAACCCAGAACCTCTCTTGTGAGGAAATTGCTCTAACCACTAAGGTACAAGATTTCACAGAAGATGATCCTAAAATCTCAACTATTCAGAATACAAACCATACAAGCCAAGCCATCCATTACATCATCAAGGTTTATTAGAAACTGGTCCGTTTATTTTTTAGGCTACATCATAGTTACTGGTCCTGGCAGAGGTCTGATAATAATAATAATCCTTGCATTCGATATAGCACTTTTCACATCTTCTAGATGTCTCGAAGCACTTCACAGAACATACTGTAAAGTGAGTTGACTGTATATATGTGGGCGAAACCCAACAGCCAATTGCACAGTAGTGTCCCCACAAACAGTCATGGTTTGAAGTGACCAATTTATTATTGTTTTTTTGAAAAGATTATTATTAGGCATGTGGAGTAAGGAAACTTTCCCAAGGTTTCACCCTGCCTGGAATTGAACCCAGGTCTCTTGCTTGTAAGTGGTGTTCTGTAACCACTGAGCTATAGGACTCCACTAAATATGTTTAGTTTGCAATTTTATTAATAGGAAAATAAACTAATTTAAAAATAGATAGTTGTTCCTTAGTTGAGGATACCATCAAATCATTATGGTATGTTTTAGAAACGTTTGCTTTATATCTCCTTGATGACAATGTAGATTATTGTCTGTGTGCAGAGTTAAAAGTTGATGGTCCTTGAAGGAGGATTTATATAAATTAAAGATGAAGGTGACGTATAAACTAAAAATAAAGGACTGATGAAGGAATATTCTAACCACTGCACTGCAATCTAAATGTCACTCTCAACACGGACAATGCTACTTTTCCAGGAAGCAAAGGACCTGGAGACATAAACTTAGATCTGCACAAACACTGAATACTATTTAAATGACAAGCCTTTAATCTTTTAAAGGCAGCACAGTGAGGAGCAAATCAATGTACACTGTCTGTGACATCTAAACTTGACGAAAGATACAAACACTGTGTTTTCAAAAATCTACATGAAGAAAACAATGAATTCTGAGCTTGCTGACAAGCTTCACTCGAATCAATGTTTTCCCTCAACACACAGATAATTATTAGTCCATCGGTCAGAAAGATAAGCATCTGGGCAGCACCCTGAACAGCACAGCTCACGGTCAGCTATGTAAAGAAATTCATCTGTAAACCTTAAACAATTTGTTTACTGAGTCCCTCAGATATCGATCTCTGTGGGTAACTAAAAACAAACCACAGCATCCCTGCCAGGGCTTTGATAGGTTGGAAAGTTCTCACGTGACAGGGAGGTCAACGAGATACTAACAAGGTTACAGTCATCCAAGGTTCTCTATGTCCAGAGTTCAGTCTGCAGTAAAACCCTGGGCTTGTGCCTGAGTGGCTTTTTGATGAGGACCTGAGTCAACTTTTCATTAAAAAAAAAATGTGACCCTGTCAACCACATCTTACATATCCATCCACTGAGTAGACCGTTCTGCTCGTTAGGAGGGATTTGAAGGAGCATATCAGTTAACGGGCCACGATTCTTCCCACTTAGGTTCTGTATGACCTGCAAGCCAAAGCCCCAACACAAGGGTCCTCAGTGTATCAGTGGGAATCTTATCAGTGTTTGCACTAGTAAGCTTCGCTCAGTTACACAACAGTACTACCCCAATGCTCATTATAGGGTCCCAAACCTTGGCTCCTGCCAAGATGCAATTAAACACATTGGGATTAAGTAAACAGAGAGAGAGCCGAGAAGAGTACGTAGATGAAAAAATATTCTAAATTGACTCTCACAGAATTCTGTAGCTCAGTGGTTAGAGCAGTCGCCTTACAAGGAGGAGATGAGGTAAAAACATGGCCGCTGATGGTGGAACAGAGGATTTGGGGGATAAGGAGGAGGCCAGACCCAGTAGAGCGGAGGCAGCTGTGAAGATAGAGGCAGTCAGAGAGGTAGGGGGGTGCAGAGGAGTGGAGGGATTTAAACACAAGAGGGAGGGTCTTAAAGTCGATCTGCTCTGTGACAGGGAGCAAGTGTAGTTTGGCAAGGACTTGGGTAATCAGGGAGCGAAGTTTGGTTGGGGTGAAAATGTGGGTGGTGGAGTTTTGGATGACGTGAATTTTGTGAATGGTGGCAGAGGGGAGACTGGTTAGGAGGGCATTGGAGTAGTCCAGCCAAGAGCTGACAAAGGCATGGACCAGGGTTTCAGCAACTTTTGGGGTGAGGTATTCTTGTCACTGTTGTCTATGTCTGACAGACATTCCATCAGGACAGCAATGGTCCTGGAATCAAGGGTTGAGGCAGAGAGTTGGGTGTCACCGCCCATGTCTGTGGATGATGTCACCAAGAAGGAGCCTGTTGATATTGAAGGACAGAGCCCTGAGGAACACCACACAAAACAGTGTAGGGGCTAGAGGACAAGCCGTTTGGGGAGAAAAAAGGAGACTGTGTGAAAGATAGGAACTGAATCAGCCGGACAGGACCATGAAGGTTGATGTGAGAGAAGAGGCAGTTGGGGGGATAGAGTGGTCAATGTTGTCAAAGGCAGCAGGGTAATCCAGGACTTAACACTGGAAAATACACAGGATTGTGCAACATTCAATTTTCTGTGGATGTTAAATATTTAGAAATGGAGAGACATTAAACAAGTTAAATTATAATCTTTGCATTTGGTATAGCGCCTTATCATGTCTTCGAGACATCTCAAAGCGTTTCACATACTATAAAGTGAACTCACTGTATATTTTTTGTGGGTAAAATGTGGCAGCTAGTTGCACATAGAGGGTCCCACAAACAGTCGTACGTTGAATATATGTTAACCCCCCAGCTGATTGTGTTCAAGATCCTTGTCCTCACCTTCAAGTCCCTTAATGGTCTCTGCCCCACCCTGTTGCTGCGATCTCCTCAAACAGTACCAAATCAGCCACTCCATTCGCTCAGGGGGCACCGCCTGTTCTCTACCTTACCATCAATGTTCAGGCTTTCAGTCTCTGTGCCCCCACTATCTCCATCCTGGATTCCCCCTGACTCACCCCCTCCCTCACCTCTTTCAAGGTCACTCTCAAGACCTTCTTCTATCATTGTGCCTTCGGTCATCTCTTCCAGTTCCCCACCCACTTGGCTCTCATCCCAGCTTGGAAACCAAGCCAGAACTGTCAATGGCTTGGGATGTCCTCCAGACAGGAAAGGTGCTTATATGAATGTAAATTTGTATTGTACTGCTTTGTAAATGCTGATTTCATAAACAATTTATTGGATTCTTTGATCATCATAATAAAATCACTGACCAGATACATCACTCAGCAGTATGCGGAAACAAGGACATCTTAGGACATCCTCCAGGATATTTACTCAGTCCTTTTAAATGATGATATTTCTGTATCAGTACAAAACATTTCATAACTTAGTTTCAATCTTTTATATCCCATATACAGTACAGAAAAAGCCTGTTTATCCGGCACCCGATCAACCATAACTTCCATATAACTGGCATTGCAAAAAAAAGTCCGAATTCGATTAACTGGAATTCATGTGGAAAAATACATAGAAAAAAAACAATTTTTTTTGGGGGGGTGTTTTCGGCCAAATATCTAGCACACGCTTTAACCGGCATTGGCCAGGTCCCAAGTGTGCCGGATAAATGGGCTTTTACTGTACTTTGAAAAGAAATATGGAGAATAGACTTGCTCCTATAGCAACTAGGAGCAGGATAATCCAAAATGGGATGATTTGAATTACTCATTGGGTTTTTAATGATTTGGGCAAACCTCTATCTGTGGTAAAGCAGTTGTCACGTTCACCTACCGAGCAAAAGGTCTCGGTGGATAAAGCAGGGTTCAAGTCTATTCAGGAGCCTGGTATTCAGTAATAGGCGCTGATCTCAGTGATCTCACAAACACATACTGAATGCAAATGATGCACTCCAATGAGCTGTGTCACTGCCGAGCTATAAATCTAAGGCACTGCGGTACATTTTACTCCAGTCTACAGGCTCTCAACTGCCCAAACACAGAAGTGTTACATTTATGAGATTTAGTAGAGTAGCTGCTCAGACTTCATTACCAAAATCCTATTTTGATCCAGGATTAGCTGATTTGGCACTAAAGTTACAGATGAAGGGAATCTCTCTGATGCAAATCTTGATTACGTCTTTTAGGTAATCCCAGGATGATGTGAGGCTATGACCTTGCCTGAATCCTGTTCTGGGTTCTGCTTAAATTCATTGTGAACCAGTCTTCAGCTTTGTAACTTCCATCAACTTGTATCTCAAAGTAGATGTACAGGGTTGGGAAACAGATTTGTGGAGCTGCTGGCAGAGGGACAGATGTCATGAAATAATGGACTGAGAGCAATACCTACAGTTATTATTTTGAAATGGAATTGGTGTTGATGATCTAACAGGTTGGTGCTGCAGGAACAACAGCAACAAAATTACATTTATAGAGCGTCTTTCATGTCGGGAGGTAAGCAAACAGCGACCTGATCTGGAGGAGGAATCGAGTTGGTCTGGGTGCGAGTCTGTTCCCGGTTCATAACCGGTAAACTTTCCAAAAAGACATTAGATGGAAGTACCTTATATCAATACTGGTGTGGTTCCAATCGGGTTTGGGTACTTTTGAAGAGTCAAACGCAAGATAATATGGGGAAGGGATTAGCATTTTCTACAAGACACAAAATTACTGGTGTCCCTCAGATTAGCTACACAGAAACTGCAGCTTGCTACCTTTCAGAACTGCAGCTTAAAATTTTAATGTTCATCTGGTTTAACAGCTGCCTTCATTAAATGACCCGCCTGGTTCAGTCTCTCAGGACTGTCTGTTCGAATGAATGGGATTAAATCTGAAACTTCAAAGGGAACAAATTCACTAATGGACTTGACAAGTAACTTGCTCGTCACACGTTTCAATCAGCGGGATGGCTTTATTTTTTACACTAGATGGATAATTCAATCGTGTCCTTTTGTTTGCTAACATTCACAATCTACATTGGTGGGAGGGGAGGTAAGGGAGGAGAGCAGCAAAGTAAATACTGCGAGGCATTGGACAGAATAGCTGAGAAAAGCAATGATACAATCATAAGGTTTGTCAGCCCTTCAAGTCCCAGCATATTACTATGGTTTCAGTAATCACTGAGGAGCCACCTTTCTCTGACCTACCCTAATTTGACAGCAGCAGTTAAGCTAATTACAACAAAATTGGTGGTCGTCACCATCATTGTCAATAATAATGTGCACGTATACAGAATTAGAGCAGGTGGAGCTGGGCTGGTTAATTAGAACTGGCAGGGCTGACTGCTTAAAACCCACAAACAAACCCAGTTGCTTCAGAAGTGTGGCAAGGCTGCTACTTTACATTAATCCTGTACACAACACATAACATGATCATGGGCAGCAATGATTTCTCACCGCAGGCTGATCTAGTTACAGAGAGAATGCTCGGTCACAATTTGTAAGGTGACTGACTCACGGAGAGGCTGAGAGTTGAAGAGCACATTAGTCACTTTCAAATCCTTTTTTAAATAAATAATTTCTTTAATTAAAAAAGCAAGGAGGGCGCTGGATATAGCGTGTCCTGAATACAGCTTTAATTACTGAGTGCAGAAAACAACGGCAGACCGGATCAGAGTTCCTGACATTGTGGGGGAGTGGAGAGGAAAGAGGAAGCAGGAGCAATTCTCTCAATACAGCTACTTTGCTCATTTCACCATTGCTTTTAAAAAAATTAAGCCTTTAAATTGCAATCTTATATCACACGAGCAAAAGCAATTCTATTCAAGGAAATACACAATGTACAATCGAATACCGGCCATAAATTTGGCTGGTATGTATATTCATTTGTTAGCATTGAAAGGCTTAGCCTAACACAATATAGTGTGGATACATTCCAAACCGATGACGTGATATCCTGCCCTGGAGACACAACAGGATCAATCCCAGGCTCCTTGCTCCAGGAATAAGGAGAGAAGAGGTGCAGCTGGATGGAGGGCACGGGTCATTCCAGACTACAATAGATGTTTTTTAAGAGAGAACTGCTTGTTATTTGTACAAGACTTCATCAACTAACTGTTCTGTGACTGAATTAGGTTAGCAACCCAAAGCTAACACCATCATTACTCAGCAGGCAAGGCAAGATATCTAGTTTCCTGACAAGAACTATTGGCAAAAGCTCTGTGGAACACAATTCCACACACACACAAAAATTTCACATGAAAAACAAAGGAATTTGAAACCGTGGACTGTTCACCTTGTCATGAAGTCTCTGGTGTGATATCTGCAGCTGTATTTAAACATTTCTAACACACGGAAGCCTGACCTGACTTAACAAGTAAAATAGTCCTTGATATTACATCTGGTCTAATGATAGAGTTGTCCAAGTAGCATTTAACTATTCTTCGATGTTCCCACAATACCAACATATCAGGCTGAATGCTAACCTGTTACAGCACAGTGTATAACATACCCCAGGAATAGTTTATCCTGTAATAAAAAATATTAAACCTTGCATTTGAAACAGTGGTTTTCACGTCTTCTACACGTCTCAAAGCGCTTCACAGAATATACTGTAAAGTGAATTGGTTATATTTGTGGGTGAAATGCGGCAGCCAATTGTGCACAGCAGCGTCCCCCACAAACAGTCATAGATTGAGTGACCAATTTATTGCTGATTTTTGTTCGCTGGATTATTATCAGGCCTGTGGAATAAGGAAATTTGCCCAAGCTTTTGGTCTGTCTGGAATTGAACCCAGGTCTCTCGCTTGCGAGGCGAGTGCTCTAACCACTGAGCTACAGGACTCCACAGTGCACTTCAGGCTGTGCACCATCTCCGTAACAAACAGACCCCAGGCTTTATGTTTACCATCACTACAACACACACTTCATTGTCTCATAAGCAAGAGAGTCTATGGTGTGTATGGTCTTGTGTACAACACATGTCTTGTATACAACATCATGTACAAAATTAGAGCTAGAATGAATTGGGCGAGAGCATAGATTGAGGTGACCAAGTGCAACTCGCAAACGATCAGCAAGAACAGATTAAATGCATTGTATAGAAAGAGGAAGCACAGAGTGAGAACAGTTGCCACATTCCACACCAAGAGCACACTACACAGAGACAAAGAAAGTGCCGATTTAGAACTGATTAAAGAGATCACATCTCCAGAGCAGACTCCAGCTCCATTTCCCGTTGGGACAACAGTGTGAAACAAGACGCTCAAGTGCTGGTCTGAGCTCTTTAGCTAACCTGGCAAACAAAGACTTCCACACTTTGTCCAGACATATGACAAGGTCCCCAGAGGCCACATGTACTGTTCAAGATTCACTAGCAAAGTCATGTGAAATATGCATTTCATAAGTGGAGATAAAACTGAAGCCAACTTCTGTGAAATAACAGATTTGCAATCTGTGGCTGTTTGGCAAATGGAGAGGCTTCGGAGAGAATGCGCTCCCTCATCCTACACAGAATCGGAAGGAGCTGGAGGGACGCCAAACCAAGGCCAACCAGGCCAGAATGTCCAACCTCACCAGTACCTGCTCCTCCAAACATACACTGCAGCCGTACATACAATCAGAACTGGGCTAGACTGATGTGCTCTGCAAACCGTTAACTTTCCAAATGATTGTGCCGCTTGATGACAGTAATAATAATAACAATAATAATCTTTGCATTTGATATAGCATTTTATCATGTCTTTAATATTGTACCCTGTAAAACGTTCAGTGAATTGCAAAATGTAAAGTGAATTATTTTTGGATTGTGTGAAATGAAACACATCAGGCAGTTGTGCTCAACAATGGAGCCATGAAATGAGTGACCAATTTTATTTGTGGGATTGTTTGCCAGGACAGTGGCAGACAGGAACCCTCTTCTCTTTTCAAATAGTGCTGTGGGATCTTTGTATCGTCCACCTGGACAGGCAGACAGGACTTCTGTTTAATGTCTCATTCAAAGGACGGCACGTCTGATAATGCAACAGATCCCCAGAGCTGTGTTATTTTAGACTATATGATTCCAAGTCCAGATATGGGGCTTCAACCTGCCATCTGACTCAGAGGAGAGAGTTCTAGCACTGCGCCAGGCTGACACTCAATCTATTTTCATGTGCACACACCATCTTTACTTGCAATATGCTCAAGATACTGTTTAGGTTAATTATGAAAAAGATTACATATGAATAAGAATTAAGAGCAGGAGTAGACCATTCGGCCTCTCGAGCCTACCCTGCCTTTCAATAAGATCATGGCTGATATTCTAATCTAGCTCCACCTACCCGCCTTATCACCATATCCCTTAATCTCTTGGTCCATAAGAAATCTGTCAATTTCAGTCTTGAATATGTTCAAGGACTGAGCATCTACAGCCTTTTGGGGTAGAGAATTCCATAAATTCACTACCCTCTGAGTGAAGAAGTTTTTCCTCAACTCAGTGTGAAAAGGCTAACCTCTAATCTTAAGACTATGACCCCTAGTTATAGTTTCTCCAACCAGGTGAAACAGTCTCCACTGTCTACTCTGTCATGCCCCTTAATAATCTTAAAGGTTTCTATAAGGTCACCTTTAATCTTCTATATTCTAGAGAATATAGGCCTAAATTACTCAATCTATCCTCATAGCTCAACCCCTTCATCCTAGGAACCAACCTGGTGAATCTACGCTGCACCACAAAGAGCCCAAAACTGCACACAATACTCTAGGTGCGGTCTCACGAAGCTGCCATACAATTGCTGCCATACAATTGCAGCAAGACTTCCCCGCTCTTATATTCTATCCCTTTTGTAATGAACGCCAACATACCGTTAGCCTTCCTAGTTGCTTGCTATACCTGCAAACTAACTTTCCGTGACTGGTGTACAAGGATACCCAAGTCCCTCTGAACGCTAACACTATCTTCTAGAAAATAATCAGCTTTTCTGTTTTTATCCCCAAGGTGAATAACTTCACACGTCCTCACATTATATTTCATCTGCCAATTACTTTTGTGAGGCTTCTTTTTACAAAATGCTTAGGTTTATGCTATATGAAAGGGTTCCTCACAAATTTATTCCTACTTGTTTGCAGACCTGTAGTAGTATAACTGCACTTTCCCAGCCAGGTAGCTGAAACAGAACTGAGGAATACAAAAATAGGCAATCATTGGAATTTATAGGCAGAATGAGGCCATTCAGCCCATCGAGTCACTGCCAGTTCTCAGGGCAAGCTCTTCATTCAATCCCACTCTTCTACCCTATCCCCACACCCTTTCAAGCTTTTTCTTGTAACTTCTCAAATAACTTGAGAATAGCCAAAATAGAACCTATTGTTTTCTGCCAATTGTGTATCGGAAGGGCAGGACTTGGCATTGACTCTATGTATGCCTGTGGTTTGTTCCAAATGTTTACTCCTCTGCATTATCTATCCATATAAAAGATATGTTTGTGAAGACAGAGACAAAGTCATGGAGGCTTCATCATGTTGGTGCTGTTTAGGCTGGCAGTAATCCCATTTTAAATGCACTTTGGCAAGGTTGGTAAATGTACTGACCAGCAGAATATCATCCTCATCCCTTCTACTGAGTCTGTTATCAGAATAAATTAATTTCTCATGGTGTCACAACATCTGAATCTGAACCCGAACATGACAACCTATGTAGCTGGCAAAGCCAACAAGAATAAACAAATGATCCAGGAAGGAATTCCCTTGATCAAAGCAGAAAATACAATTTTCTCAAAAGGATTAGCATTTATAAAATATATTTTCTCAGTAATTGTCATCAGATTAGATTGTGCACATTGGGGATGGGTCACTGCAGTCTATGTTAGCAATATTTTCACTGAATCTTCATTACAGGATTTATATCCTTTCCATATTAGAAAATGCTCCCTGCTGGTTCCATATACATTCAAATTGTAAGTCAGTGATGGAAATGTCACATTCATTTATTTGGTTCGGAATGAATTTAGATACCAATCAGTGTAAAGCCTGGCGACGTAAAACCTCAATACTGCAAACGCTAAAACAGTATAGCCCCCATCATGCCTGGGCAAGACAGAGATTCAGTACATTATTATACCTCTGGGGCACAGATGCAAATCCAGCCTAGATTTATGACATACAAGTCTTCTTACTCCAAGGTACAGTGAGTTTAGGGCCAGTATGAACACATTGGTATGTCAACATAAATTCATAGCTAATATTATAATAATAGTTATTACACTTGATACAGTGCCTTTCACATCGGGAGACTATGTCAAACCATTTCACAGTAAAGTGAAAATACACTTACTTTAATTTAATTTAAAGTGTAGTGACTGTGTAGTTTTGTAGACGAATGGAACAAAAACTATTAAACTAACAAAAACATTGCACTGATTCCTAAAGAGATAATCTTTAAGGTTGGCATTGAGCCGCATTATCAATGCATTAGACTTGAGTGTATCCAGCGCGACAATTCACCTGGGAGTTTGTAATGCCGTCATTGCTGGCTATAAGGTTAAAAAGAAGTCTTTCATTACTCAGCACCAACATCCTTGATTGTGGATGAGCAAAACAAGAAACTCGACCTCAGGGAATGTGAGAAAGATTATGATACAGCAATTTCTTTAGAGCAATAGAGTTTATTCTAACCTTGTGTGACAAGTATATTTGTTGTGAAAAAAATGGGGAGAAAGGGATTATTACCTAATAGGCACCAACAACATTTCAGAAATCACATTAGTACCAGTCACCTAGAACGTCAGAACCTAAAAAGAATGTGTGTGGGCTGCAACACCCACCCACTGGCTCACATCACAGAGATCTTATCTCATCGCAGACGGTGGGGATTGGAACAGAATTCCAGACATTTTACATAAATCACATTAAAACTGAAATACCAGCCGCAGAGAAATAAGGATCATGTTTACCATGGCAACTAACACTCGCTTCAAAGCATTCTATCACAAAAATGTTTAATAAAGATTCATATAAACACACAACAGAACATTAAATAGCTGGCATTTGATTTAATGACCTATGTAACATCAAAATGACTCAAAATCTTTCACAGGAAATTGCTGTAAAGTGCGTTGATTGCGTTTTTGTAAAGCTCAAGGATGCAACTTGGAGCTTGGAACCCACAGTCTTCAAATTTGGAGACAAGAGCACCACCAACTAACTCAAAATGACACCTAAATACATACAATTACAGCTAATTTGACAATTTGTGGCACGTCTATCCACCCCACCCCCACCCAAGCCAATAGTATTTCAACAACAGCTTGTATTTATACTATGCTTTTCACTTCTAATAATTTACTTGCAATCAAATGATATTTCAACAACTTGCGCTTTTATAGTGCCTTTCACTTTGGGAGGATAGTCCAAGACTCTGGACGGCTAAGAGTTTGCATCTGAGCTGGTGGTTGGATTTGGGAGACATGTTGGCCAAGGTGGGGGGAAGATAACTCAAGGCGTAGTCAGAGAGGAAGGCCTTGAGACAGACTTTGAAGGAGGTAAATGGTCTCCAGAGTTGGAGCAGAAGGGCTGTTGGCCTGCCCGACGATGATGGTTGGGATGTGAAACAGGCAAGTGCCTGCTGAGCGGAGGAAACAGGCAGTTGGTACGTTTTAGAATGTTACAGAGTTTTGTTGGGGCAAAACTGTAGAGGGTGTGAAAAGTGAGGATGAGCATCTTGAACTCAATTCTCTGGGCGATGGGGAGCCAGTTGAACCGGTCAAGGATAGGGGTTCACAGAGAGGACATCAGCTGAACGGTCTGTGGGTTATGGAGGGAATAAATGGGAGGCCCAGTGAGCAGAGTTGGTGTAGTTGACTGGTGAAAGCCTGGATAAAGCTCTCGACAGCCTGAGGGCAGAGGTAGTGATAAAGGCAACGTTGCGAAGGGGGGAAAAAGCTGAAGGGGTCAAGGCACTGATTTGAGGTTTAAAGCACAGTTGAGAGTCAAACAAGGCAACCAAGGTTCTGCACTGGCTCTGGTGACGTGGCGTGTGCATCCATGTAGATAGACATTGTCAGCGCTTGTGGTGAAAAGTCGCAGAAGGGAGTCAAGCAAGGGAGCCTGATTCTTATTGACATTCAACTGGAGAATGTTAGTTCTCAGCCAGGACTTGATGCCCGACAGGTCACAAAAGCTATGGTCCTGGAATCGAGGGTGCAACAACAACAAAATTGCACTTATATAGCGCCTTTCACGTCAGAAGGATGTCCCAAAGCGCTGACGTCCCAAGGTGCAGGCAGTGATACAGAGCTCAAGTAGATTTCCGCCATTCATAAAGTATCCATCAAATTAGGATAAAGGTTAAAATCAAAAGATGTAAAACCAATTGGCCAAAACATTAAGGCACAATTTGATGAATGAGGGGAGGTGAATAGAAAGTGCCCCTTCCATTTCCTCAGCTGATCAATAAATTTAGTTGTATAAATTTTCAGGGCAAAATACTTGAAACATGGAAGAATCCCAATATTGACAAAACACTCCAATATTGCAGTAATAAAGTCACTGTAACAACAACAAAATTATATTTATAGAGCGCCTTTCACATCAGGAGCATGTGAAATGAAAGTTGGGAGAAACTTCTTCAAAGTCAATTTTATTGGCTTGGTTTCTGCCCCAAGACCCCGTGAATCAGGGCTGGGAACACAAACATACTTTGTCAGCCTTGAGGAAAATATCCCATTCTATTGAGTTCATGTCGGTGTGGCAACCGAGATTGTCTTGAGAGTGTAATGACAACTCGTTGAAGGTTTGAGGAAAATAGCAAGAGTTAAATGTGTGAAAAGCCTATTCAGCTACACTTTTTACCCATTTTACACTTTGAATGACTCAAATTATGAGTCAGACTTAAAAAAATATTGTGACCATCTGTTTATACATGTTATGTTAAATTTAAGTTCTCTAATTTTCTCTTGGTTTATTATTTATTTTATTTTAAGCGCTCTGAGATATAGCCTGGTGGTGAGGGCGTTCTATAAATGCAAGTTGTTGCTGTTGTTCTTCTTAAATGAATCCTAACATTTGATATACAGTACAATATACCATTGATGAGGTCGCCTCTAAGCGATTTCATTTCTAGATTGCAGATTCTCTAAACTTTCTTTGTGTTTTAACACCTTTATATTCGGCATCAAGCCTTTTCTTTTCTCTCAAGGTTTGTATCTGTGTTTGTGTGTGGCACAGTAACCAGATCAGAACACAGGGCTTCAAGTGGGACAAGATTAATACCTTATTACAGCCCAGCATAACCATGTGCTACTTGCATTCACTCTAGCATTCGGTTACATATCCTAGCATTTGCTTTGCAATTCAATTGCTTCTCCTCATTTTCCCGACATTGAGGGGCGAATATATCAATATTCCAGGCAGTTCTCCCGTTACTAATTCAATCTCATTTTCACATGGTTATTTCTTGCTGTCCAATTCGAGAGACTGGGGGAAACAAAATCCAAATGTGTTGGGAGAAATGAAGCTACAGTAAGAATTGGATTATCAGAGGACATTCAGATAATTTAAGTATTATTATTATTCCATTTAAGCACTGATCATAGAATCATAGAAACATAGAATTTTACAGCACAAAAGGAGGCCATTCGGGCCATCTAGTCTGTGCCGGCTCTTTGAAAACAGCAACTCAATCCCACTGCCCAGCCCCTTAATCTGCTCCATAATCTAACAGACCTAGATCAACATCTAATTCTCTTTTAAAAGCTGTTATCGAATTGGCCTCCACCACCTTTTCAGGCAATGTATTCCAGATTTGAACAACCCGCTGAGTGAAAAAATTTCTCCTCAGCTCCCCTCTGCTTTGTTTTGAAACTATTTTAAATCTGTGACCACGAGTCCACCAGTGGAAACAGTTTTTCCTTATTCACCCTGTCGAATCCCCTCATGATTTTATAAACCTCTATTAAGTCTTCTCTCAACCTTCTCTGCTCCAAAGATAATAAACCTAGCCTATCTAGCCTTTCCCCATAACTGAAGTCCCTCAATCCTAGTACCATTCTAGTAAACCTTCTTTGCACCCTTTCCAATGCCTTAACATCCTTTCTATAGTGAGGTGACCAGAATTGGATACAGTACTCCAGCTGAGGCCTAACCAAAGTTTTATAGAGGTTAGTCAGCACTTCCTGACTTTTTGTACTCTATACCCCTAGTTATAAAGCCTAGTAACCCATATGCCTTTTTAATAGCTTTGTCTACCTGTCCTGCCACCTTCAAAGAGTCACCAACATAAATCCCCAGGTCTCTCTGTTCCCTCACACCCCTTAAAATTATACTATTTAGCATATATTGCCTCCCCTCATTTATTTTCCCAAAATGTATCACCTCACACTTCTCTGCATTAAACTTCATCTGCCATGTGTCTGCCCACTTTACCATTTTCTCTATATCTTCTTGCAGATGGTTACTATCCTCCTCACTATTTACTATTCTCCCTACCTTAGTAATGAGGATGCCCATCATCGATGGACTTCCTCCTGTGGGCATCCTCCTGTTATGAAAGGTACTGTATTGTATTGTACTGCATTGTATTGTAATATTGTACTCGCTGTGTACACAGATAATCTGCTATGGATGAACAATGAGAATTTGCTAGCTGGTATCCATATGGTTTGGAAACCATTTGGTTATTAAACATATCTGGACCCCATGATATTCATCTAAGTGAATGATGGATAAATAGGAATACATATCTTAATATAATAATCATTGATTTGATATATTTGGGAGTCTAGTAGCTTGGTGATTAGAGCATACGCCGTACAAGCGTGAGACCTGTGTTTTGAATTCAGGATTCGAGCCCAGATCCTCTCGCTTGTGATGGAAGGGCTTTAATCGCTGAGCTACAGGACTCCATGTTACCTGAAATCAGAATCTATAAAGTTCTATTGATAGATGTCTCTGGGCGACTTTGTAAATGGGTTCAACAATGACACTTAATGTACAGATGTGTTTTTTTTGTGTAATAAAAATTATTTTGAATATTCTAACCATTTCGTACATTGTAACTGGAGAGAAGTTGGTTGATTTCTGAACTGACTATTCTGTTCCAAATGTGTTGTTCCAGCTTGACTTTCTGAGGAACAAACAAGTCTGGAAACACAAAGCTACTGAACTCAATGGAGCATCACTGGACTACATAATCTGTGTATAATGTATGTAACAACTTTATGCATCCTTATTACATGTGTACCGATAACAGGGGATTGGGTTTTACCATTAAACTAGGAATGTGATTTATCATCCAAGTACAGTATTATGAGAATAGTGATCTGTACACTTAGTTATGCAAAGGTTTTGCAGTCCTCATTTGAGTAACTGAAGTTAAGCATAAAGACAGCAAAAAGCTCCCAGTCTGAGAATCATTAAAATCCAGTCTGGTGTTCCTGAAAACTCCAGACATGATCTAATGCTCAAAAGTTCAATTATCTCTATCTTTTCCGAGCTGTTTGCATACAAGATCAGATTGCAGATCTTTTCTGAAGCAACAGACAATATTTTACAGCAGGCCTCCTGTGCAACATATTTCATATTGAGAATCGCGTTATCATTGATAGAGCAACTCTGAATATATATTCAAACAATCCTTCAGAACAGCAGCCCATCAGTCACATAGACACCCAAATGCCCCAATTCCTGGAAAATTGAGAAATTGATTAAATGACTCATCCAGTGATGGGGACACTGTAGATGCTTCAACACTACATCACAACAGAAATATCCATGACAAGGAACCAGTGCCCATCAGCGAGGACACGTCATTGTTCTAAACCCAGACCATTGAGAGCACACTATCTCTGTTCCGCTATGTTTCTTAGAATCTGGAAACTGAGATAATTTATAGGTATAAGTATAATTAATTTTGGCAACAACAACAAAATTATATTTGTAGAGCTCCTTTCACGTTGGGAGGATGTCCCAAGGTGCTGAATTGTCAGGGGTCAGGCAACCTGTGGTTTGGCCAAACGATGATATTGACTTCACATCTTATCATTGCTAGGGCAGTGTTTGGACTTGCACAATTCATCGTCACAGTGGAGTTTCGTAGCTAGTAGTTAGCGTGCTTGCCTCATAAGTGAGAGCAACCTTTGACATCTGGGAAGGCTGAAACTTTTGGCAAGTTTCTTTACTCCACATGCCTGTTTACCTAGCAGTAAATAGGATCCCAGTTATTAGATGATTGGTAGATCACTTTCAGGGAGAAATAAGGGAGTAATAATACCACCCTCCGACAACAACAAAAAAAGTTGGTCACTCAATCTATGACTGTTTATAGGAGATCATAAGATACACAGTCAATTAACTTTACAATTTTTTTAAAAAAATTTACTTTTCAAAAAGATTGTTAGCTTCAAGAACAAATTAAATAGACTTCTGCTAGAAAACAATATCTGGGGATTCAGTGTATACTTTGGGACACAACATGTCAAGCGACTGCCAGGATGGTGGAAGATGAACTAGATGAACCTTGATCTTCTTTCGCCAGCAAATTATCATGTTCTTAAACTCTATCAGACCAAAATCCCAGATTAAAATGGAAGCAAAGGAAACAAACTCAAACAGAATAGGTAACATTTTCAGAAAATTGCTATTTTTTGGTAGTGTATTTTTTTTAACCTTCCCTCCCACTTAGTCTCAAATGAACTCGTACAATATTGAAACACATTACTAATCTAGACACTAAACCCAAGCGTACTGTTTGTTCTGTGTAACACGACCTGTACACACACAAACCTGTTGAATTATCACCAACTCTGCCAAAATGAACCAAAAAGGTGAGATGGAACTAGGTCATTAAATAGAGTAACAATTGGAGATGAAGCAGAAAATCTGCAAATATGAAATAAAAGTAGGAATGCTGTAAATGCACAGCATCTGAAATAGTTGGCCTTCATTTAACTTTGTGATAAAGGTTGATGATAAATAGTGAGTGGGAGCTGACTATAGTTGCCTTTCCCTCACCGACACTGAGTTCAGAGTGTGCTGAGTCCTATCGCTCATTGGTTGGAGCACTAGCCTTACAAGTGTGAGACCTGGGTCCGAATCAAGGCAGATCAGGGTGAAACCTTGGGCAAGTTTCCTTACACACGCCTAATAATAATCCCCCCCAAAAACACAATAATAAAATTGGTCATTTCAATCCATGAGTGTTTGTGGGGACACTGCTGTGTGCAATTGGCTGCCGTGTTTCGCCCACAAATATACAATTCACTTTACAGTATATTCTGTGAAGCGCTTCAAGACGTTTAGAAGACGTGAAAAGCACTATATCAAATGCATATACAGGAACCCTGCCCCAACTGCGCCCTCGACAATCGCGAAACTCACGCATCCACGGTTTGCCAAATGCGACAACCCTGGCAAACCACGGCTTATAACCCTTGTTTATCCACGGGTTTTAACACTAACACTAGCGTTTAGCGCTAGGAGAGATCGCTCTCTCTGACTCACCTTCTCTCTATTTCACCTTCTCTTCCCCCCACCGCGCCCCCTACCCCACCACCCCTTCTCTTTCCCACCTTCTCTCTCTCTGTGTAGATCAGTCAGTCAGTCAGCCCCTCCAGCCCTCCATATCATCCACCACACCTTTTCAGTTGATTTCTCTCTCTCCCTCTCTGTCTTTCTGTGTCTGTATGTAGATCAGTCAGTCAACCTCGTGGATTGCTGCAGATCCTGGCAGCCAATTCTCCCAAACTTACTCCCCCTATCCCCATGTATGTTACAACTGTAACTTACTCCCCCTATCCCCATGTTTCCCATAGGGCCCTGTATTTTCCAACCGCGGTTTTACCAACCAGGGAGGTTTACAGGAACGTATCTCCCGCGGTTGGGGAGGGGTACCTTTACTCTAATAAAGAGTAAAGGTACCCCTCCCCAACTTTTGTCCGGTTGGATTCACAATGTGTATCCAGAGCTGTAATACATAACAATATAATAATATATACATGTTTTATATATGAGGGTTAAGTGAAACACCAGCCACTGAATGGAACCCAATGAAGCAGTAACTGTCCAGCGTCTTGGGATGTCCTCCTGACAAGAAAGACGCTACACAAATGTAATTTTGTTGCTGTTGTTGCCTGTGGCAATGCAGTGCAAACTCCTCCAACATTATGGAAGTTAAAGATGCCATAGCATTATTCAAAAAGAGAAGGGAGTTTCTCCTGGTATCCTGGCTAACAATCCCCTGAATGAAATAAGTCACTCACACCATGGCTGGTGGGACACCGCTGTGCGCAAACTGACTGCCGTGTTCACCGGCAAAATTCCCAATCAACAATCTACTTTACAGTATAACTTGTGAAACACCTTCAGACGCCTCGATGACATAATAGTGCACTATTCCAAACGCAATAATTATCATTAATCATATATATCAATATTTCTTACCTTCCGAACACAGTGTGCTTCTTGTCCAGATATTTGCAGGAACGGAAGGTGATGAAGCTTTGGAAGAAAGAAGAAATCATTAACAAATGTGTTTGCTGGCATCCCTACTCCTTTTATTGCCCATTTTGGCAGTTTGCAAGCTACAAAGCTGCTTTCAGCTGGGCTGAAACTGAGACAGTGAATGATACTCATCTTCTCAAGACACAACTAAAACAAAGAAGAAAAGGAATTCTACGGCACTGAACAGGCCATTTTGCCTAACTAGCCTATGACAGTCTTTTATCCTACTCATTAATTCCCAACCCTCCTATTCCTCTCTCTTTAGTCCCTTAATGCTCTTTTATTCCCCCCAATACCCCTTATTCCATCCAATTCTCCACTATTCCATATAGGCCAACTTCCACAAGAATGGAGACCACAACCAAATCTCCTTTTTCTACACAATCTCAAATTTACTGAAGTCCTCTCCTCTTGCCTGTCAGACATCCAGAACTGGATGAGCACCAACTTTCTGCAGCTGCATGTTGACACATCCACCTTATCACCTGCCTCCAACCGTACCTTGGCTACCATCAAAGTCTTGTTGCTCTGACATCCTTAACCTCCCTGGCCTATCCTCAGACTCACTGAATCTGTGTGCAACCGAGGCCTCAGGTTTGATTCACTGCTGGCCTTGCTACCCCACATCCTGACCAAGACAATCATCCTGACCAAGACAATCATCCTCCATCTCGTCACCTGCCTTTAACCGTACCTAATACCCATGCAGCTGAAACCCACATTGACACATTTAACACCTCCTGCCTCAAATTTTTACAAAGCACTTTCTGCCAGTCTCCAACACCCATTAAATCAAACCCATTCAACTCCACCACCTGCATTCTCATTCGTAACAGAGTCCAGGCCCCCATCAATGCAAGCTTCCATTGGCTCCCTATTGCAGAATGGATCATTTTCAAGATCCTCACACTGACTTACAAATCAATCCACACCTTAGAACATCCATATCTCTCCAACCTGTTTACAACCCAAATCAATTGTTTATCGTTTTATTTTTCATTTCTCCTGCTCCTTCGCTCAGCTGGCTTTCTCAACATCCCTTGTTGCCTCCACCATCAGAGGTGATGTTTTAAGCCACTAAGTCCCCAAACTCTAAAACCCTCTGCCTTGTGCCCTCTTTGTCTGTCTTCTGAGCATATCTGAAGACCTTTCTCTTTAACCTTGACCATGGCCACTCTCCGTCTTGGGGTCAAGCTCCACCAATATTAAGTGCTCTGTGATGCTACCTGGGTGATTGGTGTCTACATAGATAGAAAATGTTGTGGAAATGGAAAATACTATCATGTACTTTTCTTGAGTTTACAAATTCTCTTTTCAAATCATATTTTGACAAAAATGTTTGATACACATGTTGGCTTAAGCACTCTGGTACACTATCCTGCATGAGGGGCACTATATAAATGCAAGTGTTGACACTGGACAGTCACTTACAACTGGGACTTATTGGTGTTGGGCCCTGAGTTGGCCATGCTGAGGACTCCTCGCCCTGTGTGTGAGAGGTTGGGTTTGAACTCATCCTTGAACGGTTTCCCCCAGTACGATTCTCCACCTGTAAGTACACAAGTGAGAAACACATTGAAATAATACAATAATAATCCTTGCATTCGATATAGCATCTTATCATGTCTTCGAGATGTCTCAAAGCGCTTCACAGAATATAATGTAAAGTGAATTGACTGCATATTTGTGGGCGAAATGCGGCAGCCAATTGCGCACAGCAGTGTCCCACAAACAGTTGTGGATTGAAGTGGCTATTTTATTATTGTTTTTTGGTGAGGGATTATTATCAGGTGTGTGGAGCAAGGAAATTTGCCCAAGGTTTTGCCCTGCAGGGAATCGAACCCAGTGCTCTAAGTGAGAGTTAGAGCACTCTCACTTGCAAAGGCGAGTGCTCTAATCACTGAGCTACAGGGCTTCACTATACTGTAAAGTGTAGTGACTCTGTAAAACATATATAAATATTCGATCGTTTATTGTTTTACTTTTCAATTATAGCCAATTCATATCTTACATAATGACTCTATACACAGCCAAACTCATTTCCAGCAACAACAACAAAATTACACATGTATAGTGCCTTTCATGTCAGGAGGACGTCCCAAGGCGCTGGACAGTCACTGTTTCAGACCCGAGCTGGGGACAGGGCATATGGAAGGAAACGGGGGGGATTTGCAATAACTGATGGGACCGTCAAAGACAAGGTTCTTGAGGCGGGACTTGAAGGAGGCCACGGAGAGGGCGATGTGGAGGGACTGCGGGATGGATTTCCAGAGGTTGGGGACAGATTTGCTAAAGGCTTGTCTGCCAATGGTGGGGCGGGTGGGTTGGGGTATATGGAGCAGACCTGCTGAGCGGAGGGACTCAGGTTGGTAGGGGATTAGGAGGTCACGGATGTAGGGTGAGGCAGGGCCATGGAGGGCTTTGAATGTGCAGAGGAAAGTTTTCAGGTGGGACTTGAAAAAAGGGAGAGAAGAAGCAAGGTGGAGGGATTGAGGAAGAATGTTCCAGAATTTGGGGGCTTAATGGCTGAAAGCACAAAGTCTGATTGTGGGGCGGAGGATGTGATGGACAGGCAGGAGCCAGCGCCAGTCGAGCGAAGGTGGTGAATTGGGGAGTGAGATTTGTGTAATCGCCCTGGAGAATAAGATTCACATTGATTGTGATAAAGTAGACATTGTTGACTGTTCTTGGTGACTGAAGATTTTATATCTTGTACGTATTATTATTGCTGCTATTTCATGTTGAATATTTCACATTCAGCACCTCCTTTCCCTCCTCACAAGATCACGCAAAAGGCACTGGATGTGAAATATCACCATTTCTGAAGGAGGGAAAGCTTCAGAAGTTTATTTTTGATGTTTATTTTTGTCTCGAGACAGGCAGAGTTTACTTTTCAGTGAGACAAAATAAGTCATTTAATCCTAAACAATGATTTCTGTAAATGTGGTGTCCCACAGCATAACAGGAACTATTGTCTGGGTGAACAGAGGGTGACATTTTCACTCTTTTCAGAATTTTTTTGAAAAGTTTCAACACTTAATAAAATAATAGGGAAATGCACAGACAATGTGACAGAATGGCTCTGTAATCAGAGCAAAGTTATTGCAAAAACAAACAACAACAAAATTACACTTATAGAGCGCCTTTCACATCCGGAGGACGTCCCAAGGCGCTGCACAGGAGGCGTGTGACCTGAGCTGGGAGGGGAGTGTTTGGGAAGGGGTGAGACACGTAGTGGGCTTGTAGGGGGAGAGTAGATCGGTTAAATAGGGCGGGGCAAGGCCGTGTAAGGCCTTGAAGGTGAGGACGAGGATCTTGAACTCGATCCTCTGGAGGATGGGGAGCCAGTGGAGACGGGCGAGGGTGGGGGTTATATGGTCGCGGAGGCGGGTGCGGGATAGTACACGGGCTGCAGAGTTTTGGATGACCTGCAGCCTGTGAATGGAGGAACTGGGGAGGCCGACGAGGAGAGTTTCCATAGTCCAGCCGTGAGGTGATGTACGCGTGCACGAGTGTTTCGGCAGCGCGGGGGGTAAAATAGTTGCGGAGCCTGGCAATGCTGCGCAGGTGGAAATAAGCGGTGCCGGTCAAGGCACGGATCTAGGGGAGGAAGGAGAGTTTTTGATCGAACAAACTCAAAACAATGGGTAAACACTTCCCTTCTAGCCCCGCAATGTCTATAGCAATGACACTCGTTGCCAGGATTGTATTATTTGCTAGAATCACGTTGGTAATGTATTCACTCATTCCTGTGATATTATGGCTCTGTCACACACAAACAGGCTGTCAGCAGTCAGTCAAAAATGTAACAACCTACACTTTATCACAATCAATGTGAATCTTACTCCCCAGGAAGATTACACAAATCTCACTCCCCAATCCACCTTCGCTCGACCGACACTGGCTCCTGCTCGTCCCTCGCATCCTCCGCCCCACAATCGGACTTTGTGCTTTCAGCCACTAAGCCCCCAAACTGTGGAACACTCTCCGTCAATCCCTCCGCCTTGCTCCCCCTCTACCTATTTTCAAGTCCCACCTGAAAACCTTCCTCTTCTACCATCCTTACGGCTACCTCCCCCCTCTTCCGAGTCAGGCTCCGCCACTGTTAAGTGCTCTGAGACACTGCCCTGTGTGGAAGGTGCTATATAAGTACAACTTGTTGTTGTTTATGCCCAGTGCTGACAGTGATCTTTTCCAATGTGATTAGAACATGCTCTTGGTTACTGAAGATTTTATATCTTGTATATATTATTATTGCTGCTGTTACATTTTGAATACCACTACATTGCCTCAGATCAACTAACACAGGATAGATCGTTCAAGGATTTGAATCCTTTCTGTATTGCACACGTTAATTTTGTTAAAGGTTTTTTTCAGACATTTTTTCAGACACTTAAAAAAAACTTTTATCTAAAAACAAGAAACTGTTGTTATTGGGAAACAACACTTTCTAATGATAGTTTCTTGTTTCTGGATGAGGAACACAAGGCGATGTTTTAATAAATAGGACGGCACATTCTATACTATGTTGACTGTACTTCCACACTGTGCAGATAGATATATGTTTGGAGTCATGAAGCAGAACAGACATGCTATGAACAAGACTAACCTAATGTAACAACAATAACTTGTATTGATATTGTGCTGGGATATATAATTCATATGTCCTTGTTTAAAAGTTGAAACTAGTTGATTCACAACTGTAAAATATTGTGGGCAATTTGGGGCACTTTGCTTTCATGAAGGCATGTTATATTGGAGATTGTCTGACAAGAGAACAGGCATATTTAGAGAGGAACAAGGGGTGATTCTGGAAGTTAAAGACTTCTGGCTTGACCTAAATACGAAGTGCACGGAAGCCAAAACCGAAAACATATTTACAAAAGTCTATTGTGAAATAACAGCTTAAAATATGAAAGGCCCTGGTTGGTGGTGCTGGGAGTAATCAAGAACAACATCAAGATAAGACGTGAAAGACTGTACGGGTGTGAAATGAATCAAACAAAACATGTCATTTCCTTTTACAAAATACAGGAACCAAAATTCATAACACACATTCTGTGTATTTGATCTGCAAACACGAGTCTGGCTTTGTTCAATTTAGCAAATGCAGACATGATACGATTTCCAAGTAGGTAAACTTCGTCTTCATCCCAAAACCTCAGGCTCATTCACCAAAGGATTTCATGAATAAAGCTGTGAAACAGGGCCACAGACCACGCCATATAAAAATAGCCACAAATTCTTCTCTGACATTCACGGCATTCTTAGAGACTTACAGAGCAAAGAATTATCATTAACCTTTGCTAACAAACCATACCCAGTGCCAGAGAGAAGCACCATTTTCTCTTACTGACTATACATCAAGTGGTGCAAGCAACACCAGTTGCAACTATTATTTTCGATAGTGTAAGTTTCATTGCATGTCAGCTGATAAATACTCTTATCTTTTGCCAGCAGCCTTCACTCTCCATTTGTGGCTTCTCTGAATAATAATAATCATGCTTGGGCTTTCTCTTTGGTTTCAACTTTGGCCATGTTGATTCTCCTAGTTCTGCAGTTTCTATTTCAGATTCCCTGGTGTGAATGAACTGTTTCCCCAAGATGAAGGTAAACAGATCACAAACCTCATCCCTGAACGAATACACAAGAAAGCAACTCAATCATTTAATTCCCCCAGCCAAACAAGCTTCAGCTATATGTTACTTTTACAAAGAACCTGTTTTGGAAATAACTGTGTGTGAACATTTGACCACAATTTTTACCAGGTAAACCGAGATAGATTTTCAAAGATAGTCAAGTTCTTTAAAGAATATTTTGCTCCATACAGACTCAAAACATTGTGTAAGTTTCTGGTACTGAGACATGCACAAAACACAGTATTGTATGAAACCACGTGGAATTGTCAGTTATTGCAGATTATATATTGAATATGAGCCAGACGGTTCTGGACCAGACTGAATTGTCAGCAATTTCCTTGTTTGTACGTAACCAAATCTTTATCATGTCTCAATGAGTTCCTGTATTAGTCTGCAGGAATGCTGCAGGTATTCTTCACTCAGACAAGTCTGATTGCATGAGAAATCAGATTGTTCAAATTTTCACCCTGCCGGGGATCGAATCCAGATCTCTCGCTTGACAGGAGAGTTCTCTAACCACTGAGCTACAGGACTCCAAATAGGGAGAGAGGCTAACAATGGAAAAGGTTATAATCCACTTCATGGGGACATAGATAGATGAATTGATTGATAGAGAAATGGAAAATGAAACTTAATGCAGACAAGTGTGAGGTTGTACATTTTGGGAGGAAGAATAAGGATAAATAAATATATTCTAGGATATGGAATGGCCAGCTGGGAGTGGTGGTTGTGGCAGAATCCATATTAACCTTCATGAGGGAACTAGACAAATATGTCAAAAAGAGTCAGCCACGGGGAATGGGTAAAGTGCAGGTAAACAGGACTAAAGTATTGCTTGAGGGAGTTAAATGATCTCTTGTGCCACAAATTTCTATGGACTAACCTTTTCCACTCTTGGAATAAGAACTTTCACCTCTAATCTCTACTGAGCAATCTGGAAGGTTTTGAGAACAATACTTAAACCATACTTAAAAGATAATAATATTAATAATAAAATGACAATAATAATCCTTGTATTTGCCACAGTGGCTTATCATCTCATTGAGACATCTCAAAACACTTTACAGGATTACCTGTAAAGTGTAAAGATGCTTCATTCTGTGAGCAAATGTTGTGCAGCTGCATTTATTTCAGCCACAAAAGCTTCATTTAGTCTCCAACAAACCAGTAAATCAGAGAAATAGGAGAGCTTGCTCAAAATAGATTAGTTAATAGTATCCACCCGAATGAGGTCTGGGAGGAACCTGAACACATTTCCACAGGTGGAAAGGACCTTTGTGATACCCAGTAATCAGTATTCACTATCTCAAGGTTTGAGTGACATTTCTACATTATTGATGACAATCCTGACATTTGCAGTTAAATGTCACGTTTATTAGCAATATAACTTTCTTTACACCTGCATTTCCAGTGGTTTCGGTATGGTACCTCTGCTCGTGTATTGATTTTCTCATGCATTATTACTTAAAAAAATGTGATTTAAATTTTCACTTAACTCGGCTAATAACGCAGGAGATGGACAAAAACACTGGATGGCAAATACACTTCTTTCCATACACCATCAAGGTTGAAGAATCATTGCAAAAATGGGATCATGTTAAGAAGGGAGTGGTTAAGTAATGATGACAATAACAATCCTTGAATTTGATATAGCGCCTTATCACGTCGTTGAGGCATCTCAAAGCACTTTACAGAACATACTGTAGATTAACTGGATATTTTTTGGGTGAAACATGGCAGCCAACTGCGCACAGCAATTAAAGACTAACTTGCATCTTAAATAATAATAATTCTTGCATTTGATATAGCGCTTTTCACGTGTTCTGGATGTCTCAAAGGGCTTCACGGAATATACTGTAAAGTGAATTGACTATAATTGTGAGCAAAACACAGCAGCCAATTGCGCACAGCAGTGTCCTAAAACAGTTGTGGATTAAAGTGACCAATTTTGTTTTCTTGTGGGATTATTATCAGATGTGAAAATAATACTATTCGGTTTGAAAATGCCAGTATATTCAAGGAATAAGAATGAAGGAGATCACAAGTTCCATCATTTTGAAGTGCTTGGAAAGAAAGTTAGAACAGTCGTGGGAACCGTCATAAACAATAAGAATTGCCCTAAATTATCTGTTGCCCATCTCATGACGGAGGCTGATTGTTAAATGGTATTTAATTCCATCATTTTCATTCCTTTGGTGTCACGCATCAGTCAGGCTCTCTTTGGTTTCCAGTTTGACAATGCCAGTGATGTGATTAATTGGACTTTTCTCACAGGAGAATCTGTGTTATTCACATATCTCTGAGTGCCTGGTGGGGAAGAGGAGGGTGCCTGATGTTATAGTGATTTGAAATGTTACTGCTGATAGGGATTAATAAGAGCTTTCAGATGACTCATGATTGTGCAGTGTAAATAAATGAAGTCTATCAGAGATGTGCTTCCAAACTTTAAATAGTGGCGCACCCGCTAACTCAGCAAAGTTTTTGTTGCGACCTTCCCCCCTTCACACTCGGCTCCATACTCACTCGGGGGCTCGAGACTCTAAAGCTCCCCACCAAGGGAGGCGCACCCCACAGTTTGGAAACCACTGGTGTACAGTGTGTGTGTGTGAGAGAAGGTGGGGGGGGTGGGGGGGAGATATCACATGAGTTTTGTAAATCATATGTATAGATGACAGAAGAAATAACAGATCTTGCTAATTATGTAATTAACAAACAATGAAAACAATCAATTAAAGGTTCATTGGTTGATTCGTATCTAATTAAGCATACTTGATATTCATTCTGTTTAGACAACTTGCAAAACAGAGCTCTGAAACCCTGCCCTGCGTGAAGGATGCTATATAAATGCTGCTGATGTAGTATTACACTCCAGAGAATTATGCTCAGAAAAAATAAAAATTAGGCAAGCAAAAAAAACTTATACTTTTATATTTTTACAATTGAAATGAGATAACACTACTGTAGTCTTATTAGGAGGATATGAAAGCCAATGTCCAGGAATGTTGTATCTATACAGCACATTTTTGATTTATTTATTCATCATATTTCCCTCTCCTGCTCTTTTTCTGCCCGTTGCTCCCTACGCTGCCTTGAGCAATAGGTATGAGCTGCCTCCAGAGATAGTGGGTGCAATGGGAAGAGAGGGGGGATCGGGAGCTGTGAGGCAGCAATGGAAAAAGAGCCAAAGTGAGAGGTATGAGGTAGTTTGGCCATATTATGTACCTTTGTACAGTATAGTACAAAGGAATTAACAACAACAACAACAAATTACACTTATAAAGCGCCTTTCACGTCGCGAGGACATCCCAAGGCACTGCACATTAGGCGTGTGACCCGAGCTGGGAGGGGAGTGTTCGGGAAGGGTTGAAACACGTAGGGGAGGTCGAAAAAACAAAAGGCACGGTCGAAGAGGAAAGTCTTCAAACCGGCCTTGAAAGAGGAAAGGGAAGAAACAAGATGGAGGGATTGGGGGATGGAATTCCATAGGGTCGGAGCAGAAAAACTGAAGGCCCGGCCTCCGATGGTGGGGCGGTTCGGGCGGGGGGCTTGGAGCAGGCCAAGTCCTCCTGAATGGAGGGTCTGGGTGGGCTTGTAGGGGGAGAGTAGATCGGTTAAATAGGGCGGGGTAAGGCCGTGTAAGGCCTTGTAGGTGAGGACGAGGATCTTGAACTCGATCCTCTGGAGGATGGGGAGCGGGCAAGGGTGGGGGTTATGTGGTCGCGGAGGCGGGTGCAGGATAATACACGGGCTGCAGAGTTTGGGATGACCTGCAGCCTGTGAATGGAGGAACTGGGGAGGCCGACGAGGAGAGAGTTTCCGTAGTCCAGCCTTGAGGTGATGTACGCGTGCATGAGTGTTTCGGCAGCGCGGGGGTAAGATAGTTGTGGAGCCTGGCAATGTTGCGCAGGTGGAAGTAAGCGGTGCTGGTCAAGGCACGGATGTGGGGGAGGAAGGAAAGTTTTTGGTCGAACGTGATGCCGAGGTTCCTGACTGGTTTTGTGAGGTGCAGATGTGCAGATGTACAGCCTTGGATGTTGAGGCTGGCAGCGCCCGATGTGCGGAGGTGCTGGCTTGAGCCGATCAGGAGGGCCTCGGTCTTACTCACGTTCAATTGCGCAAAGTTACACGAATGCGTAACTGTGTAATTCCTTGGGGTGTTGATGTTGTTGTTGATGAGGGTGATCCTTGCCTGACTCCATGGCTCACATCCCACAGGGTACAGTTCAAAATCCTGGTCCTCACCGTTAAAAGCCCTCCATGGTATTGCCCACCCACCCACCTCGGTGACCTCCTAAAACCCTACTAACCTGCCGGCTCCCTCTGCCCAGCGGGCTCCGACCTGCTTCATGCCCCCCACCTCGCTCACCTGCCTCACCCTCGGAGGGCGAGCCTTCAGCCACCATGCCCCTCTGGAACTCCATCCCGCAATCCCTCCACCTCGCCCCCTCCTATGGCTCCATCATGACCCATCTCAGGTTCCTCCTCTTCAGCCATGCCTTTAATTACCCTCCTTCTCCCTCTACCCTCCCCGATGCCAACCCCCAACTGTGCTGTGGTCCTAAACACTGATTGCCCAGCGCCTTGAAACTTCCCCCTGATGTGAAAGGCACTATACAAAGGTAAGTTTGTGGTTGTTGTTAACAGATTTACAACTGAATCAGCAGCCAGAACATAATAGCAATCTTTGCATTTGATATTGTGCTTTTCATGTCTTCTAGATGTTGCAAAGCACTTCAAAGAATATACTGTAAAATTAATTGACTGTATATTTTGTGGGCAAAACACAACAGGCAATGTATTCCAAAAGTGATTGCTGAAAACTAACAACAGAACTCTAAACAGTTAATGTTAATGGGGAATTCAAGGAAGGAACAACTGTCCCAGACAGTTGTCTGAAAGTTGTGGTCAGTACAATAATTGTGAAAGAGTTGCTCGAGCCTGAACTGCATAATAAGTTATCAATTAGAAAACCATCACAATAGGATGCCTTGCTCCACACTGAAATACTTTATGCAAGGTCTGATGTCTCACGCACGATGCCTTTAGCAATGATTAACAGTTGAATATTGAAGCAATCAGTGTTGTTTCAGGTGTAATGGAACTCCAGCCGTTGACAAATTGGTTGTTTTAATTCAGTGCCAGGTGAGCAAAATTTGCAGTGAGGATGAAGACCTGTGTGTGTGTGTGTGTGTGTGTGTGTATTTGTGCTCACATGACCACAGATGGCATCATTCCAAGGCTGGGATTCTCGTGCCCCCGCTGTCAGTGTTCATCTCATCAGTTCTTTCTCAATGTTAAACACAGGAGGGGGAGGGCAGTTGCTGTCAGCTGAACAAGCCAATCGTACGACTTGCTTCTCCTATTGGGGAATGACTTGAATTAATAAGCTTGGGGTCAGTGTCGTGTGCTACGTGTTCTCAACGCTTTACCTAAAGAAACAAGGAGAGCCGGCCTCCTACGTGCTGCTTGTGCAGTGAATGAGACACAAAGCTGTTGTTGCCCCTGCATCACAGATCCATTCACTGCGTCACTTACGAAGGTCACTTCTTGCATGTGATCCTCCACATCACAACTGATACAGACAAAGCAAGTCTTAACCGCAGCTAGGTGCCAGCTATCAGTGCTGTGTGGACGCTGATGGCAGAAGTGTTTTTTTTAGTAGTCGGCCCATAAATGCAGCTATAAAAAGACGTGTTTGGAACAAATTCTAAAATGTCATTTTTTCTCTTTGTCGTCAAGGTGAACGATGTCAGTATTGTCAATGTTCTTGAAAACTCAATGTTTTCAATGTTCTTGTCAGGGCTCTCAGGTCACGTATACAGAATGTGCCATAATCAGATCAATAGGCCATAGAACACTGCAAGCTACAGAGCTTCCCTGTTTTAACCGCTATAACTGTGACATTTCCATTTATCACATCATTCCATGCATTACTTTTACGCTCTTCCCATTTAAACTGCACAAACATCAGCATTTCTCCCTGTGACGCACACTAGCTAGGTTTACTTATAATCCTTACATTTGATATAGTACTTATCATTTCTTTGAGATGCCTCAAAGCATTTCGCAGGATATACTGTAAAGTGAATTGACTATAAAGTATATTTTGTGGGCAACACTTATCTTTAATGTACAAAGCTCACATGATCACAGGTTTGATTTGGATGAAGGCTCCTCAGCTCATCTGATCACATCCCTCCGGAATTCCCAGTCATACCATTTGGTAAAAACTGTTTCCACTGGTGGGCGAATCTGTGACTCGTGGTCACAGATTTAAAATAGTTTCAAAATGAAGCAGAGGGGAGCTGAGGAGAAATTTTTTCACTCAGCGGGTTGTTCGAATCTGGAATGCATTGCCTGAAAAGGTGGGGGAGCTTTCAATTACAGCTTTTAAAAGAGAATTAGATCTTTATTTAGGGAGAACAGGTCTGTTAGGTTGTGGGGAGAGAGCTGGGCAGTGGAATTTAGTTGCTCTTTTCAAAGAGCCAGTACAGACAAGATGGGCCGAATGGCCTCCTTTTGTGCCGTAAAATTCTATGATACCATCCTCCGATGACAGTCTCAAGCTGTTTTGGGGAATTAATCCACTATAATGGACTAAGCATCCTTCCTGGCAACCAGTAAGGTTCCCTCACTCAGCTTCTGTTAACTGTTTAAGGCAAAATATCTGCATAAGCAGCAGGAATCTTACTGGCAAGCTATGTGGTTTTAGCCATTTAAACTCCAGCCATAATCTGGGGTCCTCCAACCTTGGCTCTTACCAACCAACACCTAATATTTTCTGGAATTAGGTAAACTGGGTGGTAGGGAACGGCGATGTATCGGTTTTTCGATTAAACCCGATATGATTTTCAGATCGGTATGGTGATTCTAAAAAAAACGTTATATCGAGAGATTCGATTTTAAAAATATACATCGTTATACTTTTAATATCGTTCCTGGCAATATATCAATATTGTTGGTATTATCAGTGTAATGCGATCTTTTCCAGCTTACCTTGTCGCCGGCATTGCAACCTCCTAGACCTAGAGCATGGAATGCGCGTACATTCGGTGCGCGCGCACAATCAACGGGCGATGCGCACGCACACTTTACTGTGTATACTCGACGTGAGTCGTGGCGTCTTAACAAAGTCGCATCGCTGAAAATTGTAGTTTGAAAATTTACCTTTCTCATCATGGGGAAAAGAAGCCCCGTATGGGACTACTTTGAAAACAATGCAGTCAGTAATGGTGTGTATAGATGTACAGTTTGCAAGGTCTTGGTTAAGACATCTGATTCGAGCACGAGCAACCTGCGACATCACATTAAGCAGCACCACCCCGCCCAGCACGCTGCCCTCAGAGCGAAATCATTGTCAACAACAGCAGGAAGTCGAACCAGTGCTTCGGAGAAAGCGACAGGTAGTGGGGCCAGTGCAGCTCAAACAATTCCTGCTTTATTTAAGAGGAGAACATTGTACCAGAGAGGGGACAAAAAGTGGCAAAGTATCACGAACGCTGTCACTTTTTGCATAGCAAAGGAGAGCTTGCCAATGGCGAAGGACATTAATTCAGACATCAGACTACATAAAAATACGTGGCATTTTGTGGCTGTAAGTGTTATTTTTGTGTGTGAGAGAGTTAGAAGCCAGATTATCACTGCTTCTATGTGTGTGTCTAGTCAGACACACACAGCAGTGATAATCTGTCTTCTAACTCTAACAGTCTGTCTCTCTCTTTTCTATTGTAATAGATCTCATTTACATGTGGACATTACATGCTAGTTTCAAGCAAGAAATGGAGGAGAATAAATCTCTAGATTTTGTTTTTGGTGTGTGTGTGTTCTATTTTGTGTTTAGAGATGGAGGGAGAGAAGGAGAGGGGGAAAGTTGGGAGAGAAGGAGAGAGGAAGAGAGAAAAGGGAGGGAGAGAAGGAGCGAGGGGAAAGGAGGGAGAGAAGGAGAGAGGAAGAGAGGAGAGGGAGGGAGAGAAGGAGAGGGGGAAAGGAGGGAGAGAAGGAGCGAGGGGAAAGGAGGGAGAGAAGGAGAGAGGGGAGGGAGGGAGAGAAGGAGAGAGGGGAGGGAGGGAGGGAGGGAGGGAGAGAAGGAGAGGGGGAAAGGAGGGAGAGGAGACAGGGAGGGGGGAGAGTGGAGGGGGAGGGAGAGAAGGAGAGGGGAAAGGAGGGAGTGAAGGAGAGGGGAGAGGAGGGAGAGAAGGAGAGGGGGAGGTAGGGAGCAAACAACATCGTATAATTCAACAGACCTTGACACCAACATTTCTGGACCTAGAGCACGCATTTCGAAATGTGCGTGCACCGCGACTGCGCGCGCATCGTCAGTGCGGACGCACCGTCAATGCGCGCGCACCGCGACTGAGCGCGAACCATAAATGCGCGCGCCATAAATGCGCGCGCGCGCACCATCAATGCACGCGCACTTCGAATGCACGCGCATGCGCAGTATAAAAACTCGATAGATCGGTTTAAGCAGGTATGAGCAAATTGATATATCCATATCCGGAAAAATCCCATATCGCCGTTCCCTACTGGGTGGGTGTTTCCGGGGAGAATGTGGGAACGCCAATCCACAAACCGGAAAATTTAGGTGGCACTGCTACATGGAATTTTCAGTCTTGTTTCGAGGGCGCTGGGACGCCAACTTGTATGAGGGGCGCAATATAAATGCAGGTTGTTATTGTTGTTGTTTGGATACTCGAGCAGGGTAATGGGTTTCCGTAGACAGACACTCTGTTGATCAAAACAACTTCAAGATGGCTTCCAAATACAGAGAAACAGATGTTTCAATATCATTCATCCTCTCATCGTTACTAAGGACAAATGAAACTTTTATCTTCCGTGCAACACTGCTGAACAGAGGTTTGTGAGTAACAACTGCACATTTCCGCAAAGTCCTATAAGTCACAGAATAATGGTTACTGTAACGGTTATTTCACCCACAAATATACAGTCAATTCACTTTACAGTATATTCTGTGAAACGCTTTGAGACGTCGAGAAGATGTGAAAATCACTATATCAAATGCAAGGATTACTATTATTATTTTACAATCTATAAATTAATTACTACTAGGCTGCAGACTGCTCGATAAACTCTGCATCATCTAGGAGGGATTGTTTAATTACCAAATAACTGCAAAATCCACTTGGAGACAAAAGTCAAAATGGGTATTTATGTTAAAATTAATGATTTCCATTCCTCTTTTCTGTACAAAGGAAGGTTAGACTGCAGTCTGCAGTTATCCTGAAGCCATCAAGAATTCTGATCATGTTTTCATGAGCTCATCAGAATCGCAGTCAAACCGTCACATAAATGTCAGCTACCTAAACCACATTTTCTCATAATAATAAATTATGCTTCTATTTCCTTTGCCATTTTGTTTGTTAAAAAAAGGCATGTTTACTAGATGACCCAAAATGGTTGCGGGTTTCTCTTTCTCACCGAGCCCTGGGTCTTACTCACTTTCTCTCAGTCTACCCCCTTTTTCTCTGGGTCTTTCCCTCTCTCTCCCGACAAATCTCGCTCTCCCGTCTTCCCTTGGCATGTCTTTCTCTTTTTCTTTCATCCTCTCCCCCCCACTTCGACCTTCCCCACCCTCTCTCTACCCACTTGGGTATCCCTCCCTCCCTCTCCTTCTCCCCCTGGGTATCTCTCCCTCCCACCCACCATATTATATTCTCCCTATGTGTCTCTTTGGCTGTCCTCGCCTCCCTCCCCCATAATTTCCATGACCCAGATGTTCTGCTTGAGCTCATGTGCGACTGGAATTACAATGCGTTACGGCTACATTGTTATTTAGTGATGGTTGGGATAATTGCAGCATAATTGTCGAAAGTAGGAGTTAAATATGAAACTGGTTTGGCCTTCATTTCTGTCATTACATCATGATGGACCAGTAATTGGGTGGGTAGCTTTGTGGTATGTTACATTATAATGATCTCTGGACATTCTCAGAGATGGAGATAGTTGTAGATCCGTTTTCACTTTTCTGTGCTCTCTTTTTTGTCTGTTTCAGTTTGTATTACACAAAAAGTGTGAGGAACCATTTACTTACTGCACATACCATCTAACACAATATATGAACATAGTTCTATTGTCATTTAATTGTGATTGACGCAATTACTTGGGAATTCCAACATTCCAGTTGATCCAGTTCAAACCTCACATGTAAATGTGAAAGGTTTGCATTTGGTACGTCAAACACTCAACAACCCAAACAACCAGAAATACCTGATTAACTCAGAAAGTAGTTTCGTGCAATCGTAGTTAAACTCTGACTGAATGAAGAATGCTTAGTCCTCAGCCATCTCACAAATATACAGTCAATTCACTTGACATTATATTCTGTGACATTGAGAAGATGTGAAAAGCGCTATATCAAATGCAAGGAATATTATTATTATTTCATTGCTTTCCTGCCTTGTTGGGAAAAAAATTGTTCCCTCATTCCCTCAACCAGGTTTGTTTGTGCCAGAAATGTGAAGCTCAAAGCAAGAATTGACAAAAGTTGCCTTCATTCTTTGCTACTCCAGAGAGATTAAAATAATCTCCATATTCAGAAATTGGAGGTGTCTAACGGTATCTAAAAGTTTGAAAAGACCAGTACAGTAAGCTGAAGTCAACGTGTGACCAAATTACTAACAACCTCCAATATGTTGTGTGTCCCCGGCTGACAAAAAAGCAGTTAAATGCTGGAGATAAAGGGACACCTGGGAAACAGGTTGAACAATGAAACTAATATCACAAACTTAAAATTGCTCAGAATTTCTTTTTCAACAACTATCTGAACAAGTTATCCTGGAGACAATGAGAAAATACAATCGATGATGCGAACAGAGATGAAAGACTGGCCCTCGTGGTCGTGTTCACAGTTAATGCGTTAATGCTGAGCACAATTGGCTGCCTTTTTCACCCAAAACATACAGTCAATTCACTTTACAGTATATTCTGAGGAGCGCTTTGAGACACAGTCTAGAAGACGTGAAGAGCGCTATCAAATGCAAGGATATTATTTATTAATATTAAATGAGGTTACAGTGGGCGCATGGAGACCAGAGATTTATATACCTCACGTGAGGGTAGTTATTTGGTACAGTCAAGTGTCCAAGTTGTGAGAGTTGTTGTTGTAGTTGTCTACAGTGCAGTGCTCTGGGATGCGACACTGCATGAGGGTAAAAATAGTAATAATTTGGTCACTCAATCCACGACTGATGAGGTGACACAGCTGTGCACATTTGGCTACTGGGACTCGCCCACAAAATATACTGTATATTCTGTGAGGTGCTTTGTGATGTCTCAAAGATATGAAAAGGCACTATATCAAATACAAGGATTATTATTATTATTATATTGTTGTCGTTGATGTCTCCAGCAACACTGGTAATTTCAACAGGCTGCGTGGGGTGGAGAGGAGCTGAAGATATGAGCACCAGATCAGCTTCCCTCGGCTGCTCCAGCCCTTTCCAACTTCCTGAAACCCAAACAGAAGTTGCTGGGAACACTCAGCAGGTCAGGCAGCATCCATGGAGAAAGGAAAATAAGACAATGTTTCGGGTCCATGACCTTTCGTCAGAACTGGGGCAGGTTGGGAGGGAGAGGCTTTTAAGGACAAACAGAGAGCAGAGAGGGCAAGGAAGACAGAGGGTCGTGCACCTGAAACATTAACTCTCTTTCCTTTCTCCATAGATGGTGCCTGACTTGCTGAGTATTCCCAGCGACTTCTGTGTTTATTTCAGATTTCCAGCATCTACAGTATTTTGTGTTTTCTTTTCTATTTCCTCTTTGCTTCTCTCTTTTAGTGGCTGTACCCTCCCCTCTCACATTGACATACCTCTGATTTGTCAAGTCAGTCCACACAATTCTGTGGAATATCATGGAGTCATAGAATCTTATAGCACAAAAGGAGGCCATTCGGCTCATCTAGTCTGTGCCGGCTCTATAAAAAGAGCAATTTAATCTCACTCCAATTTAATATGACAACCTCTTGTCTAGGAAAAAAGAATGATCTTATCTGATTGCACAAAATATTTTAAATATCATTTTGTTGCAAAAGCTCACAAAAATAACACCACCCGGGAAAGGAACGTGTTCACATTCTGCCCTGCTTGCGAAGGTAACAATAACTCACTGATTTTGTTGGTAATAAAAATAGAAACTTTCTTAGAGAGTGCTCACAGCATAAACACATTATCAGGAGGTGGCATGATAGTACTTTAAAAGCCAATTACGACAGAATGAAGTCACCACAATAACACTTCAGGTTTCTGCAGGTCTGTTCTGTGCTGTGGACTCACGTCAACCAGGAAATGGCTGAACAATAAACTTCAACTATTTAACTTCAACTCTCTCCTTGTCGGCCATCCCAGCTCCTTCCTTGACAAGCTGCAGATTATTCAGAACTCTGCAGCTCATGTACTCTCCCGCACTAGGCCCCGCGAGCACATCACTCCCCCATCGCCTGTCTCCACTGGCTCCCCATCTCCCAGAGGATCGAATTCAAGATCCTTGTCCTCATTTTCGAGGCCATTTATGGCCTTGCCTCCACTCTTCATCTTGCTGTCTCCCTATCAGCCTGCCCGTTCCCTCTGTTCAGTGGACTCTGGCCTGCTCCATTGCTCCCCGCCTGATCCGCCATACCATCTTTCAGCCTCTCTGCCCCCACACTCTGGAACTCCACCCCCACAATCCCTTCGCCTCGCTTCCTCCCTTTCCTCTTTCAAGACCGGTCTCAAGACCTTCCTCATCAACCGCGTTTCTGCTGCCCTCCTAACTCTCCTCCCTTTTCTACCTCGATCCTTCCACCACTGCTCGGGTCCTCACCAGACTGTTCAGGGCCTTGGGACATCCTCATGACGAGAAAGGTGCTCTATAAATGTAATTTATAAAGATGCTCCACTTGCCCTTTTGGGGACCCAGGTCCGAGTAGTAGTCAATTCACAATTCACTCTGTTGTGACGAAGGGTCATGGAACCGAAACATTGACTCACTTTTCCTTTCTACAGAGATGCTGCCTGATCTGCTGAATATTCCCAGTGACTTCTGTTTTTGTTTCACTTTACACTATATTTTGTGAAGCGCTTTGCGATGTCTCAAAGACATGACAAGGCCCTACTCCACCTATTGTGAGGACTTATAGTATCCAAAGGATCATCTCAAGCACCAGGATGCAGACAGGACTCACTCTTGCGCAGAATGGCCTTCTCTTACTGCCAGGTCATGCTCAATTAATACAACAAAAACCTGCTTGATATATTAATAAAGCTGCAAACCTGGAAAGCCATGAGTAGGACAGGCATGGCCCATTCCGAGTTGTGAGAGAAGAAACTATTGACTCTGTTGCTTGGATTATGGACAAGAAATTAAGTTACTTTATTGAGTTAACAGAAACCTGGTGTTGTACAGGATGATGCCAATAATTGTGACATTTGGATGTCAATGCATGGCCTAAATAAAGCCAATAATGTCACAATTATTGGCATCTGTAAGGTGTCCAGATACCATATAGCCACTGGAAGGGCTTCTTGCAATAGAATTTTCCATGTGTGTGATTACTGGTCCGAACATTTGTATGTAGAGGATTTCATCTTTGTGCTGAGGAATTTTAGTGACGTGAAAGGCACTATATAAATGTAAACTTTGATTGATTGATTGATCGATTGATTGAGAATAACAAAGTCTTTGTAGTTTATGGACTGTGCCGGGTGCAATAGTTATAGGAGTTTGCTTCTGTGGGTGGCTGGCTTCCAGAACCTAATGACAAACAGAATCTCTGCAAACGAGAGGCATCGTGTCCTGGTTTATCTCTACTGCAACAGTTTGAGCTTCATCAGCTCCCTCACACCAGCAAAACCTCTGGAAAATCTCACAGCAATCAGTTAGGATTAATGCCTAGTCCGATATAGCTTCGATGCAAAATGATTGTGAATGCACAAAACACTGAATTATTTAATAATAATATTGATATAGCAGTTGGGACGTCCTCTTGACGTGAAAGGCGCTATATAAATGTAAGTTTTGATTGATTGATTATCACGTCTTCTAGACGTCTCAAAGTACTTCACAGAAAATACTGTAAAGTGAATTGCCTGTATACTTGTAAGTGAAAACATATACACAACATCATGATATATGACTAAGTGTCATGTTTATTCCTTATTGGGAGTCCTGTAGCTCAGTGGTTAGAGTACTCACCTTAGAAGTGAGAGACCTGAGGTCAATTCCAGGCAGGGTGAAACCTTGGGCAAGCTTACTTACTTCACACACTTGATAATAATCTCCCCCCGAAAAACAATAATAAGTTGGCATTTCAAGCCATGACTGTTTGTGGGATGCTGCTGTATGTAATTGGCTGCCACATTTCACCCACATATATACAACAACTTTGATTTATATAGCGCCCTCCACGCCAGACGGCATCTTAGAGCGCTTTACAATAGCGTAGCCCGGGACCGAGCCAGGGGCAGGGGGAGCGTGACCAAAGGCGCGGTTGAAGAGAAAGGTCTTCAGTTGGGACCCTGGCACCATTTCTGCGACTATTTGTGGGACACTGCTGTGCGCAATTTGGCTACTGCGTTTCGCCCACAAGTATACTGTCGGCTTTCTTGCTCTCCTTCCCCCTGTCCCGACCCCTCTCCTTGACATCTTTTCCCCCCCATTTCCCTTAATCCCACTTCCATGACAGTTTGTGGGATGCTGCTGTGCGCAATTTGGCTCCGCGTTTTGCCCGCAAATATACTGTCAATTTTCCTCCTCTTCTTCGTCCTGCCCTGACCCCACCCTCACTGCTCTTGTCCTTACCTAACTGTACAGCACCTTGGGAGGTCCTCTCGACGTGAAAAGCGCTATATAAATGTAAGTATTGATTAATTGATTGAAGCTGAGAAGAGAGGGAGTGAGACGAAGGTAGTGAGGAAGGGAATTCCAGAGTCTCAGGGCATAGTGACTAAAGGCACGGCTGCCCAGGGAGGAGCGGAGGATTCGGGGACATGGAGGAGGCCAGACCCAGTGGAGCGAAGGCAATGGGAGCTGGTTTGAGGAGAGGAGGTCAGAGAGGTAGGGGGGTGCAGAGGAGTGGAGGATTTGAAGGGTGAGGATCTTGAAGTCGATCCTCTCTGGGATAGGGAGCCAATGAAGTCTGGCAAGGACTGGGGTAATGAAGTTTGGTACGGGTGAGAACGCAGGCGGCAGAGTTCTGAATGAGCTGGACTCTGTGGATTGTGGATGAGGGGAGACCGGCGAGGAGGGCATTGGTGTAGTCCAGCTGGGAGGTGACAAAGGCGTAGATCAGGGTTTCAGCGGCTTTTGGGGTGAGATATTGGTGGAGACGGGTGATCCGTCGGAAGTGGAAGAAGGTGGTGCTGGTGACGGAATATACAGTCAATTCACTTTACAGTATATTCTGTGAAGCGCTCTGAGACGCCCAGAAGACGTGAAAAGCAATATATCAAATACAAGGATTATTATTAAGACTGGAGAACATCCTTACAGATTTCAACAATAGTACTAAGCGCAATTTGCAAAGTTGAGTTAATTTTTGTCCATTCGATATAATTGTACATTTTTAAAGAGCAATGGTGAAACCAAATATAGATAATAATTCTCAGAATAACATATGTTCAACAGTAACTTCTGATGCTATATTACAGGAGGCAAAGTGGTGATTAGAAAAGTGTACTGGTAAACCACAATTACACTGTCAATGCTTTGCTCCTACCAGCAAGGTTTTAATTAAACTATAAGATTATAACCCCTTCTAGTGGTGGTTCCTTCCTGGATTATATACATACTACAGTAAAAGCCCATTTATCCGGCACCCAATCAACCGTAACTTCCGTATAACCGGCATCGCAAAAAAAAAGTCCGCATTCGATTAACCGGAATTTATCCGGACAAATGCACTATATTTTGTTTTTTTCAGTTTTCGGCTGAATATCTGGCATGCGTTTTAACCGGCATTGGCCGGGTCCCGAGGGTGCCGGATAAACGGGCTTTTACTGTATTTAGTTTTGCTTTGCCTTGCCCACAAATAAAATACAATCTATTGAATTTACAGTGTATTCTGTGACGTGCTTTGAGATGCCTCAAAGATGTAATAAGGTGCTATATCTTTGCCTCTCCCTATTCCCTTTTTACTTCCCTTTTTCTTTCCCTCTCTTCCCTCCTTTCTCTTCACCCACTCTTTCCCCTTCCTCTCGTTTTTTCTTCACCCCTACCCCCTCTATCCCCTTCCCTCCCCTCCCTTCCCTCTTTTTTTTCCCTCCCCCTCTTCTCCCATTTTTTGCCTCCCCCTTTTCCCCCCTTACTCCCCCATTTCTCCCTGATGTTAACCCCACCCACCTTTCCCTCTCTTTCCACCCTTACCCCCCTTTCTTCCCCCTTTTCCTCCCTGACTTTACCTCACCCCATCTTTCCCTCCCTCTCCCCCCTTACCCCCTTTCTCCTTTAACTTCACTTCTGCGACTGTTTGTGGGACACTGCTGTGCGCAATTTGGCTGCCGCGTTTCACCCACAAATAAACAGTCAATTTTTCCTACATTGTCCTACATGGAAACATTGTCCATTCTGCTCACTCGTTTGGAGACTTGTCCATAAACTTAAACTCAGAATATTTTTTGCCTTTTAAAAAAACACCAAATTGTGAAATTTTTATTTGTTTAATGAACTACTGCATAATTAGTGTTACGCCGCAGAGCATGATATGGTCAGTACAATAAATAGCTGTTAGATTATTACTCCAATTCAATACAAAAATGAATGCACTGCTTGCTAATAACAATAACATTGTGCCCACAATTACTGTATGTTTTATGCTATCAGAGATGGAAATAAAGACTGATACCATTATATCTGCTGTACCTCATGTGCTGTAAAATACTTTTTGATACTATCAGCTTCACATTGCAGTTGAACCATTGCCAGCAACTCTCACCCAGACATCCCCAGCCACTGATGCACAAAGACCATAGAATCGCACATTTTTACAGCACAGAAGTCCCACCATGGCTCATCATGTCTCTTGTAAGCACCAACCTTTCAAGCCCAATTACCTGCCGTTTTCACATCCTTTCATACACAAACACGCTTGCCGTTTAAAACTTGTTAGGTATCTAGTTGTCTTTTGAAAGGGTAAATGGATTTTTACCTGAACCACCACTCCCATTCCAGACCTCGCTATTTGCTCATTTGATTGATACCTTAAATTGATACCCTCTAGCCAATTGACTCAGTGACCAGTGGAAATAATTCCTCGCTACTGATTAAATCAAAATCCCTCATCATTTGAAAAACCTCTATCAGCTCACCCATTAATCTTCTTAATTCCAGTGGAAAAAAGCTCCAGTTCCTTCATTCTTTGTCCACAGGATAAACCCGCAGAGAATGCTTACTATCTTCTTCACTATTACCTATCTCCCTTTGGGTTTGAGTTGTTTGCAGTCTTAGAATTTGATAATCCAGAATCCAGATCAATTATGTGAATTGAGTGGTCTCTTAACACAGACCCCTTACAGCACTATTTCCATTTCACTTTTCCAAATAACAACTGTTTGCTTCACCATCAAGGCTTCCCAAAAAACTCATTTGACCCCTTCCTCCAAAACAGACTCCAAAAGGTTTGTTTTCACATATTTCACAAGCAATATAAATAGCTACATTACACACAGAGTTTCTATATGGAATAATCCACATTAACCAAAATGTTTGTGGCAAGATATTATAATATAAACATTGAATATAACAAATATTAATTTTTTTCCCCCAGTTTATTTTTTTGAATGTTCATGTTTTCAGACTTATTGCCCAATAAATTTCACCAATTAAGTTCTTCTTATTTCCTTCGACCAGTCTAACTATCAACCTTTTTTCAACTGGTGTCTCCATTGGTGTTTTGTTCAGTCTCTGGGTGAGATTACACACAGAGCATATGTAACATGCACAGGCTGATTAGGAAGAAAATAATAAGTAATGGGGAGAGGTGAAATAAAAAACAGCAGATGAAATAATGTGGTGCTAAATTTGGAATGGTCAGCATAAAATGTTGTGGCATTTTTATGATTTTTCACTATTATATTTAGGACAGTTTATCTTGTAACTATGATTATTCAAGATTTCCCCCCAAGATACCGTGGCAAAATGGCATTCTTAATCATAGCTTACCGGTGCCTGTACCAGTGGGGTCTCCTCCTTGAATCTGTAACAAGAAAAGTCTCTTCAAGTGATCCAGTCTAAAATATATTGTTTCAAATAACAAGATGCAGTAATAAAATACTCACCCAAGTACAGTAAAAGCCTGTTTATCCGTGACCCGATCAACTGTAACTTCCGTATAACCGGCACCTCAAGAAAAAGATCCCCATTCAATTAACTGGAATTTATCTGGCATAATGTATTTTTTTTCAATAAAACATTTTTTCTGTGTTTTCGGCCGAATATCCGGCACGCGCTTTAACCGCCATTGGCTAGATCCCGAGGGTGCCGGATAAACTGGTTTTTACTGTACATTTTTTGATTAGGCAGCCAATTACTCTGCTCCGTCTGGGATTCACACCAAGAGGGAAAAGAGATGAATTTGTGTTGAGCATTAGTGGTGAGGAATGGAACACTTTTTGATTCAATGCCACATTAACCAGTTACCAGGTCAGAAACCAAGCAAGTAAAGCTCTCTCTGCACTGCTAAATCTACACACTTTGGCTCTTTCCATCATTTGAAACATTACTCCCATTGGAGCCATTTATCTTCTGTAGTCAAACCCCACTACTCCGCCCCATCACTAGCGAAGTTTCCAACCACCATGCCCGCTCTCTCTCGTACTCCTTCCCTAAACTCTCTACCTTACATCCTTTCTCTCTGCTTTCAAATCCATTTCTAAAACAAAATCTCCTTAATCGAAGAGGCACTTGACAAAATACCACATGTTAGACTTCTTCAATAATTGAACTTCAAAGTTCTTTATCCGCCTCTCTTGTGATCTTGTGCGCCTTCAGGCAGCCTCTGCACTTATGAAATTACAATACAACAACAATAAAATTACATGTGTAGAGCAGAGCATCTTTCATGTCAAGAGGACTTCCCAAAGCACTGAGCAGCCAGGGGGTCAGGACCTGAGCATAGCATAGGGGGGTGGATTGGGATAATGGTTGAAAAGGAAGGTCTTGAGATTGGCCTTGAAGGAGGCAAGGGAGGGAGCAAGGTGAAGGGAATGTGGGATGGAGTTCCAGAGCATGGGGGCAGAGGCTGAAAGCCTGGCCACCGATGGTAGAGTGGGTTGGGCGGGAGACATGGAGCCTACCGAACAGAAGAAGCGGACAGCAGATCGGAGAGGTAGGAGGGGGTAAGACCATGGAGGGTCTTGAAGGTAAGGATGAGGATTTTGAATTTGATCCTCTGAGGAATGGGGAGCCAGTGGAGCCGGGTAAGGGTGGGGCTGATGGTTTCATGGAGTCTGAGGGACTCCATGTTGAACCAGTCTGAGCCCTTGCACCCAGAACATCATTTCTCAATTATTATTTAATTGAGAAATCAACATCAACAAGTGACACACTGGGTTTTGCATTTTGTAGCTCTCCACTTTTAATTGATATTTAATACTATTTCAAATTCATGCTGATAATTTCTGGAATCAGAGTTGATTTTACTGAGCGAGTCAGAAACCGAGGAAATAAATGAGAATGTAGAAAAGTGAGTCAAAGTGAAACCAACCGAAAAGCTGTGAGCAGCAGCAAACAAAGCAAACAGGATGTTGGGCTGTATTGTCAAATCTCAGCAGAACGCCAGCTACCCAGATGCCAATAATCTACATGTCCATTTTCTAGACAATACTTTCATATACCTCAAGACAGAAGAGGAGGAGGATAAAGAGGTTATGAAGGGGAAATCTTAGGGCAATGCATTTCCTTACACTAATGATAATTAATAGCACAGGATTATTGAACAGGGTTGGGTGGGGGAGACAAGATTACAAACTCGTTAAATAACAGTATGATTTCACAATGGTAAAATCAATGGCATCATCAAAAATTTGCAATTAATGGTAGAAACCCATCACAATGAGGCCCAAATAAAACAATAATAAAAGGCCCTTGGGTAGGTTTGGGAATTTTAGCTTTTAAACTTTAATATGCAAACCGATTTGCAGGGAGATTTAATTAAAATACCTTGCAAAACATAGCAATAAAATACCTCTGAACTAATCAAGTTCCAAAAGGCCTATTTAAGCAAGACAGTACACATCTCAGATTTTAGTCAAGGGATTAAAAAATGTGATGCAGTTCCCAATGGCTGTTCTGAGAGTTTTGTTGATAGGTGTATGTGTTTATGAAGTTGGGCTGCGTAATGCAAGATTGCAATAAACAGAAAAGTTTGTTAAAATAATTTTAGAAGTGGAGAGGAGAAATACTGGCAAATAATTCATAACTATTTTGAAGCAGTTCTCTTGGGAGAAGAGGAAACAATGTAGGCCAATTTTTTAAAACCAAAATACAATTTTATCAATGTCCCTCAATAGAAATTAGATGCTGAAGATGCAACGTGAACGCCAAGGTCAACAATATTTAAAAAGAAAAGGGGGGGTAAACACAAAAAAAAATAGTTAGGTTTAAACTCTTGGGTGCTATGTTCAGTTTCAGTACTCTGAACATTGCGTTCAAAATTATGAGTGGTTTGATAGATGAGATAGGGAGAAACTGTTTCTACTGGCAGGTGGGTCAGTAACCAGGGGGACATAGATTTAAGATAACTGGCAAAAGAACTAAAGTTGTTATGGTCTGTAATGCACTGACTGAAAGGGTGGGAGAAACAGATTCAATGACAAATTTGAAAAGGATAAAATGTGCAAGGATACGGGGAAAGAGCTGGGGACTTCTAAAGAGGTACAATGGGCTAAATGGTCTCCTTCTGTGAGGTAATTTGCTATGATTCTACAATGCAATTTGATTTTTAAACTTGAAGGCTTGTTTTGCATATTGTTTTTTCTGTATTTCAGCTGAGCGAGGGCATTGAAAGGGGGCGGGGAGACAGGGAACAAAGAGAAAGAAAGGCGTTTTATTTTTGCGCCAAATAGACAATGTAAACCCACCATGAAGTTTCGGATAGATCTGTGGAAGATTGTTCCATTGTAATATTCCTTTTTGCACAACTTGATGAAATTTTCACACGTCTTTGAAGTCTGTAAAATTCAAAACAAAACACCATTAGAATCTGTAACAATAAACAAAAATCAGATTGGGAGTTTCTTGAGCAGCATCACATGTGCTTTTGAGAACACCAGGAGTGACTGTATTCTGCCTAGATACTTAAGAGACTGATCGGTCTTCTTTTTCAATGCTTGTGAACCTCAAATGAGCAGGTGCTGACCTGCAAGCGTCATTGCCAGTTACAGGGGAACCTCATTAAAACATAGTCGTCTGTGGCCAACAACGAACAAAGCCCGAGAAAATGGCCGACTTCCAGGTCACAGGTCACCGCTGACATTACTTGCAGCATGTTGCTCTCCACACAGGAAGTCTCTCTTGGACTCTAGCCAACAATCTCCCTTAGAAACTTGATCATTCAGGGACATTACTTGCTGTCTGTATATTGACTGCTGTGTTCACCCACAAAGTACAATTCACTACACTTCACGGTGGGTATTCCTGTGAAAAATCCTGTGAAGTATTTTGAGATATTTGGAGATGTGAGAAGGCATTGTTTAAAACACAATATTCACTGTATGAATATTAATGCAGGAGCTATAATATTATCCTGGAGCTCACAATATGGTAGTCCACCATTGGCAGGTTTTGAAAGATGTTAACCAAGCATAATAGAAACTGTTGTCATTTTATGGCAGAAAATAGTCAGGGGCTTTGTTCTTTTAAGAGATGTGGTGCCCTGGATATCAGCTGATCCTTCCTCAGGGTGTCGTTTCATAGCTTGGATCTTACACATGCATTCTGCTATGTGGCCATCAATAGTTTAGACTTAACATTACAGTAACAATTAAGATTATTGCAAAACCTTCCCCTATAGTACCCCTATGGCTCTTAATAACAATAATACTAATCCTTAAACCAGTCCACAAACAAAAAGGAATAATAGTTAGAAAAAGCAGGCGGTCTCTCCTCCATCAAGCCATCAACCATCCACCCACGGAAAAGGCTTCCACTACCGCCTCACAACCTCAGACCTCCTCTCCCTCTTACCATGATTGCCTCTACTCCACTCTCAACTGCCTTGGCCCCCTGCAATCCACGACCATTTCCAAACCCATCCACTCCCCCTGATACAACAGCCAGGTCTGCGCCCTTAAATCTCAAACCCAGCTGCTCGAGTGCAACTGCTCAAGAAACCACCAGCTGTGGCTCGAACATCTTCACACCTACCACCATTCCCTGTCGCAAGCAAAAACTGGGCACTATAACCTCATTCTGGAGGTCAAAAAAGTCCTATTCTCCACCACCTCCTCCATACGCACTCTCAAGGCCCTCAATCATCACATCAAATGGCAAGTGCGAACAGGTCATGGACTTCCTTACCTCCAAAACTGACAGCATGCGCCTGGCAGCCTCATCCTTCTGCCCCATGTCGCTCATCACCCCCATTCTGCCTCCCTCCCTCACCCACCTCATCCTCAGCTCCTACCAATGCCCCCATCCTACATTGATTTGCCCCCATCTCTCCTTCCTCTCATACGCCACAATGAACCACACCACTTGCTGCCTTGAGCCCCTCCCCACACAATTCCTGTTCATCCTCTGCCCACTGCCAGCAGATATTATTATCTAATCCCTCTCCTCAGGATCAGTCCCAATCCCCCTCAAAACCACAGCCATTATCTCTCTCAACAAACCTACTTTTGATTCCTCCAACCTTGGCTACTACCGTCCAACATGCCCTTCCTTGCAAAAGCTGTGGAACGTATTGTTGCCAACCAGCTTCGCGCACAACTCTTCATCGAACCCCTCCAGTCCGGCTTCTATCCTGCCCTGCCCACAATACAGAGACAGCACTCGTAACAGTCACAAACGATGTTCCCGCTCTCTGTGATACGGCTCCCTCTGCCTCCTCATCTTTCTGGACCTCTCTGGCATGTTCGATACCGTCGATCACATCATCCTCCACCACCTCCTATCCTCCATCATCCACCTCAGTGGGACTGCACTCGCTTGGATTGAGTCCTACCTCACAAACCACTAGAGTCCGTCGATATGGAAAATTTTCCGATTAGATATATCGATGGGCTCATATCGAGATATACCGAAATATCGATATTTTCAGTTTTTTCGTACTCGCGCGCGCATTCGGGGCCTATCTTCTCAGGAGGTAAATATCTTTCTCTCTCTCTCCATCTCTGTGTTTTTCTGTCTGTGTCTCTATGTCCCTCTCCCTCTCTCCTCTCTCACATCCTCCCCATCTCTATCTATCTGTATATTATCACATCCACCCCGTCTCTCCCAGCCCCCACCGCCGTCATCTCTCTCCCCCACCACCTCCCCAGCCGTCTCTTTCTCCCCCCCTCCCCCCGCCGTCTCTCTCTCCCTCCCCCCCCAGCCGTCTCTCATACCCCCAGCCGTCTTTCTCCCCCCAGCCGTCTCTCTTCCCCTCTCCTGCCCCCCCAGCCGTCTCTCTTGCACCCCCCACCCCCGTCGTCTCTCTCCCCCTCTCCTCCCCCCCCAGCCGTCTCTCTCCTCCCCCCCCCAGCCGTCTCTCCCCCTCTCCTCCCCCCCCCCAGCCGTCTCTCTCCCCCTCTCCTCCTTCCCCCAGCCTTCTCTCTCCCCCTCTCCTCCCCCCCCCCAGCCATCTCTCCCCCTCCCCCCAGCCGTCTCTCCCCCTCCCCCAGCCGTCTCTCTCCCCCTCTCCCCAGCTGTATCTCTCCCCCTCCCCCCAGCCGTCTCTCTCCCCCTCACACCCCCCCCACCCCCAGCCGTCTCTCCCCCCCCCCCCTCACCCCTTGCATACCTGTATATTGTATTCGAGGAATGTGAATACAAGATGGCGGCTTTGCACCTCGGTCTGTGCATTGTGTATAGAGTTGAGCATTCTGGGTCTTGTAGTTGATTGTGCTCGCATCCCGATTTTTTACCTCGATATATAGTTTTTTCGATATATCGATGTTTTTAAAATGCCTATATCGGCATATCGATATGAAAATTATATCGGGTTTTAGCGATATATCGCCGGACCCTACAAACCACCAGCACTACATTTATTCAAATGGTTTTTCTTCTTGCTTCCACCTGTAGGGTTCCCCAAGGATCCATCCTTGATCCCTTCTCTTCCTCATCTACATCTGGTGATGTCATCCGCAGACACAAGGTTAACTTCCATATGTATGCAACACCCAACTCTACTTTTCCACCTCCAGTTGTGACCCACAGTTCTCTGATGTTCTGTCAGCTTCTCTGGGGCGTGAAGTGCTGGACAAGTACAAATTTCCTACCGTTAAACGTCAACAAGATGGAATCCATACTCTTTGGCTCCCATATGTGCTCTTTGACGTCATCTATCTCACGGTTCTGACCTCAACCTGACCAGGACCAATTTCTTCCATCTCCGCCATATTGCCCGTCTCCATCGATACTTCACCTTATCACCCATCGAAACTCTGATCCATGCCTTTGTCATCTCTCTGCTGAATACCCTCCTCACGGGTCTCCCCTCCTCCACCACTCACAAAATACAGCTCATTCAAAACTCCGCTGCCCGGATTCTAACCCGCACCAACTCCATCCACAATTACCCCAGTCCTTGCCAAACTGCACTAACTCCTTGTACAGATCGACTGCAAAATCCGCACTCTTGTGCTTAAATCCCTCCACTCCTCAGCACCCCCTATCTCTCTAAACTCCTCTCTCTTCACAGCAGTGTCTGTTGCCTCCACTCTACTGTGTCTGGCCTGCTCCTTGTCCCCCGAATCTTCCACTCCACCAGCAGTGGCTGTGTTTTCAAACACTATGCCCCAAGACTCTGGAACTCCCTCCCTGAAACCTTGCAGCTCAGCCCCTCCTTCCCCATCTTCAGGTCGCGCCTGAAGATGTTTCTTTTTGACCATGCTTACAATCATCTTCCCCTTGTCTCCTGCTACCTGTTAAACCCTCACCAACCTGCCCCGGCCCTCTCTATCCTCCTTCAAGTCCTGCCACAAGCCCCTCCTCTTCAACCATGCCTTTGGTCAATCCCTCCTCTCTACCCTCCCCGATCCCAACCCCTGCTTGGGTCCTGTCAACGTGAAAGGCGCTAAACAATTTTGTTGTTCTGGATGAACTATATAAAACTGAAACTATATACTGTACTATATATCACTATATATATATGTACTATACTGTGTATAACTATATACTGAACACGAGTGCATGGATTATATCATTTAGAAAGTAGGATCCAGTTTGATGAATGGTTTATTGACAAAACTTCTCACTCCTGCATAAGTAATTGATTATTGCTAAGATTTATGACCAAGACTCCATTGTGTGGGAGAAGCAAGGAAATGGTCTATTTTACACTGATTCTGAATGCCTTCCCAGCTTGTTTGGCAGACATCAAGACCTGAATGAGGGCAAATTTCCTGCAGCTGAATATCAGCAAGACAGATGCCATACTCTTTGGCTCCCATCACGCCTTCTCTCCTGCGAGTCTGAACTCCTCAACCTCCCCGGGAACTCTCTGAAACTGGCGCAAATTAGGCGTCAGGTTGGATCCTGTCCCTCAGACTCACTGAAACTGCAACATCACTGAATGCCTTGCCAATATTCTGTGCAGGAAGTTGGTGCTCATCCAGGTGTTGATGACTGACAAGCAAGTGGGCAGAACATCATTGGAACTGGGGTTGCTCTTTGTGGGAGAACCGCGGTAACCAAATGCACAAAGCAATATCCCACAAATAGTTGTGGATTGAGTGACCAATTAATTATTATTATTTTCTTGAAGACAAAATTATTACCCTGGAAAAGCAATCCACCTATCGACTATCAGGTTCCTACTTACTGCCGGGTAAACAGAGACGTGTGGAGTAATCTTTGAGAATAAGGCAACAGTTCAAATATTAAAACCAAAGATCAGGAGAAAAAGAAATGAAGGAGGAGTTGAAAAGCTGAAATAAAGTCAGTGCTTTCCATTTTTCTATGCCCCTCTTGCTAGCTTCAGCTTGCCCTTACCTATGTGTAAACTCGCTGCAGAATATGTAGACGAAAAGATTGCTGTAGATCTTGAGTGCACAGGCTTTATGAGAATTAGAATGAATCACTAGTGTTTGCACAATTGTTTACTGAGCTCTCAGAGTAATCACTGGGTTTTCTCTGGAATTGCTCAATATCAGATATTAATTTGAAAATGACATTGATATAAAAAGGTTACTGCCCTCATCTGGATTATGTGAACAGAGAAAATGGTTAATGATTACACACAAGTCCAGTGTGTTTCAGAGGACCACTTGACATTCCTCAACCAATTGTTCACAAATGAAGACTATCTGGGACATTATGCTATGAATGTTTAAGTAACTGTACTAGAAATTTTGTAGACTGACTGAAAGACTTTTGCAGGGCTTTTTTTTAAGAAAGGGAAAGGATAGTGTTTAAATAGTAAAGTCTGCACTCGCCTCTGCCTGAACAAAAAGCTTAATGAATGCAAAAAGCATTTTATGATTTGACTCCACTTGCAAACTGGTAGTTATTAAATCTCCCACTATAAGTGGTAACTAATGAAGGGTTGGAAAAGACTCAAATCTCCTAGACCTGTGTGGGTTCCAAGCGCCAACCCTGAAAAGTATATTTATTAGAGGGCGAGTGCTCTTGACTAGAGAGGAATGACAATTGTACACTACAGCAGTGCATGACTGCTCTTCACTCGTCTGGGGCTACTAACTCAGTCTGTTGTTTAGTTGTAGACGGCTGACATAACCTCTACACGTAACACAGTCCAGAGAGAAATAAGCTTTGATTTAGAGGGAGAAGATCGCTGCAAAGATTTATTAGCAATGGAGTACTGTTGGAATATGAACATTGGAAAATTCCATGAAAATAAACACAGCCAAAAACAGGGATTCATTACTTCAGTAAAGCATGTAAGCCTTACTAGAGTCATTGCTGTAGGATGTTTAATCCATCAATATCAGACACGTTGATTCACTGGGCTATTTCCATCTGTACAATGGTAAACACATTCATATTTTATATGACCACTTGATGAATGACAGAGATGGATTATGGAAACCAATCAAATTAGCAATACATTAATTTCAATCCACAAATATATTTTTTCAAATTTGTTATTTCATCTTTTGTAATGTAACACACAACTCTCCTTGCGAAGGTTCCCCGAACTGCAGTCAACAACTTGGTTAGAAATGCACTAGCACACATCAGCGCTTTGGGACAGCCTCCTGATGTGAAACGTTCTATACAAATGTAATTTTGTATTGTATCAGACAAGGACCTTGGTGTCACACTTGGCCAGCATTGCCAATCCACTTTCACACATGAAAAACAGTCACCTAAGTGAATTGTCATTGCCATGGTATTGTACATCATACAGATGCACCAATTATACAAAAGAAAACTAAGCAGGAAGAAAGCTCCTCCCTACATGCCCTGACCTTCCACATTAAAGGAATTAATGTGCAGGAGATGTTTCACTATCCTGGTAGATAGTAGTTTGCCGAGGACAAGGACAATTTTATGGAAAACTTCCAACAATTTGTGCTTCTATTTTTCTGGAAAGTGAGGAAAGTTTTTTTTGAAAATTGATTTTCATTTGGAAATGAAAGAAATGCAATGTTCTCAATCAATGAGACTGTGGAAACGAATGCTTAAGATAAATGGGAGTGTTTGATTATAAATATTCTTTTTACAGTGTGCAGACTTTTCAACAGAATCTGTTCCAATGTTCTGTTAGTTTTGCTAGGAAAGGGAAGAGCGCAGTTACATTTTCTTCCTTTGTGAATTTGATTGAAGATCCGTTACTAAAGTCTGTGCGGAAATATTCTTTAAAAAAACACATAATAAATGATCTCATGTGGGTCATCTATATATCCTTGGCAGCCTTTGAGCTAGATGGGGATGTATGGCTTCCCTAATGTTGTTTTTAAAGTGCTGGGAATGGAACTCTGCCATTGCAAAGATGGCTGGTAAAATCCCAGTGTTAATGCATTAGAATTTGTCAGAACGCTTATTAAAAGATGTGTGGTTGACAGGCAACACCATGAAAACAAAGCTCGATTTGGCTGCTTGCTTGACACAATTATTCACAGGAACATATGAGTGTACAAGCCCGGAAAGGTCATTGCAGTCCATCTGGCCTCTCCCGAAGAAAAAGTCTTTTAACAAAAAATTAATCCTACTCCAAGTCTCATGCCATCCAATTAAAGACAAATAACTATCTGATTCCCTCTTGAATTTGCTGACACATTCCGACTCCAATGACTTTGGTCAGTTTATTCTGCATATTTACCACTCTCTTCAGAGCAATTAAAACTGAACTGGCAACTTGCCCTCCTTCCTCTAGCACACGAGAACACGATGTATCTGCAAGTTGTTTATGCGCATGTGCCACTGAACCAGACTTGGATGCAGGACTCAAGATTTATTGGCAGATATACAGTCGTGCAACAACAACAAATTACATCTGTATGGCGCCTTTCACTTCAGGAGGACGTCCCAAGGTGCTGGACAGTCAGGGATCCGAGGTGGTGGTTGGGATCAAGAGCGGTGGAGGGTGGGGAGGGTAGGCGGGAACTGAATGCACGGTCAAAGAGGAGGGTCTTTAGATGGGTCTTGAAGAAGGCAAGGGCAGAGGCAAAGTGGAGGGACTGTGGGATGGAATTCCAGAGGGTGGGGGCACCCTCTGGAATTCCACGTGTGAATTCTTCATGTGTGTGCAGTTGCTAAGGATGATCTGATGCCAGATAACAACAATGCCTGAAATTTAAATATGGTTTTCAGTTTGGAATGAGGTCTCAAAGTACTTCACACAACTGGGAACAAAACTTGGAAGAAAGGGAGCTGAGGAGGGAAGGGCCATGGTTAAAAGATAGGACTTTAGGTAGGTCTTATGGTCTCTGAGACACTATCCTGTGTGAAGGGTGTTATAGTCTATGTGCAAGTTGTTGCTGTTTTAAAAGCGGGGGGCAAGGTAGAGGGCCTCCAAGATGGTGTTTCAGAGAATGGAAGCAGCGTGGCTGAAGACTTGCCCATAGAGTGGCTGAACACTAAACATCTCATACAACTTTGGGTTCCGAGGAGATACCAACAAAAATATTGTTGTGCATTAAAGCAAAATGGTGCACGAAGTTGCTAGGTACACTCTGATGCCAGTTACATTATTCTAAATAAACTCACACACGTGCACAACCTTGCAAAAACACACCAACAGTCTAAGCCTTACACATTATACAATTTGGGATTAGAGACATAAATATTATAGAGAAAGAGAGATAGAACTTTACAGGCACCCAGAGCAAGAGGGAGAGATTCAGAGAGTTCCACACATGTGCCAAATATCATTGGTCCACAAAAGCCTGACATTCTGTCCTCTCGTGCTACCCCTCTGAGATACAATACAATATTATATTTGTATAGCTTCTTTCACATTGGGAGGCTGTCCCAAGGGGCTGGAGATGTACGAGAAGTTACCATACATGAAGAGTACTATACAATGCAAGTTGTTGTTCTCATCATTACTCTGGATAATCAACTCTCTGGTGTGCTTGAGTTCTACAATTTGCAACAGATGATGAGGTTTTTTTTTCCAAAAAGGTTAGCCCAGGAAAATGATTTCCATCTCAGACGCTCCTGAAATCTTGTCGAATCGTTCAGGACCTTTTTGGAACTGGCTGGGGTTTCAATTACTCTATTTCTTCAATTACTGTCAGACCACAGCAGTGTCAGTGTGGTGCAGTCTGGAAACATACATCAAACGAGGTCTAAAAATACACATCTCCAGGGGCCAATAGCATCTCATTTGTACTGATCCAGGTGTGTGGATAAACAGATGGCTGATCATGTTAAACTGTATGTACAGAATCCTGCCACGAGCCTTGTGCACCTCCTGGTGGCAAAGGGAGTGAATGACATCTTCCTTGAGAATTTACACTGTACAGAGCAAAAAAACAAGCAAAATAAGGTGTCACCATTAAGCTAAAGGTTGGAGCTCCAAGGGAACTTTAAGTATCCAGCTCACGTTGCACACGACAGCAATGGACTGAAGTGAGTTATTTCATGATGTACAGAGTGGAAATAATACAATTCTTCCGAGGCAATTACCAATAAATCCCAACTGTGATCTAACTTGGAAATTACAACGCCTGCTGTGTCTGGCGAATAATACTCTGAAATGAGTCTTCATGTCATTCCTACAATGAATTGGGTAAATACTTTGAAAGTAAAATGCTGCTTTCCTTGATGGTTATGAAAATTACTGAATTAAATATCCACTAAACCAACAAAAACAATAACAAACTGCATTAATGTAACTCCTTTCAACTCTTTTCATGTTGGGAGGAAGTCTCAAGACTCTGGACATTGAATGGTATGCAATTGAGTGTGGCGTTTAACTCAAGGGGAATGAGGGCAAGAGGGAATGGGAGGATGACTGAAGGCACCGTCAAAAAGGAAGGTCTTGAGTAGGGTCGGTCGATATGGAAATTTTCCGATTTAGATATATCGATGGGCTCATATCGAGATATACCGAAATATCGATATTTTGGGGTTTTTGTACTGCGCATGCATGCAGTCGGAGGTGTGCGTGCATTCGGGGCCTATCTCCTCAGGAGGTAAATATCTCTCTCTCTCTGTGTCTCTCACACTCACTCTCTCCATCTCTGTGTTTTTCTGTCTGTGTCTCTGTGTCTCTTTCCTCTCTTGCATCCCCCCCATCTCCATCTATCACTCTGTATATTATCACATCCATCTCTCACCCCTGTCTCTCCCCACTCCCGCTGTCTCTCTCTCACCCCCATCCCCCCCCCGCCGTCTCTCTCCCCCCCGCCGTCTCTCTCCCCCGCCCCTCCCTTTTCTCTCCCCCACCCACCCGTCTCTCTTCCCCCACGCCATCTCTCCCCCCCCCCCGCCATCTCTCTCCCCCCCCCCCCCGCCATCTCTCTCCCCCGCCCACCCTCCCCCACCGTCTCTCTCTCCCATCCCCCCCGCCGTCTCTCTCTCCCCCCCACGTCTCTCTCTCCCTTCCCACCACCCGTCTCTCTCTCTCCCCCGCCCATTCGTCTTTCTCTCCACTCCCCCCCCACCCTGTCTCTCTCACCCCTACCCCTTGCATACCTGTATATTGTAATCAAAGACTATGAACACAATATGGCGGCTTTGCACCTCGGTCTGTGCATTGTGTATAGAGATGAGCATTCTGGGTCTTGTAGTTCAGTGTGCGCGCATTCCGATTTTTTCCCTCGATATATTGATTTTTCGATGTATCGATATTTTTTAAATGTCTACATCAGCATATCGATATAAAAATTATATCGGATATAACCGATATCTCAATATATCGCCGGACCCTAGTCTTGAGACAGGTGTTGGATAAGGCAGGGGTAGAAAGGCTCTGTCTGGCATGGAGTTCCAGAGGCTGGGGCAGAACGGCTGAAGGCTTGACCGCTGATGGTAGAGTGGCCTGGGCAACTGGAGAGAGGTTGGTATAATTTTAGCACAGAGGTAGGGAGGAGAATGACTGTGGAAGGTTTTCAAATGAGGACAAGGATCTTGAACTCAATCCTCTGGGGGATGGGATGCCAGTGAAGCCGGGTGAGGATTGCAGTGGGGTGGTGAGGGGGAGGGCGGTGGTGAACGTAAGGGAGAGGGGGAGAGATGAAGCTCCCCGAGCTTAGTTTGATAGAAGATACAAGCTGCAGAATTCTCAATCGCATTAGCCTGGGATTAATTGGAATGTGTTGTGAGTTTAATGATGTTCTCTATGGTCATTTGAGTATTATTAATATTTCTACAAACACCTGCCCCAATTGAAAACACTGAGCCAAAGAAATTTGCAGCACAGAAGAAGATTGTTCGACTCATCATGTTTAACCCCCATCCTATCAGTTCCATTTCCCTGCCCCTCCCCCGACCTCTGCAGCTTATTCCTTTTACATATTATATCATGTGCTAATCCATGGACTATCCAATAATTGAACAAAAACAACTTGAGACATTTTGAAGACTTAACAAAGTGCCTTATCAAATACAAGCATTATTATTACAACATGTTTGTCATCTTGAGCAATTCCTAAAAGGTCTCAAATTACTCAAAGGTCTTGTATGTTGTTTCAATGCAATATAGATCCTGGAGACACAGAAATCAAATCAACAGGAGGTCATATATACAAACAACAAAATTATTCTGCTTTCATACTGGCTCATGTGGCTTGGTCTATGATGCCAAGTTTGGCACAATTTATTCTGCGCCCATTCCTTTTATATTCAACTTTGCATCTTACGGCAAGCATGCCAGGCTCTTGTAGAGCGAGGACATTTGGAATCACTCACATGTTTACGTAAGTGGCACAATAAACTCCCGAACTAAAGTACAAACAAGTTAGATGCGCAGACTGAGCCCCAGCAGTTGGAGCCGGTCTGATTGCAGCCACAGGGCGACCATATTCATTTACAAGCAAGCAAGGGAATGGTCTGTTTCCACCACACCCTTTCCATATGTATTACACAGAATATTCCAGCCATGCAGACTTTCTGCAGCATCTAATGCAATTTGAACCCTAGACCACATCAAAGGCTCTCATGCACTATATATACTAACAATTCTGATTTGGTTCACTCCGCAGAGATCCAGCTAAACTGGGCAGTCAGCCGAGTTAACTCATTCGCAGGATTTTGCTGGTTGCCAGCAAGACAAGTCGTTTATTTACCTGCTGGTGATCGGCCCACCGGCTGACACAAAACTACTCAAACTTACCTAATTCGGTACAGCCCTTTCACATGATAGGACTAGGATTTGAGAACAAGTCCTGAAAGTTGAACTCAGCATGTTGGAAAACCCAACCTTCAAAACAGAAATGCAAACCTCCTGCGACTATTCATTGCAGGCCCTTTCATTATTTATACCAGAAAGTTTGCAATACTTGCAGATGGCAACAAATCATACAGTTTGGCACAGAATTGACAGTGGAAAGTTTCTGCTGCTGTTTAAGCCAGAGTTGATTTTAATAATAATAATGCAATCCTTGACTTTGATATAGAGCCTGATTACTTCATCGAGATGTTTCAATATGATTTTACTGTGAAAATGACTGTGGTTTTTGTAGTCGAACGCAGTACTTAAGTTGCTCACAGTATGTCCAGCAAACAACCATCAAGTGAGCAATCAGTTTTATTTGGGGGTAATTGTTGGCCAGGAAACCGGAATAAACTTATCTTTCTAAAAGGTGTCATGGGATCGTTGTTGTCCTAGCAGTAACATCTCATCTGAAGGGCAGCACCTCCAGCAATGCAATACATTCCCAACTAATTGAACTACAGGTAAGCCTCTATTGAGGATACTTCTATTTAGGATGTTTTGATTGAAGGACCATAATTTGTTTTAAAACCTTTTGATCGACACTTGGATTCATTTTAAGGACCCAAATTTTTTTTGCGCATGCGTAGTACATATTTTGAATATCGTGATTGCATTTTGTGCGTCCTTTTTGTCCATATATGCAGTCCATAGTGTATTCGCGGGTAAATCGCGCTCGTACCTGATATAGTGTATCCAAGCATTTGAATTGGCCAATAGCATGTCGCCACGTCATTGTTTAAAAGCAGCTGATTTTGAAGCGACACCACGCCACGTCAGTATTACAGTAATTTCCAAACATTCTCGAGCAACTTCTAGCAATTTACAGCCTCTAAAGAATTTATACCATGTTGGGAAGAGAGCAGTAAATGAAATAAGCAGCGATAATACTGCTGGAGGCCAGAAACCCCGCAAAGTCAGCACTTTAAATACCAAATTAGAGGTGATAAAGCGCATTGATTCTGGTGAAAAAGGTACGGATGTCGGGAAGACTTTAGGGCTAGCTAGATCGACGGTGGCTACTATAACAGAATAATGACATTACTGGCAAATTCAAGGTGTGTTACAGATACAGGTTCAAGTAGATTAACAAAACATAGGAGTGATATGATGGAAAACATGGAAAGAATACTGAGTGTCTGGATTGAGGATCAGAACCAGCGTAATATACCACTCAACACCCGGGTTATCCAAGAGAAGGCAAAATCATTGTTTATGTAGTTAAATGATCGGGAAGGAGAAGGCTCAAAGGCACCATCTTTCAGTGCTAGCAGAGGGTGGTTTCAAATGTTTAAAAGACGCTCTGGGCTCCACAACATCAAGGTGAGTGGGGAAGCTACAAGTGCCACTGCCACTGTCACACTGCCAGTATTAAAGTTTGCCAGTAGTGTACTGTATTAAAGTTTGCCAGTGTTAAAGTACAATACTGTACAGTTACCCCAAGTACCCCTTCTTGCCTGTGTGTGTTAATTTGTGTGGTTTTGTGTGTTATTTAGTGGGTTTAAGGTCCAAAAAGTTTGTGAAAAGAACGCATCTCTGGTTATATTATGGGACTGCATGGGAAATTACGTTTCGATTTAGGACATTTCGATCTAGATACAGTTTTTCAGGAATGCAACCCTGTCCTAAATAGAGGTTTACCCATATTTAACATTATTTGGGGATGCTAGTGCAGTCTAACATTGCTTTCATAGAATCATAGAATTTTACAGCACAAAAGGAGGCCATTTGGCCCTCCGAGTCTGTGCCGGCTATTTGAAAAGAACTATTCAAAGTCAATCCCATTCCCCAGCTATTTCTCTCCATAATCTCGCAAACCCATCCTCCCCAAATAACCTTCCTCCACAAATTTCATTTTCCCAAAATGTACAAAAACATATTCGCAATGTGCTTATCATTGGAGGTCCCTATTTTGGGCCACTTAGGTAGCAAATAGAAACAGATAACTGACCTAAACAAGAGATTTTTCCTTCTCATTCCACAAGAGAACAATTGGTGTATGTTGTATGGAAAATGAGATTCTTATTCATGGCGGCTTCTGATTTTATACACAGTGCCTCCACCCCTGCAGCCTCACATGGAATAAACAAGCCCCGATTACCAAGCTGTTCACTGCACAAAGTGTTTAATATAGTGCTTAGGGCTCAGTGCTGATTTTCCTCTTGCTACTTTCCTATGCACTGTTTGCTCTATGGCCATTTCTCTAGAGATCATTAATGGGTTAGAAAAGTAGCCACCTCAGATCAGGTTCAAAATCACCAAAGGAATTCCCCTCCTTGCGTTTGAAATAGCACCTCATCATGCTGTTGTTGAACAACTCAAAGTGCTTCACATTTATTTGAAGTATAATGTCTGTGTGTGTGTGTAGGCAAATTATCAACTTACACACAGCAATATCCCACAAACCACCACGCAGTGAATGACCAATTGTATCTGAGGGATGGCTGGCCAGGATGGCAGAAACTTCTCTTTCTTTTCAAAAAGTACTAGGAGATCTTTAATATCACCTCAAAAAGATTCAGTGCATTTGAAAGATGCAATGCTTGAAAGCATCTCACCAATTACATTTGTATAGCGTCTTTCACATCAGGAGGATGTCCCAAGGCGCAGTACAGAAAAGAGTCGACTCAAATGGAGAGAAATGTGCCCCTAAAATATGCGGCAGCTCAATATGTGTCAAACATGAACTCACGACCTTCTGCCTCTGTGCAAAACAGGAAGTGATGTTGGAAGGAACCTGATGAACAGTAAGATAGCCACTTTTAACTTCCCACGCCAAATTAATGACCGACTTCTCATTCAGTGGATCACTGTCAACAATTTACATTTATATAGTGCCCCTTGCGCAGGGCAGTACCCCAGATCACTTCCTGCTTTGCGCATGCATAGAAAATAGCAGGCGACTTTGGCAGTGACCTGATTAACTCGAGTAAGTCAGCCATTTTCTCTTTTAGCACAGGAACAGGCTGGCGAACAGGAAGCGAGTCAGCCAACTGTACCCATGGAGAATTACACATTTATTGTGACGTGTATTTCTGCGTATTTGTAGGCAATTTATGAATTTGCACACAGCAATGCAGGTTGGGATTTTATGGACCCCCCTAATATCATGTTATTGTCCTTCTCAATGCATAGCTTTACATTTTTGACAATGCATTGTAAAAATCAATCTTGAGCTTTGGTTATGTTTAAATCCATCAAATTCTATCTATTCAGGCTGGATTAGCTGGTATCACTCACAAGAGACATACATATTGAAAGGACAACTGGAATCATTAGCAAGGCCTTGCTAAAAATCAATAATACACAAACAAAAGTGTTACCAATTTGGCCATTGAAAACCCCTTCAAGCTGGGCAAGGCAGGACAAGATCAGTGCTTACAGCACTCACGACATGAAATGGTTAGCCATAGGAGAGAAATTACAGCATAGCAGGAGCCTTCAGCCAACTGCAATCCTTTCCTGGATTTCACTGAACACCATGGAACTATGTGTGTGACAACTCCACTCCATAGAGACAACAAATGTGAATTATTTACAAATTGGCCTATTTATAGGTCTGGTCTTTTTTAAAACAAAATCAGTTTTTTCTTTGCAAGTTGCCTGCCATGTGCAGCAAGAATCCCCTGTGTGTTTGTGCCCCAGACTCTTCCAAGCTCAACATAACCCACTCATAAAAATCTATTAGTTGCCACTCTTCCCAGCAGATATTAAACTACTCACTTGGAATTCCAGATTGCAGTGTTTCGCTTCCACATTCCAAAACCCGTTAAAATGCTTACTTTACTCTAAAAACAATTAAATGTATACGATGGTAGAGCGTAACCTCCAGAGTAAATGCTTTATATTTACAGTGTTTTGCTTTCATGTATCCCTGCAAAGTTAATTTCTCTCTGATACCGGGAGTAATTTCTGCTGCCTGATCAATTTTACAGTGAAAGCAGGTAGCGTTTAGAGATTCTGACAGTGTCATGGACCAGAAACATTGACTCACTTTCCTTTCTCCATAGATGCTGCTGAGTTTTCCCAGTTCTCTGCTTTTGTTTCAGAGTTTTGAGATTTTTTTTTCAGTGACCTTATGCTTGCTCTGATTACACTTAGAATTAGACGTAGTGATGTTACATTACTTCAAATATTTTTTAAGTTATCAAGAAAGAATGTGTTTGCCCGAGTATATTTGGGGTGAAGTTAATGTTACTGAATCAGCCCTGCACCCAGTTTTACTCACAGCCCACGGTCAGACTTTACTTTCTACAGAGCACCTTCTCCCCATTCTCCAAAGCTCCTCACTTACAGTATGTAACAATACCTGAGTGGTTGTACGTACCATCTCACAGTGCAGCTCCAGATTCACATCCCCTTTATTTGTGTGCAGGCGGACGTAACCTTTCTTCTTGACATAGCGGTATCGCACTGTATTGTCCTCAACCGCAGCTAGAAAAGAGAAATGAAGGAACATTATTAACATATTATTAAGCTGGAACTTTTAACAGGAAGTAAATGTCAAGTGCTAAGAAGTGCTAAGGAGCCAGAATGGAACAAACTCAAGCCACTTGTACTTTTGGGGAAAGGTCCATAGAATGTTTCACAATCGACTATGTCAAACCTGTTCCATCACACAAGCTGTTTCTAAAGGAACGTGTCTGTCGACTGCACAGAGAATGGGGATCAACTGCAACAACAATAGCGCCTTTCACGTCGGGGGAGACGTCCCAGACACTGGACAGCCAGGGATCAGACTCTTGGGCTAAAAAAAAATGTTCCTGTGCAGGATTGGCAAAAACTAGACTCACATGACAACAAGCATAACACAAACTGGGCTAGAACAAAAGGCTGGAAAAGCTATGTACACAATATATTTTCTGGAAACACAGGGCTTTATTTCTGCAAACAGTTGACATCCAGCCTAGTTTGATTAAAACCTGACTTTCTATCATTTTGCTTGGCTTGTTTACTGAATCCCGAATACCTTGAACACAAAGCTTTCTTTTTCCACCTTTCTTTGCAGGTTGTGGTCTTAAATCCACAAATGATCTTGGCTTTTTCTTCCTGATGTTATCCCAATTTGATTCCTTTATGCCCTTTCAAATTACTGGCGTGCATGACTTTCAGGGAATTAATTCTTCCTTTACAAAAACGTGAATGCATGGAACAAAAAAAGGCTAATCAACCCATCAAGCCCATTCTTTCCATGACACATCTGTCTTCTTTGCCGTGAACTTTACCCAAGTGTTTCCTGGGGGAAAAAAGTTCTATGTGAGTGCACCCTGATCCCAAAATGTTTCAGTAATACTCCAATATTCATCAATCTACATCTCCGCTATTTAAACCTGACATGCTTCTCTAACAAAAAAAACATTATTTTCCTTCAACCTCTTCCACCCCCACCTGGACAGAACAGAGCGCTGTACTTGACATGCACAGAAATATGAATATAAATTTCCTTGGCTCAGTTATGTTGAGAATTTTACAATACTTTGATTCTGCTGTAGCTTAGAATCCATGTTATCTAATAGTTCAAAGCAAGCCATCTCCAGATTACCTCATCATCTCAGACAAATTTTGAAAGTGTATGAGCAAGACTCTCAGAAACTATTTCCTTTGGAGAACGTAAGCAATTTACAGTCAGCTAGTTTTTTTTAGATTTTAGTTGCTATATTGAGATAGTGGACTCTGTTTAGTGCAACACAGATGTACGATATAAATCACGTTGAGGAGTTCAAAAAGGTTTTTAAACTGTACCCTTCACTAAGGTCCTCATCCATCACATTACAAAGTGATGTGTTGAACCCTGTGTGACCTCAGGATATTGTCCTGCACTTCAAATAACATCCGATTCTTTGATGAGATTAATTGGCTCATGTTTCTTGGTATAGACTCAAGGAAAGGGCAGAAAGGGGGTAAGATGAGGAGGAGGAGGAGGAAACAAAAGTTGTTTCTATTGCAAAGCACAGACCAATATTTGCTCAGGAAATACACAATTTTCAATATGTTCTCTATTCGCTGGCTACAGAATTATTATTATAATTTTGTTTTAGAAATTTGAACCATGAAATGAGGTTCAATGCATAGACCCAATACCACTCCAATAGTGGAACCCTATACTGTTCATCCTTCTGCTTCTCCACCTCATTAACACTTCATGTTCATCAGCAGCAACTTGGTGAAAATACCTAATGTGGGGAAAGTAATTAATCAATGGAGCTTGTTGTAGCTTCTGAGTGCCACCAAATTGATGTTTTTAAAATTATTTTACTTTATGCAATTTGAAAGTTGGACTGAGATCAAGCGCAATAATTATTTCTGAAAATCTCTGCAGTTTATTAAAATCTTCAAACAACAAACGGAGAAGCCTACAGCAAGAGAGAAGCTCCATGTCAATGCAGTCACTTTGAAAACATACCAGAATTACTATTTGGGGAGCTGAGGGAGTGTTTTTCAGAACAGCCCAAAAAGCTCTTTAAGCAGAAGCCATTCTTGGGCCACTTGATGACTGGGGCTAAGTTGGCAATGAATAATAATGTTGCATTTGAAGTAGCACCTTATCATATGTTGTAGCAGTAACAGAGACTTGGCTCAAGCATGGGCAGGAATGGGAGTTGAACATTCCTGGTTATAATGTATTCAGGAGGGATAGAGAAGGGAGAAAAGGGGGCGGGGTGGCAATTTTAGTTAAGGACTCAGTGACTGCCTTAGAAAGGAACGAGGTGGAAGAAGGACTAAAAACCGAATCTATCTGGTTAGAAATCAGGAATACAAAAGGTGCAGTTACACTGTTAGGGGTATACTATAGACCACCAAATAGTGGGGAGGAGATAGACAAGCAGATCTGCAAGCGTATCACGGAGAAATGCAGAGCTAATAGAGTAGTGATAATGGGTGACTTCAACTATCCCAACATAGACTGGCAGAATAGTAGGGTAAAGGGCAAGGAGGGAGAAGAATTCCTGAAGTGTGTGCAGGACAACTTTCTTGATCAGTATGTTTCCAGTCCAACGAGGAAAGAAGCATTGCTGGATCTAGTTTTGGGAAATGAGGTAGGGCAAGTTCAACAGGTTTCTGTAGGTGAGCATCTAGGGAATAGTGACCACAATATCGTTAGATTCAGAATAATTATGGAAAGGGATAAGGAACGATCACAGGTGAGGACACTCAACTGGAAAAGGGCTAATTTCAATGAGTTGAGGTGGGACCTAGCCAAGGTGGATTGGAAAGAAAAATTGGCAGGTAAGACAACTAACGAGCAGTGGGCAGTGTTCAAAGAGGAGATAGTTCAGGCACAGGTCAAAAGCATCCCTACAAAGGTGAAATGTAAGGCATCCAAACCTCCCTGGATGACTAAGGAAATCGGGGCCAAAATAAACCAAAAAAAAGAGGCTTATGATAAGTGTCAGGCTCAAAATTCAGAAGGGAACCAAGCAGAATATAGGAAGTGTAGGATAGAACTAAAAAAGGAAGTTAGAGGGGCAAAGAGACTGCATGAGAAACAATTAGCGAGTAAGATTAAGGGGAACCCTAAGGTTTTTTTATCAACATATTAAGAGTAAAAGGTTGGTCAAGGATAGGGTGGGGCCAATTAGGGACCTAGTAGGAAATCTCATTGTGGAGGCAGAGGGCATGGCTGATGTACTGAATGAGTACTTCGCCTTTGTCTTCACAAAAGAAAAGGATACAGCCAATGCCATAGTATTGGAGGAGAGGGTAGGAGAAATGGATAGAATAATTATAACCAGAGAGGAAGTTCTAAAAAGGTTGATGTCGCTCAAGGTGGATAAATCACCTGGGATGCACCCTAGGTTACTAAGGGAGGCACGGGAGCAAATAGCAGAGACTCTGGCCACGATCTTTCAATCTTCCTTGGACACAGGGGTCGTGCCAGAGGACTGGAGGATAGCTAATGTTACTCCCTTGTATAAAAAGGGGCAGAAGGACAAGCCTGGTAACTACAGACCAGTCAGTCTAACGTCGGTAGTGGGCAAACTTCTAGAGTCCATAATCAGGGACAAGATAGATCTTCACTTAGAAAGATATAGGCTAATAAAGGACAGTCAACATGGATTTGTTAAAGGCAAATCTTGCCTTCCAAATCTGATAGAATTCTTTGATGAGGTAACGGAATGGGTGGATAATGGTAGCGCAGTTGATGTAGTTTACATGGACTTTCAAAAGACATTTGACAAAGCGCCACATGAGAGACTTATTAGGAAATTAAAGGCCCACGGCGTAAAAGGGACAGTGACAGAGTGGATCCACAACTGGCTGCGAGACAGAAAGCAGAGAGTTGTAGTGAGCGGCTGTTTTTCAGATTGGAGGGAAGTGAGTAGTGGTGTGCCACAGGGATCAGTTTTGGGACCATTGCTCTTTGTAATCTACATCAATGATCTGGACTTGGGTGTAGGGACTACAGTTTCCAAGTTTGCAGATGACACTAAGTTAGGGAGAATAGTAAATAGTGAGGAGGATAGTAGCCATCTGCAAGAGGATATAGACAAATTGGTAAAGTGGGCAGACACATGGCAGATGAAGTTTAATGCAGAGAAGTGTGAGGTGATGCATTTTGGGAGAAGAAATGAAGGGAGGCAATATAGGCTAGATAGTACAATTTTAAATGGTGTGAAGGAACAGAGAGTCCTGGGGATTTGTGTTAGTGACTCGTTGAAGGTGGCAGGACAGGTAGACAAGGCTGTTAAGAAGGCATATGGGATACTAGGCTTTATAAATAGGGGTATAGAGTACAAAAGTCAGGAAGTGCTGACTAACCTCTATAAAACTTTGGTGAGGCCTCAGCTGGAGTACTGTGTTCAATTCTGGTCACCACACTACAGAAAGGATGTGAAGACATTGGAAAGGGTACAAAGAAGATTTACTAGGATGGTGCCAGGATTGAGGGACTTCAGCTATGAGGAGAGGCTAGATAGATAGGTTTATTCTCTCTGGAGCAGAGAAGATTGAGGGGAGACCTATAGAGGTTTATAAGATCATGAGGGGTTTCGACAGGGCAAATAGAGAAAAACTATTTCCACTCGTGGGCGAATCTGTGACTCGTGGTCACAGATTTAAAATAGTTTCAAGGCGAAGTAGAGGGGAGCTGAGGAGAATTTTTTTCACTCAGCGAGTTGTTCGAATCTGGAATGCATTGCCTGAAAAGGTCGTGGAGGCTGATTCGATAACAACTTTTAAAAGGGAATTAGATCTTTATTTAGGGAGAACAGGTCTATTAGGCTACTGGGAGCGGGCAGGGCAGTGGGATTGAATCGCTCTTTTCAAAGAGCCGGCACAGACTAGATGGGCCGAATGGCCTCCTTTTGTGCCGTAAAATTCTATGAATCTATATCTTTGAGATGTCTCAAAGTGCTTCACAGAATATACAGTACTATAAAGTCAACTGGCTATATATTTTGTGGGCAAAATGTAGTAGCCAATTGCACACAGACGTGTCCCACAAACAGTCATGGATTAAAGTAATTTATTATTATTATTTTTTGAAGAAATTACTACCCCCGAAAAGCGATTTGCCAATCGACTAACAAACGGGATCCTACTTACTGCTAGGTGAACAGAGTGCGTGGAGCAAGCAAACTTGCCCAACATTTCGCCCTGCCGGGAATCGAACACAGGTCTGAAATCAAGGCAATGTGTTAGTAGGACAGGGTTGTCTTGAATGCAGGGTCCTTGGGTTTTGCTTCCTACTAGCGGAGGTTCGTCCAAGAGCTTGCGGATATCACTCGACCTCTACTACTTAACCAAGATGGGGAATAGGTTCCAGGAGTTACAAATACAGAACCTTTTGAAGTGTGTTGGTGATTGCCCTTGATCTCACTTACCGTATCCTGACTCAGAAATTCTTTATGGATTCGGATGCTAGTGTCCATAGTAGTGTCCGGCGATATATCGGTTATATCGAAATAATTTTTCATATTGATATGCCGATATTGAAATTTCAAATATATCGATATATCAAAACATTCGGTATAAAAAAAAATTGGTATATTGTAAATAGTGGTATATCGTTTCCACTGATATATCGATATATCGGTTATATCGGTATAGTGCGAACTTTTCCAACATACCTTGTCGCCGGCTTTGCCAACCTCCTGGGCCTAGAGCAAGGAAAGCGCGCGCACATCCAAATGCGCGCTCACACAGGAATGCGCGAACACCCCCGAATGCGTATTCGGGGGTGCGTGCCCACCCACCACCCGCCCACCCCCGAATGTTCGCGCATGCACAGTATAAAAAAACCGGAAATATCGATATGAGCCCACCGATATATCGATATCGGAAAAGTTCCATATCGACGGACCCTAGTCCATAGTATTGGTGCCCACACTACTCTTATTTTAATCACAGTAAGATTAAACCACTTACTGTGGTTTAATCGTCAGGTGGCAGATGGTTCAGTGGTTAGAAAAGCTGCTCAGTATGACTCCTGGGTGCAGCACTGCCCAGGGCAGTTGTTACATTAATGGTTGAGAAGGCCATGTGTAGTGATTTTGCTGAGGGAGGCAGAGGGCTGGCTAATCAGATGGAGACTGGTGGGGAGGCTGGACTGCTGTGGCAGAATAGAATATGGGGAATTCACACATATTCAAGAAATTCCACAGATACACACAAGTAAGATCTATGTGGGATCCCAGCCCACTGGAAAGGACTCTGGACACAGTGGGACTAGACAGAGAGTCGGAATTCTTTTATTGAATTGGTGGGCTGCAGATCCCAAGGTGATCTAACAGCTTCTGTTCGCCAAAAGCTTGTGAGCTGTGGTACTTTGTATGGCTCATGATTTGCCTTCATCGGGACATATTGGAACTAATTAGACCTTGACCTGAGTGCAAAGGTGGCTTCTTTGGCTGAAGTGGTGCAGGCACTAGAATGCTCTCCGCCATCAAGGTTGTATGACACAGCTGCAGCCTGAGGCTAGCTCCCAAAGGTTTCAGGAGAGGAGTCAGGTAGTTAATAATAACTTGCTTTTTATATAGTGATTTTCACATCATCTAGGCAACAACAACACCATTACACTTAGAGCGCTTTTCAGGTCGGGAGGACGACCCAAGGCGTGAACAGTCAGGATGGGACCCGAGCAAGAGAGAGGGGCAGGGGAGGGGCGGGAGAGAGTTAGGAGGGGAGAGAGGGAGGGCAACAGAAGACACGGTAGAAGAGGAGGGTCTTGAGGCCGGCCTTGAAGGAGGAGTGGGAGGGAGCGAGGCGAAGGGACTGTGGGATGGAGTTCCAGAGTGTGGGGGCAGAGAGGCTGAAAGCCCATCTACCGATGGTACGGCAGGTCAGTTGGGGGACACGGAGCAGGCATTATTATCAGGTGTGTGGAGTAAAGAAACTTGTCCAAATTTTTGCCTTGCCTGGAATCAAACTCAGGTCTTGCAAGGTGAGTGCTCTAACCACTGAGCTACAGGACTCCAGTTAAATAACTGAAGTTAGTTCCCTAATGGTGCCATCATCCTACCCTGCCATTATCAAAATGTCTCAAAGCGATTAATAGGAATTTATTGTAAAGTGTATTTATAGGTGAACATGACAAACAATTTGCACACAGCAACATCCCCTAAACAGGAATGAAATGAATGACTAATTTCATCATAAAAAGAATATTAATGCTTGCATTTGATATAGTGCTTCATTACGGTGTTTGAAACATCTCAAAGCGCTTCACAGAATTATACTGTAAAGTGAATTGACTATATTTTGTGCACTCAATTCCTTGTGACAGAATTATTGTTATTCGTTCATGTCAGGAGATACAGGATTTACTGTAGGCTTGTTGGCCAGGATACTGGGAGAATCTCTTTTTGAATAGTGCCATTAGATCTTTAACATCCATGTGAACAAACCTTTAAAAAAATGTCTGATCCGAAGAATATGGCACATTGCATTGTAGTATCTGCCTAGACTATTCCCCCAGACTATGAGCTCAAAGACAAGGGGCTTGAACCCATAATCATTATTTATTAGGTTTGGATCTTGTCTAGCTCCCCTTTTTAATATTTATTTATATTAATCTGGAAGAACATTTTTGAGAAGTGCAGAAAAAGAAACCGTTTTGAAACAGGCATAATTAAAAAAGAAATTTAGAGGAAATTTAGGAGACATTTTGTTGTGTACAGAGTTTAGGATTTAGAATGTCCTGTCGGGGAAGGTGGTTGTGACAGAAACAATATTTCTTTTCAAAGGGGAACTAGGTAAATATCTAAAAAGGAGTAAACTGCAGGGCTGTGATGAAGAAAAACTAAATGGGACTGAAAGATTGTTCTTTAAAGCAATGAGTAAAATCACCAGTGATTTAAGTAAAGTCGCTATGCTGGCCATCTGGGGATTTGTGTTAGTGACTCGTTGAAGGTGGCAGGACAGGTAGACAAGGCTGTTAAGAAGGCATATGGGATACTAGGCTTTATAAATAGGGGTATAGAGTACAAAAGTCAGGAAGTGCTGACTAACCTCTATAAGACTTTGGTGAGGCCTCAGCTGGAATACTGTGTTCAATTCTGGTCACCACATTACAGAAAGGATATGAAGGCATTGGAAAGGGTACAACGAAGATTTACTAGGATGGTGCCAGGATTGAGGGACTTCAGCTATGAGGAGAGGCTAGATAGGCTAGGGTTATTCTCTCTGGAGCAGAGAAGATTGAGGGGAGACCTGATAGAGGTTTATAAGATCATGAGGGGTTTCGACAGGGAAAATAGAGAAAAACTATTTCCACTCGTGGGTGAACCTGTGACTCGTGGTCACAGATTTAAAATAGTTTCAAGGCGAAGTAGAGGGGAGCTGAGGATAATTTTTTTCACTCAGCGAGTTGTTCGAATCTGGAATGCATTGCCTGAAAAGGTGGTGGAGGCTGATTCGATAACAACTTTTAAAAGGGAATTAGATCTTTATTTAGGGAGAACAGGTCTATTAGGCTATGGGGAGCGGGCAGGGCAGTGGGATTGAATCGCTCTTTTCAAAGAGCCGGCACAGACTAGATGGGCCGAATGGCCTCCTTTTGTGCCGTAAAATTCTATGAATCTATGAATCTGTGATGTACATTGCTATTGTGCTGCAGGCCAAAGCAAGGGGGAATTTTAGGCTTCTAACACCTGAAGACTATCCATTCAGGGAAGGTGCCAGTGGATAGTTGGTACTGTGAAATTTTACCTAAAAAGTCAGCAGCTTTACTAATAATAATCCTTGCATTTGATATTGCGATTTTCAAGTCTCAAAGCGCTTCACAGAATATACCGTAAAGTGAATTGACTGTATATTTGTGGGCGAAACGCTGCAGTCAATTGCGCACAGCAGTGTCCCACTTTGCATTTGCAGCGCTTTTCACATATTTTAAGTGTCTCAAAGAGTGTAAAGTGAATTGATTATACATTTGTGGGCAAAAAGTTTGGTAACTTAACTTTAGAGATTATCTGAACAGATAGTGAATCTCAAGAGTATACTCTGTCAGCAGGCCTGTCGTTTATTATACTCAGAGCAGCAATCAATATTCTCAAACCAAACCTTCAAAAGAAATTAAAATACAGGACCACCGAGCGAGCGATTTGTACTAATTAAACAACACATCCTGTTTTTAATTGGATAATTGGTGAGAATTAAGATGGTGAGTTGCCTCCAACCTTGACACTGCTCATTAAGAAAAAGATGAACTCATTCTACAAAAGGAACTGGAGTAAATAAGGCAATTACCTGCTTCGTGCATAGTTTCTGGTGTCATTGCAGTGGAAGTGAAAGAAGCTGAGACCTTCCCTGTTGAGTAATGTGCCTGCAGGATTGAGCAAACAATCAATCAGTTTCAACCACATTTAGAAAATCTAACCATAAAACAAAGCTTGTTGATGTGCGGGTGAGTTCATAGATTCATAGAATTTTACGGCACAAAAGGAGGCCATTCGGCCCATCTAGTCTGTGCCGGCTCTTTGAAAAGAGCGATTCAATCCCACTGCCCTGCCCGCTCACCATAGCCTAATAGACCTGTTCTCCCTAAATAAAGATCTAATTCCCTTTTAAAAGTTGTTATCGAATCAGCCTCCACGACCTTTTCAGACAATGCATTCCAGATTCGAACAACTCGCTGAGTGAAAAAAATTCTCCTCAGCTCCCCTCTACTTCGCCTTGAAACTATTTTAAATCTGTGACCACGAGTCACAGATTCGCCCACGAGTGGAAATAGTTTTTCTCTATTTGCCCTGTCGAAACCCCTCATGATCTTATAAACCTCTATTAGGTCTCCCCTCAATCTTCTCTGATCCAGAGAGAATAACCCTAGCCTATCTAGCCTCTCCTCATAGCTGAAGTCCCTAAATCCTGGCACCATCCAAGTAAATCTTCTTTGTACCCTTTCCAAAGTCTTCACATCCTTTCTGTAGTGTGGTGACCAGAATTGAACACAGTATTCCAGCTGAGGCCTCACCAAAGTCTTATAGAGGTTAGTCAGTACTTCCTGACTTTTGTACTCTATACCCCTATTTATAAATCCTAGTATCCCATATGCCTTCTTAACAGCCTTGTCTACCTGTCCTGCCACCTTCAACGAGTCACTAACACAAATCCCCAGGTCTCTCTGTTCCTTCACACCATTTAAAATTGTACTATCTAGCCTATATTGCCTCCCTTCATTTCTTCTCCCAAAATGCATCACCTCACACTTCTCTGCATTAAACCTCATCTGCCATGTGTCTGCCCACTTTACCAATTTGTCTATATCCTCTTGCAGATGGCTACTATCCTCCTCACTATTTACTATTCTCCCTAACTTAGTGTCTTCTGCAAACTTGGAAACTGTACTCCGTACACCCAAGTCCAGATCATTGATGTAGATTACAAACAGCAATGGTCCCAAAACTGATCCCTGTGGCACACCACTGCTCACTTCCCTCCAATCTGAAAAACAGCCGCTCACTACAACTCTCTGCTTTCTGTCTCGCAGCCAGTTGTGGATCCACGCTGCCACTGTCCCTTTTACGCCATGGGCCTTTAATTTCATAATAAGTCTCTCATGTGGCACTTTGTCAAATGCCTCTTGAAAGTCCATGTAAACTACATCAACTGCGCTACCATTATCCACCCATTCCGTTACCTCATCAAAAAATTCTATCAGATTTGGAAGGCAAGATTTGCCTTTAACAAATCCATGTTGACTGTCCTTTATTAGCCTATATCTTTCTAAGTGAAGATCTACCTTGTCCCTGATTATGGACTCTAGAAGTTTGCCCACTACCGACGTTAGACTGACTGGTCTGTAGTTACCAGGCTTGTCCTTCTGCCCCTTTTTATACAAGGGAGTAACATTAGCTATCCTCCAGTCCTCTGGCACGACCCCTGTGTCCAAGGAAGATTGAAAGATCGTGGCCAGAGTCTCTGCTATTTGCTCCCGTGCCTCCCTTAGTAACCTAGGGTGCATCCCATCCGGACCAGGTGAATTATCCACCTTGAGTGACATCAACCTTTTTAGAACTTCCTCTCTGGTTATAATTATTCTATCCATTTCTCATACCCTCTCCTCCAATACCATGGCATTGGCTGTATCCTTTTATTTTGTGAAGGCAGAGGCGAAGTACTCATTCAGTACATCAGCCATGCCCTCTGCCTCCACAATGAGATTTCCTCCTAGGTCCCTAATTGGCCCCACCCTATCCTTGACCAACTCTTAATATGTTGGTAAAAAACCTTAGGGTTCCCCTTAATCTTACTCGCTAATTGTTTCTCATGCAGTCTCTTTGCCCCTCTAACTTCCTTTTTTAGTTCTATCCTACACTTCCTATATTCTGCTTGGTTGCCTTCTGAATTTTGAGCCTGACACTTATCATAAGCCTCTTTTATTTGGTTTATTTTGGCCCCGATTTCCTTAGTCATCCAGGGAGGTTTGGATGCCTTACATTTCACCTTTGTGGGGATGTTTTTGACCTGTCCCTGAACTATCTCGTCTTTGAACACTGCCCACTGCTCGTTAGTTGTCTTACCTGCCAATTTTTCTTTCCAATCCACCTTGGCTAGGTCCCACCTCAACTCATTGAAATTAGCCCTTTTCCAGTTGAGTGTCCTCACCTGTGATCGTTCCTTATCCCTTTCCATAATTATTCTGAATCTAACGATATTGTGGTCACTATTCCCTAGATGCTCACCTACAGAAACCTGTTGAACTTGCCCTGACTCATTTCCCAAAATGATGCTCCATGTCAGAGTTGTGATGACATGGAGCATCAGCCTCGCAATGCTCCCCTTGAATTTGACTAACCTGGCATGACTACCTTCTTGACATATACCAATTGCAACCTACACTTGCTCAAAGAAACTCTAGGGATATTGGAGATGCGTTCAAATTTTTTTATCATTTGGAATGGTCCTACTGTCCATTCCTGCATCCTTTGCTGGACAGATGGACAGATCCCTTTTTCGTAGCATTTCAGTACATATATGGACTTAACCAACACTGTAAACTACATCAAACTGTTGCCTCTATAGAGTTACAGAGGATCTGATAGAGGCAAACCTAGAATTGTACTGATAAATGATCCTCAAGCTTCACATCACAAGTGAAATCTATATCCCTAATCCAAATGTAAATTTGTATTGTACAGCTGTACTGTCTGGAGGGGAAACACTCAAAGCAATGTGTACATGAAAGATACCGAAGAACTAAAACGGTAAGATAAAGGTAACGCTGGGGTCATGTTTCCCTACAGCTAATTAATTGGAACAATGTAGACAAAAGGCTTCATTTGAGGATTTAACAGTGTTCAAAATCTGCGTTTTGATTGATGTTTGATATTTGATGCAATAGACATTGTGGTGAGCATTCTAGCTTTCAATAATCCATCTGAGAATACTATTCTTTGTTAAGGCAGAACTAATCTGCAAATACGTGGTTTTACACGTGAGCTTTCAATGCCCTACTTTTTCTGTTTACATTCACTGCAGACATGTTGACCCAGTTCCTTCAAGAGAACAACGTTTGTGACATTTATTTCTAATTTGAGCAGTTTAAAAGGATCATTCCAGTGTGGCAAACCTCTATAGCACAAAATTGCCCACAATTCAACAGCAAATTGGTAGCGTCCCCTCAACAAACTACAGTGAAATTGATAGTTTACTGCAGTCACATGTTGTGGTGCTCTTCTGGGGAAGGGAGGATTAACTCACATTTGTTAGTGTCAAATTGCTCAAGACTCGTACTCCTGAGTAATGTAGGAGGACTAAACTAGAAGGAAAAGGGCTTTGAGGAAAATGATCTGTATTGCTTTCTGGACAGAAGAGAAAGTGGCTGAAAATAAAGCAGGTTTATAGTAAACCATGGAGAAAATATTAGCTGAGGAACAGAACCCTCAGCAAGGTGTTTGCACAAAACACTAAGCAGAGAAATTAGGGAGTACTTATAGCCAAACTTACCGCATTCATCTTATCCACTTTCTTCTTTTCAGGCTCTTTCATAGTTCCCGCCAGCAGTTCATCTCCCTTATAATCTTTGTAAAGTTCAGTTAGTGTTTCCCTCATCTCCAGACTGGTGGTTCTCAAATAATAAGATGGGTCCTGTTTTGCTTTCTCTTCCGCTGGGAAAACAGAATGTACAGGTGAGAAACCCTGAGCAATACACATCCTTTTCCCTTGTTTTTCTGCACTTCACAGAAAAACCAACACAAGCAGAAGAACGAGTCCATGGTTAATTTCTGGATTATTGCAAAGACGCTCACAATAAAATGACTCATATTGAGAATGTGTTAATATTAATTATATTGAGAATTATGTCGAAGGGCTCAAAAATCAATAACGGGTGATTCTCAACAAATGAATGTTATCCCCAGTAGGCTACTGTAATCAATATTGTTTGCTGTATTGGTAAGTATCCATATAATATTCTGTTATTATTTAGTCTATTATTAATATGGTATGTTTTTAAAGTGCTTTGAGACGCCGTCCGGTTTGGAGGGCGCTATATAAATCGAAGTTATTGTTTCAAAAAATTTATTTATAAAAATAAATAAAATAACTTTTGTTTGTGTTGGGTTTTCGGCTGAATATCCAGCATGCACTTTAACCGGCATTGGCCAGGTCCCGAGGGTGCTGGATAAACAGGCTTTTACAGGACAAAAACAACAAATTACACTTGAATTATGCCTTTCACATTGGAAAGACGTCCCAGGATGCTGGAGAGTCAGGGTCTTGTTGGACCCAATCTCGGGGTTGGATTCAGGAAGGATCCAGGGGCTGTGGGGCAGGAGGGTCCAAAAGCTCGGTCGAAGAGGACTTGAAAGAGGCAAGAGAGAGGGTGAGATGGAGAGATTGTGGGATAGAGTTACAGAGTGCGGGGACTGAGATGCTGGTTGCTGACCACTAGGGTCCGGCGATATATCGATATATCGCTAAAACCCGATATAATCATATCGATACGCCGATATAGGCATTTCAAAAATATTGATATATCGGAAAATCGATATATCGTGGTAAAAAATCAGAATGCGTGCACACTGAACTACAAGACCCAGAATGCTCATCTCTATACACAATGCACAGGCCAAGGTGCAAAGCTGCCATATTGTATTCATAGTCCTCGAATACAATATACAGGTGTGCAAGGGGTGGGGGGGCGGGGGAGAGATGGCTGGGGTGGGGGGGGGGGGGGGTGAGGGGGAGAGAGACGGCTGGGGGGAGGGGGAGAGAGACGACTGGGTGGGGGGGAGGGGGAAAGATACAGCTGGGGGGGAGAGAGATGACAGGGATGGGGGATGCGAGAGAGGGACGAGGGGGGGGGGGGAGAGACGGGGTGGATGTGATAATATACAGATAGAGATGGGGGGATGTGAGAGAGGAGAGAGACACAGACAGAAAAACACAGAGATGGAGAGAGTGAGAGACACAGAGAGAGAAAGATGTTTACCTCCTGAGGAGATAGGCCCCGAATGCTCATGCCGCGCGCGCATACTCAGTACGAAAAACCTGAAAATATCGATATTTCGGTATATCTCGATATGAGCCCATCGATATATCTAAATCGGAAAATTTCCACATCGACGGACCCTACTGACCGCCAATGGTGTGGCAGAGATAAGTGCTGTGAGACGCTGTCCGGCTTGGAGAGTGCTATATAAATCCAAATCCAAATTGTTATTGGAAATGAAGGGGAAATATTTCATGTTCGTACAAGTTTGCATTCGTCAGATATAGATCTTTACAACTATTACTTCCTTTGACCTGACAGACCTCAACATCCTGCTGCATATAATCACATCACAAATGATCCAAAATCTCTATGTAAGGTTTCTTTAGACAACATGTTTTTGTTCCAAATAAGGGAACTGATTGATAATTTATCAAAAGCGATGGGATATTCCGCTGGATACGTTTGGAATGTTGAACTGACCTATAAAAGACATCTCCATTGGTCACACACCGTAGTCATGGAAGAAATCTACATGAAAGAAATTCTCACAGAACCATAGAAATTGACAGCACAGAAGACAACAGTTCAGGCTATCATATACAGTCTATTCACTTTACAGTATAACCTGTGAAGCGCTTTAAGATGTCTGGAGGACGTGAAAAGCGCTATATCAAATGCAAGGATTATTACTATTATCAAGGAGTGGCGTACTATCAGGCTATCATATCTGTGCTCCCTCCCCTGCTCAGTTCAGACTATCGTGTCTGTGCTCCCTCCTCTGCTCAGTTCTTTCAATGTCAGGTACCTGTCAACTAACTACCATTAATTTGCATAAAGAAAAACGAAACTGACAAATGACTTGATTTAGATTGTAAAGATTTGTCCCGACTTGTTACTTTGCATCGGCAAGTCCATTATGAATAACAAGTGTCAAAATCTAGAATGATTAAAAATATTGTGGGAAGGATTCTGAATAGTAAATACAGGCTTTGAGTCACCCAGTTATTCAAAATACATAACATGGAGTTGCTATAGAGTCAAAGCTTGAGCAAATATAGTTACATAGAGTATAACACGACACAGGAACAAGTCAAATGGCCCAACTGGTATGTGCTGCTGTTATATTCCACACAATTGTTTACCTCTGCAATTCCCATCATGTATATACAGCGCTCTGAGACGCCGTCTGGCGTGGAGGGCGCTATATAAATCGAAGTTATTGTTGTTGTTATACCACTATTCCCTTCTAGAAGCAGAGAAACAGAAGCAGGCCACTCCTTAATAATAATAATCCTTCCATTTGATATAGCGCTTTTCACGTCTTCTAGACATCTCAAAGCGCTTCACAGGTTATACTATAAAGTGAATTGACTATATATTTGTAGGCCCTTAAGTCTGTTCCACCATTCTACATAAGTTCATGCCTGATCTATACCTCAAGTCCGATTAGCTACCCTTGCCCAGTATTGCTTGCTACCCTGACCTAATAAACATCTATCCACTTCAGTCTTGAAAATGTGAATGGATACAGCAACTACAGCCTTTTGGGGTTTCCAGATTTCCATTTTCTTTTGGGTGAAAACCTGGCTGCTAATTTCACTCCTGAAAGACCTGGTTCTCATTTTAAGATGATACCCCCCTTTGTTCTGGATGCACCAACCAGAGGAAATAGTTTCTCTATATCTACATTCAGCACCACATCCTGCTGATGTGACAGTCGCGGTACAAATGCAATATTGTATTGTATCCTATGAACCCCTTTGTTATTTTAAAAACCTCAATCAGATCACCCCGTAACCTTATCAACTCAAGGGAATAGAGACCCTCCTACAATGGAATGGACAACAAATTCCCACCATCAATTTCTAAATCCATGGCTTGTGGAGCCACTTAATCAAGACCAGTCATCACACACAGAGTAAAGAAGTTCCACACAGCAGAAAGCACAGAAATAAAAACATATTTGGTCTTTTTAATGCCACTCCTTACACAGGCTGCTAAATGAACGCTTTTACGGACTTCAATCCACCCTATGCTATTTTCTGAGGAATGCTCCACATCAATGCTCCTTGATTACAAACGATAAAACACAAATTCCCTAACATTAATCCATTTATACAACTCAGCTATTAAAATCGAATTTCTTTTTCTCAATGAAGCACAATACTATTCTCAAGGAAGCTTTTTTTTATAAGTTTTTTTGAGGACTTATGTCATGAAAACTACTTGGGTGGGACTCGATGGCTTTATTTGTTTCTTTATCATTTTTAAACTTTTTCCAGTTTTATTAGTTGAGTTAATTTATAAAAATTTACACTTTGAAAAGATTCTAATTTTCCACTCAATGTCCCCCCCAAACCAACGTTAACTTTTCCATCACTGCCCATTCCTCAATTCAATCATTCCTAATATATTTAATAGCCTCCCCTTGTAACATTCCTACCCCTATTTCCTACAAGCCAGCCTTACCCTGATCAGTTCTTGGCCAAGCTACAGTTTTCTTTGGAAGCTATTTTGATGAAAAGATAGTGGTTGACCTCAATCCCTGTATATTTTTAGCCAACGTGCCCTGTGAAATTACTTGCCTCACTGTCTCACTCAAGAACCACTTAAGTTAGTTTTAAAGGTTGTGCTCCTCATTGAAAAAAGGAGGCTTAATTGTACAAATAAGTGACATCTTGAAATATAATTTGACGTTTATCAGCATGCATCACAACTTACCTGGATCAGGAACCTTCAAGTTATTCTTAACATGGAAAAAGTTAGCAATATTGAATTTGTCCACATTTGCAGGATCCTGCAGAGTAAACAAATGAACAAAAAGGTTAGTTTCTCATGAACTTAATAAGATATATTTCAAACTGACATCTCAAAGGGTTGGAGGTGGTGGAGGGGTATTTAATTAGTGGTGATGGAGAAGAAGTGTTTGAGGTTGCCCTTGGCCTCTAGGATGCCTTTGACATAATAATAGTCCTTGCATTTGATATAGTGCTTTTCATGTCTTCTAGACGTCTCAAAGCGCTTCACAGAATATACTGTAAAAGTGAACTGACTATATTTGTGGGCGAAACATGGCAGCCAATTGCACACAGCAGTGTCCCTCAAACAGTCATGGATTGAAATTACCATTTTTTTTGAGAGATTAATATTATGTGTGTGGAGCAAGGAAACTTGCCCAAGGTTTTGCCCTGACCTGCCTGGATTCAAACACAAGTCTCATGCATATAATGCGAGTGCTCTAACCACTGAACTACAGGACTCCGCAATAGAAAGATGTTTTAGCTTTCGAGTAGTTTCAGAGGTGATCATGCCAAATTTAGTGATGGACTGCAAAACTGATTCTATCTGCTACAGATAAAAACAGAGCTACGTTTTAGCTTGCTTATCTTAGAGTCTGTCCCAAAATAAAGAGCAGTTCACAAAGGTTTAAATAACAGGAGCAGGAAGATAAAACAGGTTACTATTAATATGATCAGTAATACCTTGATTCAGTGCAGAAGGAGCAGTGGGATTTACTTGCTGTTATGTCCTCCGTTGATGTAATGCAACAATTTACAATGAGATGAGGACGGCTATAAAACTTTTCAACTCAGAGAATCAGTGTTTTCAAAATGCTAGCTCAGGAATTATAGAACAGAGAGTATAATACTACCATAACAGTGTTTCTATGAAAGAAAGGACAACCAAAAATTACAATTTGATCTGAACCAAATTCACTTATTTAATCAACTCAGAATAGGTTTCAAGAGGAAATTTAGAAGCTCTAATAGAATTCAGTCTGAATCTCTGGAACAGTAAAAACTACAGTTGGGATGGAAACAAAATTCCATGATTTAGTTTCAGTTTAGCTGAGATAATTGGGCATTTTACCAAATCTGAATTTCAATTATTATGTTATTATAGAAAGCTTCACGTGAGGGAGAGGGGAATAGAAGGATATAGGAGGGAGTAGCAATGGGTGAAGACAATCATGACCTGGTATGGATTGGTTGGGCTCAGTGGCCAGTTTCCATCCTGTACGTCCTTTGCAATGTTTATAAAGCTCTCAACCATTGGGCTGGGAAATTGCTATTTCCCACACAAAAAATAGCAATTTCTTGGTCACGCTAAATGGTGTCCAGGCCCTGGTCTATACAATAAAATATACAAGAGAGGCACCACTGGTTATTGTCACACACCTCTATAGGCAGTCAACAGAGCCAAACTGTGGAGTTTAATCTGAAGTACAGGTAGACCCCGCTTAACGAATGCCCTGTTAACGAAACTTCACTATAACGAGGGTTTCTATTTGTACCACTTCTCGCTTAATGAATTCGCTATAACGAATGTTTACACACTAATTTAAATCTCGCGGGCTTCTCGTGCGCAGCTTCTCTCTGGTTAACTCAGCAACGCACAGTCAGTCTTTAGCATCAGTTAAGCAGTGAAGAACCTCCCTATGGGAGGAGCTTAAGCGGCAGGATCCTTCGTGGCTTCAATAATACAGCAGTAAGTCAAGATATGCTGGGGAAGGGGGGATAGAGAGATAGAGAGGAGGGAGGGATAGAGAGATAGAGAGGAGGGAGGGATAGAGAGATAGAGAGGAGGGGGGATAGAGAGATGGGGGAGGATAGAGAGGGAGGGAAGGGAATAGAGGGGAGGGGAGATAGAGAGGAGGGGGCAATAGAGAGATGGGGGGATAGAGAGGTAGAGATGAGGGGGATAGAGAGATAGAGAGGAGGGCGGGACAGAGAGGGGGGAAGGGGGGAATAGAGAGGCAGGGGAGGGGATGGGGCATAGAGAGATAGAGATGGAGGGGGGATAGAGGGGGCAGGTAGAGAGAAAGAGAGGAGGGGGGGGGAGTAGACAGAAGGAGGGGAGGGGGGTAGAGAGAAAGAGGGGAGGGGGGAAGAGAGAAAGAGGAGAGGGGGGGGGAGTAGAGAGAAAGAGGGGAGGGGGGGAGTAGAGAGAAAGAGGGGAGGGGGGAAGAGAGAAAGAGGAGAGGGGGGGAGTAGAGAGAAAGAGGGCAGGGGGGATAGAGAGAAAGAGGAGAGGGGCAGTAGAGAGAAAGAGGGGAGGGGGGATAGAGAGAAAGAGGGGTGGGGGGTAGAGAGAAAGAGGGAGGAAGAAAGAAGCGCGTCCCGAGTCAGAAAATGTTTGAGCTCAGGTTGTGATATTTCAGTGCGGTGACTGTGAAGATCTGGCGTGGAACACGTAGGATCGGCGTTTTTATTCCTGCAATTTTTGTCATATTCCGGATCTCTGGAATTTTGCCTGCTCAACCTGTACACTGAAAATGGTAGCACTAGGAACTGCTAGAAACTAAACTGATGTTAATGGGGAGGCTCGGGTCGGGGCGGTGTTTTGGCTGCCACCAACTACAGTAATACAGCTAAACGCTCGCTTAACGAAATTTTCACTTAATGCATGGTTTTAAAGTCCCTAACTCCTTCGTTAAGCAGGGTCTACCTGTACTTCACAGAGAGGTAGCTGGGCTATTGATGGGCTTTGCAAAACAGAGAGCAAGACACCCAATGAGTGGTTAACCTGGTGGTGCAGAATAAAGATCCCTTTCAAGGAGAAACTGAAGTAGGACCAACTGAAACTCGGTAGGTAGTCTAGGATAAATAGAGCCACATTTAGGATTTCTGTACCACGTATTAATCTATTTGAGCATCTCTTCCTCCACATTCATTATTATTAACTTTGCCACCACCGGCACTCGGATTTACAATGATGAAGAAGATTAAATAGAAGGTCTCGCTATCAGTAGCTCTTTTAGATAAAGCTCAGCTAATTTACTTTGCTGTAATAATAATACAATCGCTGAAATTCACGAGTTAATGCAGCACCCGACTCCCACCCCACCAGCTCTGCCATACCCCCACACTAACGGTGTCACATCCCTCCCAGCTATTGCCTATCCAACAATGTCAGCAGTTTCAATTCACAAAACTGAATAAAAACAAAAGAATATTAAAGGTCAATGGTCTGATTTGTAAAAGCAGCACTGATGGCAAGAATCCCTTTCCAGACACTTTGCTCAGAGTCTAAAACAATTCCAGTAGAAATGTATTTCCAAGCATTCCGTGCCCTGCCCTGTTAACAGCTGCCACAATCAATCCCAGGAACAAGATAATAATCTCCGCAATAGGGTGGCTTGGAGAGTGAGAACTCACTCGATCAGGGTGAGAAATGGGAATACTTGTAGCTTTACTTTCAGAAAATCTTGTCTGCTTTCAAAATGGTCATCTCTTTCGCAACATGTTGTTAGGAACATAGAAAAACAGGAACAAGCCATTTAGTCTATCAAGCTTGTTCCACTAGTTGATTAGATTTTCACCTATCTTTTAATCCCAAAGCTCCACCATTTTGCCATACCACTCCTGTAGCTCAGTGGTTAGAGCCCTTGCCTCATAAACAACAGACTTGGGTTTGATTCCCGACATGGTAAAACCTTGGGCAAGTTTCTTTAACTACATACCTTTGTTTACCTAGCAGTAAGTAGGAACCCGGTTGTTAGTCGATTGGTTTTTCCAGAGGTAAGAATTCTGGGCCCACAAAATATACAGTTAATTCACTTTACAGTATATTCTATGATGCGCTTTGAGAAGTTTTGAAGACATGATAAGGCACTGTATCAAATGCAAGGAATATTATTATTGCCTAAGTATCTCTCAATCTCTATTTTAAACATCCTTCTTGATTCGGTCTCTATGGCTTTCTGGTGTATAGCATTCCACATCTTCACAACTCTACATGAATAAATGTTTCCCGACCTGAGTTCTACCTGTCTTGATACTCCCATCAAATGTCCAAAATGGAACCTTCTAGCACAATTAAAGACAGCTACAGTCGGAATCTTTCTTAACTAACTGCAAGACTAACACACTCTTGTGTATATATATATATATATGTAAAACCAGATAAAGTTGCAAGTGGAATTCTGCTCCAGTGAAGTGCATTATAACAGGGTCAACCTCTTCACATAAATCAAGAAAACTGCAGTCTGCTTTGTTTTCAAATATAGAGTAGGGCTCCCAGTGGACTGTTTGCTAGGTTATTCCACTCCGATTTCAACTGCACCAATTTCAAGCAAATAGCATCCACACCATAATCTACCTATAATCTTTCGCCTCAAGTTATGGTGCATTGTAGAGGGACTCTATAATTGGATACCAATGCATTACTAAATGGCTTGCCAACTCAAAGAAACAACTGTAAGAACTAGAAAATCAATTTAGACCAAGAGATCCTAAATCACAGAGCAAAACACAAATATTTTAAGATCAACACAAACTAGAGATCTGACCCAAGACTAGTGATCACCACACCATGCTTGGAATGATCAAAATGATACCCATCATGGAGGCATAGTTTTAAAATTGAAAGGGTTAACAGTACTAGCCAGCAATTAAATAAACACATCACAATTAATATAGCACCTTTTAAATCAGAAAGACATTTCAAAGCACTGCTGGCTGAGAAGATGGGTTGTGAGATAAAGGGATGAGATGGGTGGGGGGGGGGGGGGGGGGGGGGGGGGAAAGAGGTGACCGAAAGCACAGTCAAAGAAGTCCATCTTGAGATGGAACCTGAAGGAGGTGAGGGAGGGAGTGAATCCAAAAATAAAACCAATTCCATTAAGCAATGTAGTGCTGTTACCCTTCACTGGTGCAGCAAGATACTGCTTTGCACAAAATTCTCAATGAAATCCACGATATGGAAAATACTGAATGAAGGTGGGTCACTTCTGTAGAAAGAACAAAACTGAGGGATTGGGAGCAGACTACCTTCCCAACTAATATAGCAAGATCAGACACAGGAAAAGTCAAACAATGTTGATTTATAATGCTTTTTTTTCAAAACAATTTTTTTAATGAGAGTATTACTGAGTGAAATATTATTTAAATGCTGGGAATAGTTCACAACAAGAAAGAAGAAAAGGACATTCAGTTCACTAAGTCAGCTCCCTCCAAAATCGTTCCAATGCCTACCTGTCACAGACTTCACTTAATATCATTCACATGATAATTTGACATTGATTTTCCCTTCCCAAGTTGTAACGCAACGTTGAAACTCTCCATCATTGGATACAAATATATTTCAGATCAATTTGATGAATAATCTATTAGCGCCTGATTGAAAAATACAAACTCTCTACTCACTCATTCTACAGATTGTGAGAAAGCATTAAAAAGATACCTCTTCATCGATACTTTTCAACCGAAGCTGCCTTTCGTCCATACAAATTCCTCCCACCAACTAGAACGCATTTCATTGTGTCCCATTGAGTTTTTGTGCATTTCAATCTGAAGCTCTCTCTACATGTCCATGTAGCTTTCTGCATGGCTGCTGCATTTCTCCCGCAAATACACAGTCAATTTACTTTACAGTATACAATACAAAATTACATTTATATGGGCCCCTTAGGTCGAGAGGTCTCTGACAGTCAGTGATTTGGCTCCAAGCTAGGGGCTGGGATCAGGGAGGGTGGAGGGCAGGAGGTTCAGTCGAAGAGGAAGGAAGGCAAGGATGAGGATTTTGAACTCTATTCTCTGAGGAATCCTACGGGAGTCAGTGGAGCTGGATGAGTGTGGGGGTGATGGGGTCATGGAGCCTGATGCGGGAAAGAACACACGATGCAGAGTTCTAAATGATCTGCAGCGTAGAGGAAAGTGTTGGGAAGGCTGACAAATAGGGAGTTGGTGTAGTCGAGCCTAGATGTGATGAATGCATGGATAAGAGGTTCGGCTGTCTGAGGAAAGAGGCACGGCGGTATATTTTGTGAAGAACTTTGAGATATTTGATGATGAGTTAAGGTGCAAAATCAAATGCAAGGATTACAAATCTCAGTTACTCAAGCGCACTGAGACACCACTCGGCATGGAGGGCGCTACATAAATGCAAGTTGTTGTAGTTGTTGATTCAACTCACTCAGCGAGTTGTTCGAATCTGGAATGCATTGCCTGAAAAGGTGGTGGAGGCTGATTCGATAACAACTTTTAAAAGGGAATTAGATCTTTATTTAGGGAGAACAGGTCTATTAGGCTATGGGGAGCGGGCAGGGCAGTGGGATTGAATCGCTCTTTTCAAAGAGCCGGCACAGACTAGATGGGCCGAATGGCCTCCTTTTGTGCCGTAAAATTCTATGAATCTATACAACTATTTTGGAAGAAAATAATGGCCATTACAATAACTGGTTTTGCATGGACTATGTTCTACAGATTATCAACTTTGCAAGAGAGAGAGAGAAAAAATCACAACGATGATGCATGTTTTCAATTTTAAAGCTTTTTTGTTAGCTTTATTTTAAAGTCTTGGTAAAAAGCTTTTTAGATGTAATACAATACTTTAGAGGTCAAGAGGTACAAATGTTCATTTTTTTGCTTACATGGATTTGGGCCAGTAGAACCCAACATTGCTGTGTCCATTGTACAAGCAGATTATTTTCACTGAATCATATTGTGCAGTAATATCTAGGCACCAAGGTATCACCATGAAATGGCCAGAAGGAGAACTTCCCATTAATGTTAAATAAATACAATATCAGACTAGCAACAAAGGAGAAAAAAGTGACTTGGGAGTTTAAATAGGAAATTAACATTCAATCAGTCAAACATAATAAAGTGGAATACACTATCTAACAGTTATATAGGCTGTTTCACATACAAGAACCACTTAAAACATTGTAGAGATAGAGCTTGTGCTGGGTGGGAGAATAAGCCTGCAAGTAGTTGAAGTCGAAGTCAAACTGATAAGACTTTTAAGGCATGTTTGGGAAGCAGATAGGAAGGGAGCAAGGAGAGATTTCCAAAGGGTGAAGCTAAGTGGCTGAATGTTTCCTCTCTGATGGTAGGACAGTGACATGAAACAGGGTACAGTTAGCAGAACAGAGTCAGTTTGCGGAGGAGTACGATTGGGAGAGATCACTGAGGTACGATAGGGCAAGACCAAGCAGCAATTTGAAGGTAATAATGAAGATCGTAAAGTTGATCCACTGGGGGGCAGGAAGCCAGGAGACTGGCGAGAATGGGAGTTTAAGTGGGAGAGAAACTGGGAGAGAAAGTTTGCAATGATTTGGAGTTTGTGCCCATTTTTGTGGCGTGATTTAAACAGTGCAACAAAACCTTTTGATCTTGAGAGGCATCACAGTCAAACCAGACTTTGTCTCACAGAATATATTCTTTCCAGCTCGGGTGCCTGTTTATTGTCCCCTTTGCACATTTGAATATCAAGGTTGTTGTCTTGCTGCCTTGGTTGAGATTTGCTAACTCAAAATAATTTTATCTTTAAAACAGTGCCGTTACAATGAGATGTTTGTTTATTTGAATAGATTAAATGCCCGATTATTGAGCAAATTTTACAAACTAGAAACTGATGGGAAGTCTTGACGTTTATCAAACTAGAATACTGCAGCTTGTATAAACCTAATATATCAGATTTGGTTAAACATACAGAGTAGTCTTGCTTACTGGCCACAGAGGCTGCCGGTTATGGTAGCTGGCTCAGGGGCCTTCAGAAGTTGGTATCATACCACTATTCACGTTTTTACAGACTACAGGAGCCAGATTGTCTACATGCTCCCAGGGAGATCTCCTCCACATGATGCATATCGGATTTACTCTCTGATCTATATCTGCCTTAAATACAACAGTTTTTCATTAAAGTAGTCAATCCAATTACAGCAAATGCCATTCAATTCAGTTATCACACGTGGTTGGATGAGCTGCTTGTTAAAGTAGCTGATGAAGCCTCTGATCCTCTGCCATTCTTATTTCATCTGCATCCAGGCATTCTTTCACTCTCAAAACACTTCATTATTATTATTATAATCATTACTAAAACACTCAACAATGCACAGTTTGACACTTTCCTGCCCAAAGAACTGCTTCGGCTCCACACGCACTCAGGAGCTTGAGACTATAAAGCTCCGCACCCTCCCAGTCACCGGTACGCTACCCACAAGGGAGGCGCCCCACAGTTTGGAAACCACTGCCTTAAGGGATCCCTTCCTTCGTGCAGCCACAGTTTAAAGCAGGAAAGATCGGTTCCATATAATGCAGGGATTGAGACAGAATTGTTACACCGAGACAGATACGTTTAGTCAAACAGAGCTGCGGGAATATGGAGTGTCAAGGCTGAGCCTGCAGTATGAAGTACGAAAGTGCTCTACAGTACCTGCAGTGTGATGATATCATGGCGTTCAAAAGGTTCATCATTCAACAGGTCTTTGTACATCTTGGTCTTAATATTCAGCTGTTCCACAGCCTGCATGAAAACAATAGGATAGTTATGACTTTAACATGCATACAACAGAATTACAACAGTTGTTTCTCCTAGTCTCTTCGCCAATATGGTTCTCCTTAGCTTACAATACAATGTGGATTCCTGTAGCTCAGTGATTAGAGCACTCGCCTTATAAGTGTGAGGCCTGAGATCCAGATAGGTCAGGGCGAAACCTTGGGCAAGTTTCCTTACTCCACATGCCTAATAATAATCCCTCCAAAGAAAGACACAATAATAAAATTGGTCACTTTCAATCCACGACTGTTTGTGAGACCTTGCTAAGTGCAATTGGCTGCCGCGTTTTGCCCACAAATATACAGTCAATTCACTTTACACTATACTCTGTGACGCGCTTTGAGACGTCTAAAAGATGTGAAAAGCGCTATATCAAATTCAAGGATTATTATTAATACACAAAAAACTATGATTTACTGAATTTCAAGTACCGTAAAGTTCCATGTATAAGGTGCACTTTTTTTCATGTCGGAAGATCTCGAAAGTTGGGGGTGCGCCCTATACGCAGGTACAAGAAACTTTGAGCCTCGGAAATACAGTAAACAGGAGGGGCGGCCGGCGCGCTGTCAGCCGGGGTTTGGACACTGTGTCCGGCGGGGGTTGGGGCGGGAGCGGGTGATGGGGCTTCGGCCTCGGCCGCCCGGGCAGCGGCAGCAGCGAACTTCAGTGCTGTGCCTGCTGCCTGCCTTCTGCCTAACGCAGTCTGCCTGCTTGCCTCCCTCCCTCCCTGCCTCCCTCCCTCTCTCTCTCTGCCTCTCTCCCTCCCTGCCTGCCTCCCTCCCTCTCTCCCTCCCTGCCTGCCTGCCTCCCTCTCTCTCTCTCTCCCTGCCTGCCTCCCTCCCTCCCTGCCTGCCTGCCTCCCTCCCTCTCTCTCCCTCCGTGCCTGCCTGCCTCCCTCTCTCCCTTCCTCCCTCCCTCCCTACCTGTCTCTCCTGCCTCCCTCCCTCCCTGTCTCTCCTGCCTCCCTCCCTTCTGCCGGCAATATCATCGAAAATGCTTCCGGTTTTTTCACCCAGAAAAGGTCAAAAGTGGGGGGTGCGCCTTATACGCGAGTGCGCCTTGTACGCGGGTATTTACGGTATATATACACAAGGTGTGTATTTGTGTGTCTCAGTGCTCGCCTTCTTGGCTCTGGAGGTTGTGGGTTCAAAACCAACATTGGGACTTGGAGTTGTTTAATCTTAGCAGACACTGACATGCAATGTTGCTTTATCATTTGTATGAGAAGTTAAACCGAGATCCGTCTGCCTGTTCAGGTGGACGTTAAAGATCTTATGGCACTATTTGAAATAGGGAGTTTCTCCCAGAATCCTGGCCACAATCCCCCAAATATAATTATTCATTCACTCCATGGCTGTCTGTGGGACACTGCCTTACTTCAAACCATCTTCCATGTTTTGTCCACCAAATATAGTCAATTCACTTTACGTATACTCTGCGAAGCATTTCAAGACATCTCAAAAATGCAAGGTATGATATGAAATGCAATTATTATTCTATAAATTATTGTTACTATTATGTATCTTTCTGTATATCTGAGGAATTAGTTGTCTTCCATTAAAGAAAATAACACTGTAAATTGAAAAAGGAAGAGCTAGGATTTAGAAGTTCTTTCGAGAACAATAATTTACATTTATATAGTGCCCTTCACACCTGGTAGTGTCTCTTAGAGCGCTTAACAGTGGCGGAGAATGATGCCAAGCTGGGGAGAGGTTGACCGTAGGCACAGAGTAAGAGGTGTTCAAGTGTCATCTGAAGACGGACAAGGCAGAGGGATTGAGGCTGAAAGTTCCATTGTTTTGGGACGTGGTGGATGAAACCACAGCCGTCGATGGATGAGAGGAGGGATGTGCAGGGCGGAACTGGCTGAGCATAGGGAGCAGGTCAAAGAAGTATCGGGGTGTCAGAGCATAAACTGATTTGTAAAGACATTACCATGAGGAATATGAAAGGAAAAATAGAAAGAGGACCTGAGCCAAGCAGAAGTCATTAGATCCCAGATGTCATAAAGGAAGTCTATTCTTCGCTCTTTTTATGTTGAGCCAAACAGGCTGAACATAAGATTTATTGCAGTAATTTCAAAGACCGCTTTTGCAGAAAATCTAACAACAATTCTAAAGAAGATACTTTTGAAATTATTGCAATAAATCTTGCAACTGGATTATGCTGGATTCAATATTGAATTAATAAGTTCCTCATACAATAACCAAGATCAAGAGGCCGCTGCAAGCTACTTTTGGCCCACACATGATTCCTTGTCAAAAGAAAGAGGGGAGATGACAAGAGATGAAGAGATTTTTAAAAATATAAAAAACACAGCGGGTTGTTTGGATCTGGTATGAACTGCCTGAGAAGGTATTGGAAACAGATTTGAGGCAACTTTCAAGAGAGAAGTGGATAGATATTTGGGGAGGCCAAATTTGCAAGGCTATGATAGGGAGACAGAAGGGAAGGTGGATTAATTTGCAGAGCTCTTTGAAGAGCACAATGGGCTAAATGGCCTCCTTCTGTGCTGCATAAATTCTATGATGCAAATGTTGTGCACTAGAGCTCACCTCCACCACAGGTGACATTGATTGAATTCTGTTGGCTTTGAAATACCATTTCCTAACCCATTCTCCTTGCTGTTATAAAATTTCAATAAATGCACAATCTGTGCTGCAGCCCAAAGATTCCACCTGGGTCTCGACTCATTCGGATTTTCTTAGCATTTTGGAGCCTATAGAATTCTGCATTTAAATTCTTAAATGCAGTCTTCATCTTCATCTTGAGGCCGTTTTTTCTTGTAAGTTTGGCTCCACTGGTTCCCCACCCTCAAAGGATAGAATTCAAAATCCTTGTCTCCGCTTTCAAGGCTCTCCACGGCCTTCACCCTTCCTACCTCTCTGACCTGCTGACCCCTTATCAATCTGTCCACCCCCTCCATTCAGCAGACTCTGGCTGCTCCATGTCTCCCGCCCGATCAGCGCCAGGCTTTCAGCCTCTCTATCCCCACTCTTTAGTATTCCATCCCACAATCCTTTCACCTTGTTCCCTCTCTTGCCTCCTCCAAGGCATGACTCATGACTCTCCTTTTCGATCGTGCCTTTAGCCGCCCTCCTACCTCTCTGCCCTCCCTCATCCCAACCCTGCCCTGGTCTTCCACATGCTCGGGTCCTAATCCCCGACCGTTCAGCGCCTTGGGACGTCCTCCCGATGTAAAAGGCACATTAGAAATATAATTCTATTGGTGGTATTTAATATTAAGACTGAATTAAACTATTTGCCAATTTGTGGATTCTCTGAAAAGCTCAGAAAATAAGAGCAAATCTAAACACAGTACAATTTTCCCCCACTTGTACCCCAATTAGACTCACAACCTACTTCAGCAAAGCTTGCAATGCTTTAGCTTGATTTTGCACAATTCACAACCCAAATCTTTAGACACCACCTGGAGCTCACTGTCTAAACTACCACAACAGGACAGTTAGTTCAGAAACCACAGGCTCAATTTGAACCACAAATATCCGCACAATGTATGCATATTGTAATTGCCATCTGCAACTGCTCGCTTTGAGAGCCACTACAGATTGTGAATTGCTTTTTCTCTTCCCGGTGTAAATTTCTATGAATGTATGAACACAAACTAAACTGCACTTCAGTTAAAATCAAGTGAAGTATTGCAGTAATCTGTCTCTTGGTGCCAAGTCAATTGTTGACCTGAAGAAAAACACAACATAAGAGATGAACAACAGAATTTGTAGCCTGTGATTAGAATTTGTCAAATCAATGCTTTCAAATTCAATGTTGAAAGTAGAGAATGGTTCGGCATTCATAACTGGAGAAGTGAATAAACAATTTTGATCTCCATTTGTTCCAAAGATTGTTCGCATGCAATATTACAATATTTAAAACAGCTAAGAACATAAACTCAAGCAAATTGATATTCCATGCTTCTTTAGGAAATATGGATTTAATAAAGTGCTGATCAACTTCTCATAAATAAAAGTCTTCTCCAAATAAAAATTCAAATATTCTACAGATACAACAGATTATCATTCCTTACTTATTCATGAGACCTATCACATTATGGAACAGTTTCATACTAACAAAGCGTGTGATTAAACTCCCTTTCAGAGGCCAAACTGTGGAGAGACTGCTAAAATGTCTCCCCGATGAATGGCTACGAACATTAGAATAATTTTTAAGTTTTGCAGCAGAACACATTTGTAATATAGGTTTGACTATACAGGTAAGCCTCTATTTAGGACACTTCTATTTAGAATGTTTCAATTGAAGGACCATAATTTTTTTTTAACACCTTTTGATCGATATAGAACACTTGGATTCGTTTTAAGGACCCAAATTTTTTTTTGCGCATGCGCAGTACATATTTTGAATATTGCGGTCGTATTTCTTGTGTCCTTTTTGTCCATACGCAGTCCATAGTGTATTTGCAGGTAAATCCAAGCGTTTGAACTGGTCAATAGCATGTCGCCATGTCATTGTTTAAAAGCCAGCTGATTTTGAAGCGACACCACACCACGTCAGTGTTACAGTAATTTCGAAACATTCCCGAGCGATTTACAGCCTCTACTGCGCTTCTATCGTCGGGGAGAGACATAATTCAATGAAATAAGCAGCGGTAATACCGCTAGTGGCCAGAAACCCTGCCTAGTCATCACTTTAAATACTAAATTGGAGGTGATAAAATGCATCGATTCTGTTGAAAAAGCTACAGACGTCGGGAGGGAAGCCCTAGCTTTAGGGCTAGCTAGATCGATGGCGGCTACTATAAAACAGAATAAGGACAATATACTGGCAAGTTCAAGGTGTGTTACAGCTAGAAGTGTAAGCAGATTAGCAAAACATAGGAGTGATGTAATGGAAAACATGGAAAGAATGCTGCGTGTCTCGATTGAGGATCAGAACCAGCGTAATATACCACTCAACACCCGGGTTATCCAAGAGAAGGCAAAATCATTGTTTATGTAGTTAAATGATCAGGAAGGAGAAGGCTCAAAGGCACCATCTCTCAGTGCTAGCAGAGGGTGGTTTCAAATGTTTAAAAGACGCTCTGGGCTCCACAACATCAAGGTGAGTGGGGAAGCTACAAGTGCCACTGCCACTGTCACACTGCAAGTATTAAAGTTTGCCAGTAGTGTACTGTATTAAAGTTTGCCAGTAGTGTACTGTATTAAAGTTTGCCAGTGTTAAAGTACAATACTGTCCAGTTACCCCAAGTACCCCTTCTTGCCTATGTGTATTCATTTGTGTGTTTTGTGTGTTATGTTGTGTGGTTTTGTGTGTTATTTAGTGGGTTTAGGGTCCGAAAATTTTATGAAAAGAACGCATCTCTGGTTATATAATGGGACCGCATGGGAAATCGCATTTCGATTTAGGTCATTTCGATCTAGATACAGTTTTTCAGGAACGCAACCCCATCCTAAATGGAGGTTTACCTGTAATGTGATTGAGGTGTGGAGACCCCAATTTTTTTTTCAACCAAATCCTAAAACTTCCAAATCCTAACATTGTGCCATTCAAATCTACCGTTGCACTTCGAATTGCGCTTGAAATCTCATTATTTGATTTCAAAACACTTCAACACAACAGCTGGGTCTGAAAACATGGGTTGAAGAGCAATGATGAGAGTTAAGTGCACTATAAACTAATGAAGCATAATACAACAACAACACTTGTAGAGCGCCTTTCACGTCAGCAAGATGTCCCATGGCCCTGGACAGTCATTCTTTCAGACCTGAGCTGAGGACGGGGGAGGGAAGGGGGGGTTTAAGAGTTGCCAATGGGACCTTTGAAGAGGTGTCTAGTGGCGGGATTTGAAGAAGGCCAGGGAAGGAGCGAGGCGGAGGGAATGCAGGATGGAGTTCCAGAGGTTGGGGGCAGAGTGGCTAAAGGCACGTGAGTAGTGACATGACTTAGTAAGTAATCAGTGATGTCTTACCTGGCAAGCTCTGACCAATGGCTGCTCTAATTATAAACCTCCTGTAATGAGCTATGCTGAAAACCTATGGACCACAACAACCCCCTTATAACAATGTTCTATTGTACCATGCTATACTTTTAGTGTAAATTTTACTTTCACATTGAATCAGTATTTATGTGTCGTATAATGTTTTGGGAGGAGGTCAGCCAGATGCCTGACACTTTTGGAAACCCATCACTGTGCTTAGGAGTATCCAAACCAAGCTGAGATTTCCGTTCGACCTACCTGCACGTGGAAATCCCAGAGATAGATTAATATGGCAAGTAAATTTGCTTCAAAATTGTGTTTAGGCCTGGCATCATTACTACCAACAGGAAATTGTTTAAGAAACAAACTACTGGGTGTAAGTTACAATATCAAAGCAATCAGTATGACATTGAGATCTTCACTCTTACCCAATGACAAAGGTACAAAAGTAAAAGGATTTGGCTGGTATGATCAGTCATTGACTGAAAGTATTTAATCAGATGAAGCTGCTGTCGAGATAAATCCAGACAGTCAGACAGGCACATCTGCTGCCTTCTGCCTGACCAGCCATCGTTTTCTTCACAAATGAATCCGCTTAGTGGTGTGGAGAAAAGGAGTTGGAAGTGAAAAACATAATTGACAGCAAGCGATAGAAACACCTACCTCATATGAGTACACGTTTCCAGTAGCCTTGATGGTCACTATGTGCGAGTTGTTTGTGAAGACGGAGTACATTACTGGGCAGTGGTACTTTCCTAAGTGAAGAGAGAATATCAGTCGATGTAACTGCCCTTTTCTTTCCTGCTCACACTGCAACACATCTTCCAAACAGAGGACAACATACAGAGACCAAACAGTCACAAAAGGCACATAGTGATCCTCATGTCCTTCAATTTTGATACGGCCGTCGTGGGAGAAAGAAAATTGCAAAAACAACGCAAATGCAATCACACACACATAGAATTTCAACGCCTTGGGACATCCTCCCGACGTGAAGGCAAATGTAATTTTGTTGTTGTTGTTCCAGTTACAAATGAAAGAACAATTTCACTGTGGTAATCAGTCTCCTCCCTGGGTAAACAAATGAAAATGCAAGCTCTGAAATATTAGAATCAACATTGCGATAATGTTAAATAACAACTGCTCTCTCCAAAGATGGAACGCTTTCCCTTTTTAAGGATCTCTTTTCCTCTTTCCACACTATGTTGTATCCCTGGCTCGGAATGACTAAGCAACCTGCCCATAGATCTCAATCATTCTAGAGCTATACGGCAGGTGGTGCTTCAGTGATCAGAATATAAAATACAAAATAATAGCAATAATCATTGTTCATTTCACGTAGTGTGTTTCACCTCAGGAGGAGTTCTCAAAGTGCTTCAGAGGATATACACATTGTGTATATTTTACACAAATAGCCAATTTACACATAATAATATTAATAATCTTTGCATTTGATATTGCGCTTTTCACGTCTTCGAGACGTCTCAAAGTGCTTCACAGAATAAACTGTAAACTACATTTTGTGGATGAAATGCAGCGGCGCATGGCAATGTCCTGAAACAGTTGTAAATTGAAGTGACCAATCTTTAAAAAAAATATTTGCCCATGAAAAGCAATCTGTTAATCGACTAACAACTGGGTTCCTACTGATTACCAGGTAAACAGAGGTGTGCGGGGTAAGAAAGCTTGCCCAACATTTTGCCTTGCCAGGAATAGAACCCAGGTCTCTCACTTGTGCGGCGAGTGCTTTAACCACTGAGCTACAGGACTTCACAAAGTCCCACAAAGTCATGAAATAACCTATCATGGAATCCAACTTTTAAGCAGACTGAAATTTTTAGTAACATTGCTGTTAATCTGTATTTTCAGAGATGACCATTTCCATTCCCACAATAGAACAGGTCCGAATTTGTGCAGATTATGGGCTCTCTACTGTATCCAACATGTAAGATACAAGAAGACAATGTTTGCAGTTAATCTGTGTTGCAAAAAGCAGTAGATCCTCACAAAAGGCCGATAAAAATGCCTTGAGTGGTGCAACATGTCAAGCAGCAATACACATAACTTGGCCACTGATCTAACAATTCTGAGCTACAGGGGAGTAAATTAAACCAATGTGTTTTAAAATACAAACGTGCCATAATACAGTCAAGGCACTGGAAAATCACCAAATGTTGGTAAGAAACCAGCAACGCAGATTTGAAGAATTGGATTTTGGAACCACAGCAATCAACGCAGTTACCTGTGGACAGGTGTGAATCATGTCACAGTTTAATTTGTTGAAGTCGTACAGTGGCCCAGGTCTCACAAGGATTCCGTGCCTTCTATAATAACTCATGAGTGAAATCAGAAGTCACTTCAGTCAACTGAAAGGTCAATATGTCACTTGAAGGGGGTGTGCACATCATTAATGGCGTTCTAACTAAAATAGATGTCTTTACACGAACGTACAAAGTGCCTTGCCCGAGTCTCTCAGTTCCTCCTTGCTAAACTGAATTTGTTTGCATTTAAAGCTGATATCTTGTGTAGATTCACTTTAATATGTCAGGTCACATCAAAAAGGAGTCCATGCAGCATGTCTCTTCCCAAGTTACCTTTAACATATTAAAGTACAAAGGATAATGAGGCTTTGGAGAGACCCAGACAAATTCAGATGTCTCAGATTACATTTAATTTCAACACAGACTTTTAACTTTGATCCTGTGTTCTACTAGTTTCTATAACAATAAGAATATTAATCTAAACAAGCTGCTATGATGAAATCTGATCTAAACCAAGATATATTGTGTGCGAAGTGCGTGTCTCTAATTGCTTAATAATTTTAGGCAGACGGTTTAATAAATTCATGCAAAATTCACGAGATGACAAAAAAAATCACAACATTGATCTGAAAAGAAAGGATCTTGCAGGATTACATGTACCATTGGTACAGAAACACATCAATTCAAAGACAAAGCATTCGAACATGATTTACTCAAAGTTAAGCAATTCTGGCATTATTGTGTCTGCTTAGCAACAGTGTGACCCGATAGGATCTCCAATACACTTACAACAATGAAGAATGAGAATGAGCATTGACAGCGTGAGGCTAACCAGTGTAGATTGCACTGTGACCTGGCCCAACACCAATTAATAGAAAGACACAGATAGTGAGAAGGAGACATGCTCTGCCATTTTTAAACTGTCTTTATTAGTTTGGTCATGATTCACTAAGAATGAATTCAACTAGTTCTCTGTCTACTTTCAGAAACTCAGAAACCACTTTACAAGATTAATGGATATCCTTGAATACTCTCTTTTGCTGCATTGCTACTCATCTGAAGTTATTAAATGACTGACTAACCACTTAACTCAATCCAGCCGTTCAATTCACGGCTTTCCATGCATCAAAACACAAAAGAATTGTTTGTGCAGGTAGAAATGTCTCTTGGAATAAGTTTAGATGAAGTGTGAGCAAATAGCCACACAAACTGATTTGCTGTGCACCATTCAAAAACTGCTCCAAATTAGGTACAGAGTTGTTCGCACAACTGTTATTTAAATTACAACTGGGCCATTTACGAGTGAAATCAAGAGGGGGTTTTTCACCCAAAGGGTTGCAGAGTTCTGGATGATCTGCAGCCTGTGGAGGGATGAGTTGCGGAGGCCGACAAGCAAAGAGTTTGCATAGTCAAGCCTGGATGTTACAAATGCATGTATGAGTGTTTTGGTGGCCTGCCTTGTGAGACAGTGGCAGAGCTGCATAATGTTACAGCAGTCGGGAAAAGCAGAGCAGATCATGGTACGGATATGGGTTGAAAGAATAGTTGATGCCAAGGTTCTGGTTTGAATTGAGTGTGCATCCTTGGATGGTGATGTTAACAGCACCTGAGGTGTGGAGGTGCTGATCGGAGCCAATCAAAATGGTCCCCGTCTTGTTGACGTTCAACTGAAGAACATTAACTCTCATCCAGGACTTGATGTCTGACAGGCATTCTGTCAGGACAGCAGTTGTCCTTGAGTCAAGGATGGAATCAGAGAGATACAGTTGGGTGTCATCCACATACATGTGAAAATTGACCCTATATCCGAGGATGATGTCACCAAGAGGAAGCATGTGGATGTTGAAGACGAGAGGACAAAGCTGCAGGGGACTGTGCGAGGGCTGGAGGAGAAACCATTTGCGGAGATAAAGTGGAGGTCTTTTTCCATATCCCTTGAGAGCCTTTTTCCCATATCAAGGGATTTGGGGCAAGGCGGGTAATTGGAGTTGAAGTACAGATCAGCCATGAGCTTATGGAATTGGCGGAACAGGCTCGAGGATGCTGAGCTCCTGTTCCTAAGTTCCGATGATTTTTAAAAATGGAATATTTGCAACATTCATCCATTCACCCCCAACTACCATATGCCTCGTACATTTCATCAACAAAGAGGACAAACACTCATGTTCACTGATCTAGATAGCCTTTGAGAAAGCATGAAGGGGTTGGGATTCAGTAGAATTGCTGATTTGAAAGCATTTCCAACTACTCACAACAATTCAACAAACGTCAATCCCATCCAACTGTCTTTTAAATACCCCAAACATTTTCTTTCTCTATTATTTTACTTGGTAAAATCTATAGATTCACTACAGAGCTTGCCTGCAAAATATACTGTTGCTACACTTTCCAATTAATCCTTTAAAATGCTTTGAGATGTCCTTCCGACACGAAAGTTGCTATATCAAACACAAGGATTATTAATGTTGTTTTCCCTGAATTGTTAAATAAATATTTACTTGTTTCTATTTGTTCTGTGAGGCTGCTTTCTTCTTACAGGAAGACCCTTCTGGGTTTTTACGTAACAACAAAATTACATTTGTATAGCGCCGTTCACGTTGAGAGGATGTGGCGCTGGCTGAACAGACAATATTTCCGATCATCAAGATTATTTCAACTACAGATGTTCTAGACTGTCTGTTACTTACCTGTTAGGATAAAAATTCCCAGCTCTGTAATATTATTCGGAGGATACAGTAACAATAGTATATTTATACTAACTGTATAAAATTGCAGAATACAGGGTATTGTCACAGGGACCCAACAACATACCTTCATTGTTTTTGTGGTAATTCAACTTGATCAGCAATTTAGCTTCCAGTTTCTGGAATCAAATAATTCCGAGAGTTTAGAAATGAAGTTATTGAAATATCAATTTTAAATCATTTAAAAAACACAGTTGACATTCTCTGTCTTGGTAAGATTTTCTTATAATGTCCCTAGGTATTTCTCCCAGCCGCTTACCCCATGTCACAGCACCAATGGACAATTTCAACTCCCATCTCCCCCATTTAAGCCTTTCATCTGGTCCTTGACCAAGTCCGCTTTCCTCCAGAACATCAACAATAATAATTTGGTCACTCAATCCACAACTATTTATGGGACTTGCTGCCGTGTTGGCTGCAATTGGCTGCCGTGTTTTGTCCACTAATATACAATCAATTCAATTTATTCTGTGAAACGCTTTGAGACGTCCAGTGAAAAATGTTATATCAAATGCAAGGATTATTATATTATTATCAATCATCTCTGACTGCCTCTCTGAAGCACTTTTAAGAGATGCTTTCCTGTGCATATCTTCCTATGACCATCCCATTTCTGTGTTGCAAGGAAACTACCCTGACCTACATGTAAATAGGACTGGGATCACTCAGCAGGTCAGGCAGCATCTCTGGAGAAAGGAAAGTGAGTCAACGTTTCGGGTCCATGACCTTTCGTCAGTTCTCACTTTCCTTTCTCCATAGATGCTGCCTGACCTGCCTGAGTGTTCCCAGCGATTTCTGTTTTTGTTTCAGATTTCCAGTATCTGCAGTATTTTGCATTCTGTTTTTTTCATAAATAGGACTGTTATCCAATAACTAATAATAAATAATAATCCTTGCATTTGATGCAGTGCTTTTCACATCTTCTAGACGTCTCAAAGAGCTTCACAGAATTCACTGTAAAGTGAATTGACTGTATATTTGTGGGCAAAACGCGGCAGCCAATTGCACACAGCAATGTCCCACAAACAGTTGAGGATTGAAATGACCAATGGTTTTTTTTTTTTTTTTACGGATTATTATTAGGCATGTGGAGTAAGGAAACTTGCCCAAGGTTTCGCCCTGACCTGCCTGGGTTCGAACACAGGTTCTTGTAAGGCGAGTGGTCTAACCACTGAGCTACAGGACTCCTGTAAACCAGTAACAATTGAACATTGTAAGCAATCTTATTTATTTCAGGATTCCTTACATGTAATTTACATTTTATTTACAATTTATAATTTTATTTATAAGATTTACATGTAAATCTGACTTTATTTTATACCATTTAGCTAAACAGCTGCAGCGTGCCAGACTGGAATCAACATGTTTCAAAACCTCAGTGAAATCTCATTTTAAAACCTAAATCAATGTTTGGCGTTTGTTCAAAATGTTCATATTAAGGACTCAATAAAGGTTATCATATTCAACTGCGGATCTTTGGTATATAACTGCATAAAGGATAAAATGTTCACCCATTCCAGACCAGATTATTTGGGAATAAATCTAATCCATTTAAACATGAATAGGACATGACCCAGATTTGGTTAATGTTTAATTTCTGTCTTCATACCACAGTTTACAAATTGATGTCTAGCAGATAATGGGATATTTGATTCCATCTCCAGTTAGATATATCTCCAGTTGCAAACGATAGCCCTTTCAAATCTCTATAACAGAGCATTGTTCCTGAACACTATTTTTGCATAAGCATGACAGAAAACCAAGATGATATTTAACTACAAAATATATTTGGAATGACTCACTGCCAATATATTTTCTTTCTGTTCCAGTCTCCTACACTTTGCCTAGTCAAAAGAGCAGATGTTCTAATCTCAGACCTCAGTCATTGCTACTCTAAAGTAATAATTGGTTGGAAACATGTCAGGAACAATTGCTCCTCTGAATTTTCCTCGCTGATTGTAGAGAATTAGAAGTAAGAGTGTGAGCCGGACAGCCCCACACCTAATTGCTGAATTACCTCTGCTATTCATTTTCATACAGAATCACACATTATTCTGAGGCAAACAGAAACGACTGAAAAGTTGAAACCAAGCAAGCAGACTAGAATGAGAGAAATGCTCTATAACTGTAGTTCCCTACCCAATCAACCAGCAAAATCTCAGGAGAGCAGGAGGAAACATTTAAATATTTGTATTCTGACAAAATAAATTCAACCAAATAGTTCAATAAAAACTTAATCCCACAAATCTAATGCTTTTCGTCAACTCCTATGGTAGAACCCTGTAAGAAATTAGCTGTGATTCACAAATTCCCAACCTGCGGTTTAACAGGCACGATTGATTACCAGACAGCACTTCCATATTTAAGCCTCTGAGACGCCGCCCAATGGGAAGGGCTCTGCATAAATACAAGTCGTTGTTGTCATTCAACAACAGCAAAATTACATGTGTATAGCGCCTTTTATGTCAGGAGGATAGTCAACGTTTCTGACCCGAGCTGGGGTCAGGATCGGGGAGCGTGGAGGGAAGGGGGTTGACAATGGCATCGTCGAAGAGGAGGGTCTTGAGGCGGGACCTGACGGAGGCCAAGGAGGGGACGCTGTTTAGACCCCAAAGGATTCATTCACTGACGCGCTCGGAAAGCCAGCCACTAAAATTATACCAAAGTCTTTCATAAACGACAAGGTTCAAAGGTACACATAAGCTTGTCTAGACAAACCCCACAAACACGTTACATTCCCTTAACGCGCAATTCCAGAGGAACAAAAAGACAAAGATCCGCTTTCGTCTCTCCATGTGTACCCACTGAGGACAACTTTGCCAATCAGCTGGCTAGGGAACGGCGATATGGGAATTTCCCAATATGGATATATCGGTTGGCTCATATCGAGATATACCGAAATATCGATATTTTCGGGTTTTTCGTACTGCGCAAGCGCGCGTATTCCGGCTGCGCGCGCATTCGGGGCCTATCTTCTCAGGAGGTAAATATCTTTCTCTCTCTGTGTCTCTCACTCTCTCCATCTCTGAGTTTTTCTGTCTGTGTCTCTGTGTCTCTCTCACATCCCCCCCATCTCTATCTATCTGTATATTATCACATCCACCCCCCCACCCGCCGTCCCTCTCTCGCACCCCCCACCCCCGTCGTCTCTCTCCCCCACCACCCCGCCAGCCGTCTCTTTCTCCCTCCCCCCACCGCCGTCTCTCTCTCCCTCCCCCCCCCAGCCGTCTCTCTCCCCCACTCCCCCCCCAGCCATCTCTCTCCCCCTCTCCCCCCCAGCCATCTCTCTCCCCCTCTCCCCCCCAGCCGTCTCTCTCTCCCCCTCTCCCCCCCCAGCCGTCTCTCTCCCCCTCTCCCCCCCAGCCGTCTCTCTCCCCCTCTCCCCCCCAGCCGTCTCTCTCCCCCTCCCAGCCGTCTCTCTCACCCTCTCCCCCCCAGCCGTCTCTCTCCCCTCTCCCCCCCCAGCCGTCTATCTCCCCCTCCCCCCAGCCGTCTCTCTCCCCCTCACCCCCCCCCCCAGCAGTCTCTCTCCCCCTCACCCCCCCCCACCCACAGCCGTCTCTCTCCCCCCACCCCTTGCATACCTGTATATTGTATTCGAGGACTATGAATACAAGATGGCGGCTTTGCACCTCGGTCTGTGCATTGTGCATAGAGATGAGCATTCTGGGTCTTGTAGTTGATTGTGCTCGCATCCCGATTTTTTACCTCGATATATCGTTTTTTTCGATATATCGATATTTTTAAAATGTCTATATCGGCATACCGATATGAAAATTATAGCGGGTTTTAGCGATATATCGATATATCGCCGTTCCCTACAGCTGGCACAAAGTTCTAATGGTACAATACTAAGAAATGGAGTGTGTGCCAGGCATCCTGCAGCTTGGCACACAAGGAGCCGCCAAACCCAAGTCATCTTAATTGGTCACTCATTTATACTTGAGCCATTTTCTAACAAATAATCGCAACAAGTGCGATTGGTTCACTGGCTGGTCTCATCCCTTGTACCCCAACCTGCACTGGGCAAATAACAGTCTTTTTCTTGTAAGTTGAAGGACAGTGTGCAGTACAGCTGGCACACAGACACAGGTGCTAATTGTGTTGAATGTGAAACCAATCAGTGTCTGTCTGGAGTGAGGCCCTGTTATGAGGCAGCAACATAAATTCCATGAATAAATTAGTTACAGCATATCAACTCGAATACTCCTTCTGTGCCAGTTTAATGCTTTCTAAGCACTCAATCACTTGGAAATGGAATTTCTTTCCCATAAAAGTGAAACAGATGATTCCAATGGAGTGTTTTTTTGAGGGGATGGGGTATAGAGGTTGGAAAGGGAGAATAAGTCTACTCTTAAATGTATCTTCTTAAATAAGACACATAAGAGCAAGGAGTAAACCATGAATACAGTCCATTGTTTCCAATCACTGAGATCCACAACAAATTTCTTTAAAAGGAGGATTTGTTCTGAATATACAGAAGTGCTGACGACAACAGCCATAATATTGTTTAGAGAATTCAGTAGCTACAGAAACCTAGATAATTAACAGCATTAACTTGTTCGGGGCCAAATTTACTAGCAAAACACTACTGGGCCAGATTAATATTTTCACCAAATTTTCGGGGGATAATGGAGCTCACAGTCCAAGGGTCATAATATGTTAGCAGATATCACACAAATACACATGTATGCACCTCACCCCCTATTTCACTAAAGTGTCAGTTTTCCAGCAATTAATGAATTATGTAGAACATTAACAAAGATTTTGAGTTAAGAACTATTACCAGTTTGATTTGAACATCTTTAATCAAAACCTGTAATCAGAAGACTGTAAAATGTGGTGTTTCATGCTGTTTAGACCCCAAAAGAGCAGACTTGCTGCCCCTTGGCAGTACTTTGCCCTGGTTTTTTGCCTCTTATCCTTCGGCCAATAAACGTTGCTGATGGTTTGTAGTTGTGGAGACACTTGTTTTGAATCTCCAGCAGTGCCAACTTTACATTTCTCACCCGGCAATTGCCATTATTACGTCAGTAAACCAACTTTGCATCAACAAGTGTACAAAGGTGTCCACAGTGGGCATCATGGTCGCTGCTTAGTGATTGTTTCAGTCATAGGTCATATATTATGGAGTTCCTGTAGCTCAGTGATTAGGGCACTCGCCTTACAAGCGTGCGATCTGTGATTGAATCCAGGCAGGTCAGGGCGAAAACTTGGGCAAGTTTCCTTACTCCACACGCCTAATAATAATCCGTCAAAAAATAAACACAATAATAAAAATTGGTCATTTCAATCCACGACTGTTTGTGGGACACTGCTGTGCGGAACTGGCTGCCACATTTCGCCCACAAATATATTGTCAATTCACTTTACAGTATATTCTGTGAAGCGCTTTGAGATGTTGATAAGACGTGAAAAGCGCTATATCAAATGCAACGATTATTATTATTGCGTATTTAGATTTTTTTAAATTCCATTCTAATCATACAATATTACAGCACCAGCTCATTGTACCTATGCCTTCCTTTGGAACAGCTAATCAATCAGTTGCACTCCCCTGCTGTTTCCCCGTATCCCAGCAAATGTTTCCTTTTCAGGTACCTATTGAATTCCCTTTTGAAAGTTGCTGGATGTTATTTTGGAGGTGGATGCTGTGACTGAACCAGAAAAGAACTTTCAAGGCAATATTGGAGAGCAGGCCCGGACTCCTTATCAATAGAAGGATTACCCAAAGCACCTTAGGGTGGTCCCAGCAGTGGGTCTCCACAATGATTCACTCGACTCATATGCTTAACCCACGTTTATACTGTACAGAATAAGAATAGAGAATGCAACACTGCACAGACACCAGCAAATCCACTTGCTTGGCTAGGTTTCAGTCAAGCATCAGCAAAATACTGAGAGCCACACAGAAATTACAATAAATGTAATTCAAAGTTTCATCTGATCGGGTTTTCAGCTTCTGAACATTTTCATGAAACATGACTTGTTTGCATTTTAAAAGTTCAGCCAATTATTTCAAAATAAAGCCACTAATGCCAGTCTGGTTAGGTCATAATGTGCTTCTGTTGTCCTTAAGACAACAAGGTTATTACAAAGGCAGTCATTGATGCAAAGCTAATGCTGTCTTTCATATAACTATGACTGGTCACACTTGTGCGATCACAAGAAACCACAAGTAAAATGATTTAACAAGGGCTGGTTGGCCCTCTGACCTTTCACTTCTAGATATGAATTCATCATAGATTGATAGGAACAAAGTCTCTTCAGCCTGTTGACTGCAAGAGTCGAATGTTAGACTAGTTTTTCAATCCAGTTCCCAGTGACATTAGACTCTACAGAAGATAAATTCTCTTATTTTTTTTTAAATTACAGTAATTAGCAATCTCTCTCAAGCTACAGGAAGGTTTGTTGTGTCAAGACTATTATGGTAAGACAACATACCTTGAAGTTATCACACTGGCAAATCTCAAAGCGCTTCACTGGATATACTGTGAGGTAAATAAGTCTAGTGACTGAGTATTTTGTAACCAAACACATTGAAGAGAAATGCTCTTTGCGGCTTGCACTGAGGCAGTTTGGTGGGGTGGACTAAAAGGAACATTGCATGGAATCCAAATAAACATGACTTGAAAATGCTAGAAGTCAAAATAGGAAAATGTTCCGCTTCCCACCACTAACATGCTTAAGACGTGCAAAGCAAGTAAAACAAATTTTAATGGATTGCAATGTACCCAAAGACTGAACACCTGGAAAGAAAAAAATCATCAAAACAATTGGATGTAGTTGTTAAAGATAAAATTTGTAGACATAAATTTTGGTTGGTGTTAAGCGTAGCACCTTAGGTGGTAGGTGTTTATATTTGGGAAATCCTATCAACATTGCCTAAAAATCCCATTAGCAGTCAACATTAGCAAAGGTCAGACCAATAAAATGCGAGATTGAAAAAGGGTCACTTTGAAGTGTTAATTGGTAATCTGAGCTGGTGCGTACCCAGTCTAGAGATCGCAGTTCAACAACAACAACAATTTACATTTATATAGCGCCTTTCACGTCGGGAGGACATCCCAAGGCGCTAAACAAGAGGCGTGTGACCCGAGCTGGGAGGGGAGTGTTTGGGTAGGGGTGAAACACAAAGGGGAGGTAAAAGAGTTCGGGGTGGAACAAAAGGCACGATCGAAGAGGAAAGTCTTCAAATCGGCCTTGAAAGAAGAAAGGGAAGAGGCGAAACGGAGGGATTGAGGGATGGCATTCCAAAACTAGCCCTCTTTTCATGCTAAAATTGTTTGAGGTCACTACCTGAATTTGCCTGAATCTACTAGTACATAGTACAGTATATTGTTGTGTACAAAAACACGTACCAACAAAAACAATTAAAATCCGACATTTTCTTGCACAGATATGAATGTTAGACAACATTCTAGATGTTACAAAGAGAAGCAGCTTTGCAGCTGATAAAGGCTAGGTAGTGAACAAATTGTGTTTTCTATTCTCATGGTGATGCTGTCAGCAATTACCCGTTCCAGATCTACGCAGTCGATATAAAGGATGAAATGAAGTCAGCAGAATTATTGGGCTCTCTAGACCTTTCTGATCAATGCCTTTGTAATAAATCTATGAACGTTTAAACTAGAAAAAACGTGTTTTCACGGTAACAGAAAATTAAAACCAGTCTGATTGTTTGAGAAACGTTGGTTTCCAGTGACATTATTATGGTGTCACTGTATTATGATGTGGCTCACGCGACAGTCTCAGCCCTTACAGAAAGTTGTAGATTTAAAGTCAGAACTTTAAACTCAGCCTCGCCAGAGTTTCTCACAAGCACTGCTGGAGGTGTATGTACTGTATTGCTGGAAGCCAGTCAGATAAAAGGTTAAACCAACCTTTGCTGGTTCACTTGGGACTCAGGCCAGCGTAAAATTGTTCACTTACTTCATGGCTGTTTATGGAGCATTGGGTTTGACATCCACAAATTGACTCACACATTAGCCTACAAAGGTACACAGTCACTACACTTTACAGTAAAACTTACCCTGTAAGTACTTCAACACATTATCCTGACATGAAAGGCGGGATATCAAATGCAAGGATTATTATTATTAAGATTCAAAAGAAGAGGTAATGGTGGGTGAAGTGGACATTGAGTACAAGTTTGAAAAGCATGTCAATTGAAGGAAAGAAAGAAGTTTGACATTCGTCAGGTCTTGGGAAACAAAGTGCAGATCTGATCCATAGTGAAGCATCAAAATGACACTATTGCAGCATCTATATCAGACACAAGTGAAACAAATCTGATTGCTGTACCCTGCTGGCTTATTCTACAAAACTCTTGTTTGAATAAAAATATTTTACCCACCATCCAGTTTCATTTTTCTTTTGTTAATAAACAGTTTATTCTTTTCACTCCATCAAAACCATCATATTTTGGAAAACCCCAGTAGATCTCCCTTAACATTGCCTATTCCAATAAATATAGCAACGGCTTTTCAAGTCTCTCCGTATAATTATAATTTCTCATCACTATATCATTCACTACTGTCCATGGTAGGTAATGTTGGGGAGGGGAGACAGAGAATGAAATAAATAATAATCCTTGCATTTGATATCGCTCTTTTAAGTCTTCTAGATGTCTCAAAGCGCTTCACGGAATATACTGTAAAGTGAATTGACTGTATATTTGTGGACGAAAAGCGGGAGGCAATTTCGCACAGCAGTGTCCCACAAACAGTTGTGGATTGAAATGACCAATTTCAATAAGCACTAGTTTTAAATAATAAAAAACATCACAGATCAAGGAACTCGAAACCTCAGATTCAAAGATTAGGCCATCTCAGCCCCTCAATCAGAACACATCCCATTCCTCACTTCCAGGGATATGTCTCTCTTTATTTAAATTGGAATCTTGATCTGAATTAATAAATATCAAGATACCAGGAGGCAGCTGATTTCGGGCCGCTGACTGTGCGAGTGCCTTGGACAACAACTGACAGATGTAAATACACACTGATTACACACAGCGATTCCCTGTTGCTATAGCCGCGGGGAAAAAAAGCTTGACAATTTCAAAATAAAGCACAAAGCTGAATAGCTAGACCTTTGGGAGTCTTAATGTGCACAGAGTCAACAAATCTCCAACGTGCTGTATTTCAGCAGGTCAACATATTAAGCAACCACGAGACATCAAGCCTGAAGTGACCTCGCCAGCAGAATCGTTCAAGATATGGGTTCGATATGCATTAAAAACTGCAGTTTTCAGGCATTTTGTACAATGCTGATATTGCTGCTATTTAGTTTACTTAACCCAAGGTTTATAAACTGATTTGCAATTTCCCATCAGAATCTCAAATGTTTGTAGGTTGATTGTTCCCCTGTAACCTTACTCACCTTCCTATAAACATTGCAGGTACTGACTATATTTCAAAAAGCCAGCAAATCTATAAATATGTTAGAAGCTTCCTGTGGTTCTCGACAGAGCAGTTTAAAAAAAACTGTGTCACTACAGAATTGAGATTTTGGTCACTCAATAAAAATGATAAACAATAACAAATGACAGTATATTTTACATCAGGAGAGCGTCCCAAGGCTCTTTACAGTTGTGGGTTTGCACCTGAGCTGAGGGTTCAATTCAAGGGGGGGGTAGGGGGAGGGGGAACGGAGGGGGCAAAGGGATATGTGTTGACCAAAGGCATGGTCCTGAGTCAGACCTTTAAGGAGGCAAGGGAAGGGGCAAGGTGAAGGGACTCCCAGATGAAGTTCCAGAGAGTGGGAGCAGAAAGACTAAGGCCTGGCCACAAATGGTGGGGTGGGCGAGTGAAGGACAGGCCTGCCGAATGGAGCGAGTGGGCTGGGTGGTAAGCTTTTAGCAGGTTATAGAGGTTGGATGGAGCAAGATTGTGGAGGGCTTTAAAAGTGAGGAGGAGGATCGTGAACTTACTCCTCTAATGGGGAGCCAGTGAAACCGGGCAAGGCTGTGGATGATAAGCTTACAGGCTTGGTGGGGGAGAGGACATGAGCTGCAGAGTTCTAAACAATCTGTAGTTTGTGGATGGAAGAATTGTGAAGCCTGGTGAAAAGAGAGTTGGGATAGTAATGCCTACACATGATGAAAGCTAGGAGAAGGGTTTCGACAGTCCAAGCCAGGGTTGGGGGGGTAGGGGCAGAAAATGTTGCAGAGATGCGGGAAGGCTGAACTGGTCAATGATGCAACAAAGGGCACTTCATTATATCTCAGCGGTTTGGGTCTATAGACCCAAGTAAACCCTGGCTTATAATGAGGTTCAATGTAAAATGGCTGCCAGTAAAAACAAAAAGGAGAATAAAACTGCTCAGTTCCCCATGGGTTACAATGTTTGTAAATTATGATCAAAGAGAACACTCTCTTGACCTTATCACTTGTGTGATAAGCAGCGGGATCCAATCATGGTTATCAATACGCTACCATCCTGAAGTCCTGTAGGTATTAACCCGATCAAATCTGTGCCAGTCCATCAGCAAGAGTTGCTGACAAACTGAAACGGTTGAATATCTCAACCTGGGACTGGTTGGTTCAAACTTGTCTGACAATCTTGACAACGTTACCAATTGTCAAAAAAATCTCATTTCTGACCTCACAGTCTGCATATTTGAGGTTTGCTCAGTGCTGAAAGCTGAAACTCCAGAAGGTTACTGAGCAAGTTGGGAAGTAAAGAGAAATGAAAGCACTGCTTACTCTCATTCCTCAAACTAAAATAAATATCACCCAGAACCCACTGTAGGAGGGGGGGTGGGGGGAGCAGGAGGGTTAACTGATATATGGAGAATTATACAAATCCTTTCCAAAACAGTCAGTGAGTTACAATGAGACTTTGCATTCAGAAGCCAATGGAACATGCGGAGGACAGAGTTCCTCTTTTCACCATTAATACCAGCTATTAACAGTCTAATGACCGTTAATTCCTCCACACACTGACTTGTCCTTAACAGCTATTAATGCCACCCCTCGTGTATCACCAAGCATTCAAACTGACTGTTTATTTCAAAAAAAAGTATTCGCTACAGAATTTCTCTTTCATTTTCAGTTTTCATTCCATTTTAGTTTCCTATAGGATTGATGGCCTCAGTACACTTCTCTGTGTTACCTCTGGGCCCTATATTGTCCACCAGACTAATGGGAAGCAGCCTTGTCCTTACAATGATCAATAAATGGAAGCTAGGCATTTCCTAATGGATATTGAGGGGGAAAGGGTCACGCTGGGACATGCAACAACAAAATTACATCTGTACTCTATAGCGCCCTTCACGTCGAGAGAACGATCCCTAGATGTTGAACTATCAATGTTTTGGACCCAAGCTGAGGGCATAAATTGGGGGTTGGGGAGAGCAGGAGAGAAAGGAGGGCGATTTCTAAGAGGAGAGTCTTGATATGGGTCTTGATATTTCCTCTCTCGCATCCAAGCAATGATTCGCTCTGCCTTTCCCCACCTCCGCAACATTTCCCGACTCCGCCATTACTTCACCCCAAAAGTCGCTGAAACGCTCATCCACGCCTTCATTACATCCCGGCTCGATTATGCAAATGCCTTGCTGGTCGGCCTTCCCAATTCCTCCCTCCACAGGCTACAGATAATCCAAAACTCTGAGGCCCGTGTCCTCTACCGTTCCAAACTCCGTGCCCCCATTTCCCCCATCCTCGCCTGACGAAGATCCAGCCAGAAGATCCAATTCAAGATCGTGGTCCTCACATTTAAAGCCCTCCACAACCTCACCCCACCCTACATCCTTGACCCCTATCCCCTTACCAACCTTCCCGCCCCCTCCATTCAGCAGGCTCTGGCCTGCTCCATGTCCCCCGACCCACCCGCCCAACCATTGGCGGCCGAGCCTTCAGTCACTTTGTCCCCAACCTCTGGAACTCCATCCCGAAGTCCCTCCGCCTCGCCCCCTCCCTAACCTCCTTCAAGTCTCATCTCAAGACTCTCCTCTTCGATGGACCCACATCTACCCTGTCCTCAGCTCGGGTCTGAAGCAGTAACTGTCCAGCGCCTTGGGACGTCCTTCTGACGTGAAAGGCGCTATATAAATGTAATTTTGTTGTTGTTGTTGTTGAAGGAGACGAGGGAGGTGGTGAGGCAGAGGATGGAATTCTAGAGGGTGGGGGGTTGAGTGGCTGATAGCACATGGATGACAACTGGTTATGAAGTAGCACTGGCAGGGGGACCAGGAGAAGGAAGGTAATGTAAGGGAAATGCATCAAAGGAGAAAAAAAATGAACTTTTAAAATTATCAGGTAGTGTTTGACTACCACCTAGTGGTAGGAAAGTACCACTATGTGTAGTGTAATAAGACACCTACTTATGGGTTGATAATAATAATCCTTGCATTTGTCATAGCGCTTTTCACATCTTATCGACATCTCAAAGCACTTCACAAAATAAACTCTAAAGTGAATTAACTGTATATTTGTGCGTGAAATATGGCAGCCAATTGCCCACAGCAGTGTCCCACAAACAATTGTGGATTGAAAATGACCAATTTTTATTACTGTGATTTTTTTGGACAGATTATTATTAGGCGTGTGGAGAAGGAAACTTGCCCAAGGTTTTGCTCTCATTGCCTGGATTCGAACACAGGTCTCATGCTGTAAGCGCTCTGAGACATCGTCCGGCGTGGAGGGCGCTGTATAAATCGAAATTGTTGTTGTTGAGTGCAACAACTGAACAACAATTAGGATAGCACATATCATCGGGAGGATGTCTCAAGAGTGCTTCACAGAAGATACTGTAAAGTTACTGAGCGTTTTGTGGGTGAACGTTAGCCAATTTGCACACAGGAATGTTCCATAAAGTGAAGTGAATGACCAATCTTATTAGGGGATTGTTGCCTGGGAGAAACAGTAGGTGTGGGATTTTTAATGTCCATCTGGATAGGCAACAAGATCCTCAGTTTACCTATTTGCATCAACAAAGTAACTCCGTTAATCTTACAACTTTTCTTTTAACTGCCATTTAAACCATTTTGCAGTCAACAGAAAATACTGCGAAGCTTGTTCCCACTTTCCAGGAACCCTGATTGCTCTTTACCACCAACTATCTGGCCTTCTGCCTCAAATAAATTCCACAATGATACAATGTCTCCTCCAATTCCATGCATGTTGATATTATTCAGCAATTTCTTGTGTGGAAGCTTTGGAGAATCCAATCTAAACAACATCCATTGATTCTCTCCCATTCTGCAATTCAGTGACTTTCCGAAAAAACTCCGCCAGCTTTGTGAGACACACATGACCTATATAACACAATATATTCTGCAAACAGACAGTCAGCACTGAAGAAAGATGAGTTAGCGTTTAATGTGTGACCTGTCCAATGGAAACTTTGCCCCTCATTGACCTTTGTAAAAGTCATTAGATATATATCTAAGAGGTGCTCTGGAGAGAAAATCAATGGAATACAATAGGTTAGCAAATGTTGTTTGTTATCTGTAAAGATTTTGTTTCATGACTTCAATAGGATGTATCCTTAATTGCTTACCACTCCAAGAAAAAAAACATGAAAAATACTCAGCACAGAATTCTCACCTCTCCAGTAGTTGGATGGGTTCCATATCTCTTTATCCATGGCATGATACTCCTACAGAGAAATAAGATACAGCGAGTCAGTCACCTTCTGCACAGCACTAATGCATCCACAGGGATTTAGACAAGACATAATGTCCACTGCACATCGCATTCTATTCATTTCCACTTACACAAAAGATGTTGGAAATAACAATAATAATCCTTCCATTTGATTCGCGCTTTATCACGTCGTTGTATTGACTATATTTTAGCGGGTGAAACTCAACAGTCAATTGCACATAACATACACAACTGTGTTCAAATCCACTCACTCCCTGGTATCTCCCTACCTCTCCGGCCTCCTCACTCCTAATCCATCACCGGGCGCCTGTTAGGCTGGCCCTGGCCTCCTGTTCCTCCCTCGCATCCTCCGCCCCACCATCAGAGGTTGGGCTTTCAGCCACTACATCCCCAAACTCTGGAACACTCTCCTTCAATCTCTCTGCATTGCCCCCCAACCACTCCCTTTGCAAGTCCCGCCTGAAGATCTACCTCTTCGACCGTGCTTACGGCCATCTCTTTCCCACCCACTACTCGGAGTCAGGCTCTGACACTGTTAAGTGACTGAGACGCTACTCGGCGTGGAGGGGATATATAGGTGTAAGTTGTTGGTACAGCAGTGTTTCACAAATAATCATTGATGGAATTTAGGATTTTTTTTTAAGGGTGAATTTTACCCCCAGAAATCGGTAACACCGGGAACTTACTGCCCGGTAAACAGAGGCATGTGGAGTAAGAAAACTTGTCTTAATCCTGCCTGGCAGTCGAACCCAGGTCCTCTCGCTTGAGAGGCAATTGCTCTAACCAATACGCTACAGAATAGCCAACGCTCTTAGCAGCTATGGTGTCCCTGATGTACACCCCTGATGTACACCAGCAATCTTCAACTTCATCCACTCCCTTTGGAACATGGCTCAAACTGCAGAAAACAGAACATAATTTGCGGTGTTGATATCTTACTCAATCCTCTTAGTGGGCATCTTGTGAAATATGCCAAAGTGTATGGTTGTGTAATGCTCCCTATACACTGCAGAGACAGTGCTTGAAATTGTCCAAATTCCTCATCGCTGAGTCAATTTAAACATCACTGAGATCTTCACACTTACAATGAAAAGTCACAAATAGTTCACAAGAAGAAATGAACTAAAAGTATACCAATACATTTTGGTTGAAGATCACTGTGTTAAACAAACCTTTGCTTTTGATAAATAATTCCACATCAGCAGGACATCTCAAAACACTTCACAGGATTAACCGTAAAGTTTAGTGATTGTATATCTGTAGGCAAACACACCAGCCAATTTGAACAATCAGGCCAAACAAGCCGATCAGTTGTGAAGTGAATGACCAATTTTACCAGAGGGATTGTGAAGAATACCGGGATAAACTCTCGTTTTCTTTTTGAAGTGCCATGAGTTCATTACTATCCACTTGAAGATGGAGACATGATATTGGTTTAACGTCTCATCCAAAGAACAGCACCTCAGTCACTGCAGCACAGCATTGAAGTGTCAGCTGAGATTATGAGGTCAAAGTGCCAATGTGGGGTTCGAACCCACAACCATCTGTTTCAGAAGCCAGTGTGCTACCCACTGAGCAAAGGTGATACCAGTTGAAGGAATAAATCCAAGTGAACAGTAAAATAACAGTTTCATCCTACAATACTATTTACTGTTTTTAATTAGTTTTGCAAACTCTTAATTGTGTTTTACCATGGGATGTCCTTCCGACCTGGAAGGTGCTGTATAAATGAATGAATGTAATTTTGCTGTTGTAAATCGTACTCACAAATCCACAGAATGCAGGAAGTAGAAATGCAGGAAGTCATTCAGCGGATGCTACTCTTGTGAGAATGGTAGCTTTACTCCGCTAACCTTCTCTGTATCTACCTGAGAATATTTGGTGCATATATTGGTGCCTGAAATGGGAATATATTCCATCCCCACCTTTGCCTGTGAGCTGATAAGAGGCGTGAAAGCAGATTACTAAAGTTGTTGGTTGGAACTAAGAATACAATAGACGCTGTCCAAAGAGATGTAGGAATAAAAATCGACAAGAAATTCCCCCCCAAATGCCAACCATGGTTATTACAGCATGAAGGACTTTATTAAAGCATTCCGTTGAGAAAATCTATCATCTTATAGTTGTAGACTGAACCAACCCAAAAGCCCTGTTGTTGCTCAGCTTCAGACACCTACAAACCCCGTTCACTTAACCTTTAAACAGTAACATTGCAATTGGGTCATCGAGTTCAGTGGTGACTTTATACAATAAAGTACAGGTGCGAAACAAGTGCTTTTGGCCAAGGCCTGAGAGCAGATTACCTACCGGTCTCATTCACTGGAGCTAACCATAGGATTGGAAATGTCCAAACATGAAAGTATAAAATGGTGTGAAGTTGAATTTGTAAGTGAAATATGAACTGATGCTAAACGGTTGTGATGGTTTCAACATCAACAACAACAAAATTACATTTGTACAGCGCCTTTCATGCTGTGAGGACATCCCAAGGTTTCCCCAGTGGTATCCTCTCACAATGCCTTCAGCATTTTCAGCCATAAATTGATGTTCCTGAGAAGGAGCCTTACCCCTCTCTCTACTCTTTCAACTCCTGCCTAAAAACTTTTCTCTTCAACTGTGTTTACAGCCACCTCTCCACCCTCCCTCGGCTCAGACTCCTGAAAATTTTTCAAGTTGAGCCACGACACTGATGGATATGCCCTCGATAGTGTCCAGTAGAGGGGGCCGTCACGCGAATCAGCCTCCAAATAGAGGATTCCCAGGCTAACACAGAATCCAAAATTCAGCAACTAGTCTATCTTGGCAGTTTGGGGCCACCAGATGGTGATCTCGGTACTCAGACCGTCGTCCTGAATATACACTGTTAAGTAATAAAGTCAAAACCTTTTATTTAATCTCCTCTCATGTTCCTTTACACTAAGATATATTTCTCCCACAAATACCTGTATGCAGTCAGTTTTTCTGCTCTCCTTCTCCCTACCCTGGCCCCTCCCATTACCCTCTTTTTCCCCAAACCCGACTTCCACGACTGTTTGTGGGACACTGTTGTGTGCAATTTGTGCTGCCGTGTTGTGTTTTCAGAGCATAGTGACAACCACAATGGTCGTGTGCAAAATAATAATGATCAGGAGATTACTGTGAAGAGTATCACAGCACCAAGCTCCGCGACCTCATCACTCCCATCCTCGCCCAGTTCCACTGGCTCCCTATCCCCCAGAGGATCGAATTCAAGATCCGCGTCCTCGCTTTCAAGGCCATTCACAGTCTCGCCCCCGCCTATCTCTCTGACCCGCCGTCCCCCCTATGAACTTGGCCGTCCCTCCGTCCAGCAGGCTCCAGTCTGCTCCATGTCCCCCACCCAACCATCGGCGGACAGACTTTCAGCCTCTCTGCCCCCACACTTTGGAACTCCATCCCACAATCCCTTCACCTCACTTCCTCCCTTGCCTCATTCAAAGCAAGTCTCAAGCTCCTCCTCTTCAACTGCGCCTTCTGCTGCCCTCCCAACTCACTCCCTCCCCTCTGCCCTGCCCCTCTCCCTTGCTCAGGTCCCAACCTGACTGTTCAGCGCTTGGGATGTCTTCCCGATGTGAAAGGCGCTCCATAAATGTAATTTTGTTGTTGTATCAACCATGATTATCTGCTCACAGAATCAGTCCTTTATACTTACAAGAGGTCAAACACCATTCCATCAGGGGTGCACACTGGGTATTCAAAAGGCTGAAGAGACAAGCTGCAGAGGAGAGGGAGAAGAAAGTACAATTAGATACTCAATTCACATTTGATCTCAACAGACTATGAAGATGCTAATGGTTGACCAGTTCGTCTAACTTGTCAGTGAAAATTTATTGACCATCTTCAAGCTCATTAATGAGTGTTCTTGGTCCCCACTGCAAACAATAAATCATTTTAATCACTAAAATGTCCTTATATCTATGATCTTCTCCTACATAATTTCTCCTGATCATTCTTCTGCTTGGTCCCCCTGGCCCTTTGTTAGCCAAGCCTTCAGCCACTGCTCCCCCACAATCGAGTGAAACATGTTTCACCCAGAACTGGCAATCAAAATGATTCTATTGTGGATGAAACTGGAAACTCTTTGACAGTGGTTAGCAATTTTTACAGGGATCAAACATACCACACGGTATACATTGGTCTATTTCCAGGTTAAAACATTTCTGAGCACAGGCTGACCATAACTCCAATAGATCAGGGCCAATGCAAAGTCTTACCTGCCGTGATCAAAGGGCAAACGGCGGAAATTGGCCTGTGGGATAACTGAAGGAGAAAATAAGATACAATTAATCTCTTATTGATTTAAAGGAAAAAATATAAAAATCCATTAATCTTGCATTTGAAGAGACCCAAATCCACACATCATACATAGATCCGTATAACAGGCAATCATTTCAGTACCAATGAGAAAGCTGTCTCCAACTGATGAGTAATAGGTGCACAATTTCATAAATACAATATAAAATTACGTTTGTAAAGTGGCTTCCACGTCGGGAGAACTGCCCAAGGCGCTGGACAGTCAGAGATTTGGACCAGAACAGGGTGGAGGGGTTAGGATAATGGAGTGGGGAGGGCCGGCCAAAAGTTCGGTCAAAGTGGAGGGTTTTGGGACGTGCCTTGAAGGAGGCAAGGGAGGGAGTGAGGCGAAGGGAATGTGGGATGGAGTTCCAAAGCGTGGGGGCAAATGGGAAAATGTATCCATATATGAACTGGATACAACCACTCAGCTATAGCTGTGCAATGGAAGGAATAATGAAGAATTAGGTCACTACTGTGTCCAGGTACTACTTTATGGCAATCACATGGCACTTCTCACGTTAGACCCTGGCCTCCATTGAACGGCACGCATGGGAAATCTCAGCGATGTGCACACACAGTGCCTCGACAGCCTTAAAAAATATACCGTATATCTCCGCGTAAAAGGCGCACCCGCGTATAAGGCGCACCCCCCATTTTTGACCTTTTCTTGGTGAAAAAAAACGGAAGCATTTTCAATGATATTGCCGGCAGAAGGGAAGAGAGACAGGTAGGTAGGGAGAGAGAGAGGGAGAGAGGCAGGCCGGCAGCATGGGAGAGAGAGAGGGAGAGAGGCAGGCCGGCAGCGTGGGAGAGAGAGAGGGAGAGAGGCAGGCCGGCAGCCCGGGAGAGAGAGAGAGAGGCAGGCCGGCAGCCTGGGAGAGAGAGAGAGAGAGAGGCAGGCCGGCACGCAGGCAGGGAGGGAGGGAGGGAGAGTGGCAGGGAGTTAGGCAGGCAGACTGGGTTCGGCAGAAGGTAAGCACAGCACTGAAGTCCGCTGCTGCTGCCGCTGCCCGGGCGGCCGAGGCCGAAGCCCCGTCACCCGCTCCCCCCAACCCCCGCCAGACACTGACCAAACCCCGGCTGACAGCGCGCCGCCCGCCCCTCCTGTTTACTGTATTTCCGAGGCTCAAAATTGCTTGTACCTGCGTATAGGGCGCACCCCCAACTTTCGAGATCTTCTGACCTGAAACAAAGTGCGCCTTATATGCGGAGATATACGGTACTCTCTCCTGTATGACCTTACAGCCTCAAATATGTTTTTGAAATTTGCAAGCATCACTACAGCAATATCCAAAATATTCAAGTGAACACTAGTGAACACTGTACACATGAGAAATTTGCATAAAATTCAACCTCCAACATGACTCCAGTGAAGAGATTAAGAGCAATTTGCTCCAGTGGAAACTACATCACTGTGATTTGCTAGATGGCTGGATTGCCTCAAGGCCTCATTCTATGCTGCAATTTTTGGGAGGTTTTGGTACCTGTTTTCTTGCCCCCATAGAAGTTTGTGTATTCTGTACAGGTAATGTACCTAGAAAAAAAAAACACTGTTTAGTATACTCCAGCAAACATTACCAAACAGCACACAGTATTACCTAGACAAATGTTTATGGAAAACAACAATTCCGGCATTGATCACATCGTTGAGACATCAGAGACACTCAGCACACTGAGATGAAGTGAGATGTGGGATTGATTTGGATAGCTCTTTTCAAAGAACTGGCACAGACACGATGGCCTCCTTCTGTGCTTCTGTGCTGTAAAATTCTATGATGCTATGTACACTATATCAATGTAGGTTGTTGTTGAGACTTTTCAAAGCCTTTACAATTAACAATATACACAATTCTTTTTTTTGAGCTATATATATATATTTTCATATTGCATACATAAAGTGCTACAACAACAACAACAACAACAACAAATTACATTTATAGAGCGCCTTTCACGTCGGGAGGACGTCCCAAGGCGCTGCACAGGAGGCGTGTGACCCGAGCTGGGAGGGGAGTGTTTGGGAAGGGGTGAAACACGAAGGGGAGGTAAAAGAGTTCGGGGTGGAACAAAAGGCACGATCGAAGAGGAAAGTCTTCAAACCGGCCTTGAAAGAGGAAAGGGAAGAAACGAAACGGAGGGATTGAGGGATGGCATTCCATAGGGTGGGAGCGGAGAAACTGAAGGCCCGGCCTCCGATGGTGGGGCGGTTCGGGCGGGGGGCTTGGAGCAGGCCAAGTCCTGTTAACAACTATTGTTACTGACTCTCACTCAGTGTTGATCAGTGTTGATCACGGCCTCAAATTCTGCCTAAATATTTTTTATTTGTGAATTTTCTGCAACTTCTCTGTCAAATATAAATTACAATACAGTATTAGCAGCCACTATTCAGTTGATTTCAGATGTTGTATCCAACACATACAATGAGAAATCTTGTGTTCCTTGTCTCTACACCTCACGTGATTTACACAAAATGCAATTTGAAATGAGCTGCAAACAAGATTCTACTGATTACAATAACAACAATAACACAATTGCATTTATAGAGCGCCTTTCACATCGGGTGGACGTCCCAAGACACTGAACAGTTATGTCGGGACCCAAGCGGGTGGGGGGGGGAAGGGGTGGGGGGAGGTTCGGGTAGAGGCAGGAGGAAGGAGAGAAGGAAAGGGGTGAGAGCTAGGAGGGCAGCAGAAGGCACGGTCGAAGAGGAAGGTCTTAAGACCGGCCTTGAAAGAGGAAAGGGAGGAAGTGAGACGAAGGGATTGCAGGATGCAATTCTAGAGTGTGGGGGGCAGAGAGGCTGACAGCCCGGCCACCGATGGTAGGGCTGATTTGGGCGGCGGACATGGAGCAGGCCAGAGCCCTCTGAACAGAGGGGACAGGTAGGCTGAGAGGGAGACAGCAGGTCGGAGAGATAGGCGGGAGCAACAACAACAACAACAATTTACATTTATAGAGCGCCTTTCACGTCGGGAGGACGTCCCAAGGCGCTGAACAAGAGGCGTGTGACCCGAGCTGAGAGGGGAGTGTTTGGGAAGGGGTGAAACACGAAGGGGAGGTAAAAGAGTTTGGGGTGGAACAAAAGGCACGATCGAAGAGGAAAGTCTTCAAACCGGCCTTGAAAGAGGAAAGGGAAGAGGCGAAACGGAGGGATTGAGGGATGGCATTCCATAAGGTGGGAGCGGAGAAACTGAAGGCCCGGCCTCCGATGGTGGGGCGGTTCGGGCGGGGGGCTTGGAGCAGGCCAAGTCCTGTTGAACGGAGGGTCCGGGTGGGCATGTAGGGGGAGAGTAGAGCAAGGCCATGAATGGCTTTGAAAGTGAGGACGAGGTTCTTGAATTCGATCCTTTGGGGGATGGGGAGCCAGTGGAGACCGGCGAGGATGGGAGTGATGTGGTTATGGAGCCTGGTGTGGGAGAGTACATGAGCTGCAGAGTTCTGAATAATCTGCTTCTTGTGAAGGGAGGAGCTGAGAAGGCCAACAAGGAGAGAGTTCCCGTAGCCGAACATTGATGTGATGAATGCATGAACAAGTGTTTCAGCAGCATGCGGGGTGAGGCAATGGCGGAGTCTGGCAATGTTGTGGAGGTGTTGGAAGGCAGTACTGGTCATGGCGTAGATTTGTTGGAGGAAGGACAGTTCAGGGTCGAACAAGACGCCCAGATTCCTGATTGGCTTCGAGAGATGGAGAGTACAGCCTTGGATGCTGATGTTGCCAGTGCCTGAGGTGCGGAGACGCTGATGCGAGCCAATCAGTTAACACCCTAGCTTCACGTATCTCAGCACAACACTTTTTGTGGTGTAGTTAAGGAAACCTGTGGTCTATACCCCCAAACAAAAATGTGGTCATTGATTTTATGACAGTTTGTGAGGCATTGCTGTGCACAAATCGATGGATGTGTTTGCCTACAAAAACACTCACTATACATTAAGACAATATAATAATAATAATAATCCTTGCATTTGATATAGCACTTTTCATGTCTCCCAGATGTCTGAAAGCGTTTCACAGAATATACTGTGAAGTAAATTGACTGTAGATTTGTGAGCGAAATGTGGCAGCCAATTGCGCACAGCAGTGTCCCACAAACAGTCATGGATTGAAATGACCAATTTATTGGATGGATTATTGGATGGAGTAAAGAAACTTGCCCAAAGTTCGATTCGACTTTTCCGCCAACCTGAACAGACAAATGGAACCTTATTTTAATATCTCATCTGAAATATGTAATGGGGGAGAGAGAGCGGGGGAATGAGGAGAGAGCTCCAGTGGGGCTATGAAATGAAAAGCAAGCACCTGTACATTCATTTTCCAAGAATAATTGGGATCGAGATGGGAATAAAATGAGAGATTCTGATTCTGTTCAGTACCCAAAGACCCCCCCCCCCTCCCTTTTAATGATAAACCTTTCATTTGATTTAGCATCTTATCACATTGTCGAGACGCCTCAAAAGGTTTCACAAAATACACTGTGAAGTGTAGTGACTGTATTTTGTGGGCAAAACACAGTGGACAATTGCGCACTGCAGTATCCCACAAACATTGTGGATCAATTGAGCACCTTGTTGTTATTATTAAAATAGAAAATAAGAGTGTGTGGACACTCCCCCCCCCCCCCCCCCCCCACTCTCTCTCTCACACACTCCCTTTTTCTCCCCACTATACACACAGGATCTCTCACTCTCTCTCTACCCCCCATCCCACCACACACACACACACAGAGTGTGAATACTGACTGACTGATGCCCCTCCCCCCACCACCATTAAACAAGCCGCCAACCTTCACACGGCGACATGTTATGAATGATGACTTGGGCCAGGTCACCTGCCAGTCAGGTGGCTGATGGAAGCTCTCTCTCCCCCCCCCCCCCCCCCTCCTCCTCTATGAGAGAGAGAGAGAGAGAGACACAGAGGGGAGACCGTGACACCACAACAGGAGGAAGGCGTGAGAGGCTCCTCCTCTGACTCACATTTTGTCTTTCTGGTGCTGTCGCTTGCCCATGGCTGTCACTTCTGGCCTCGGCGCGGCCACCGGGAGGGAGGGAGGATGTGTGTGTACTGTACAGTGTTTTGTTAAATCTCTCAACCGCCGCCCGGCTCCGGTAACCGCCGCTTTTTTTTTACGCAACTTCTTCGAGGCACCGGAAGCGCATCTCCGTCACTTCCTATTCAACGGGTCCGTGGGTTACACCTGTCCGGTCAGATACCGCTTCCCCATCGCCAAGGTTCCGCTTATACAATTGCTGCCTGATTAGGCTGAGAACCACTGAAGCTGCAGGGACACTTAAACTGATCGTCATAATAATAATCATCATCGTAATAACGACAATAATCGTAACGATAACAAAGCTGGCATTTGATTTAGCAGCTTATTGCGTCTTCGAGACATCTCAAAGTGTTTCAATCAATCAATCTATCTATCTATCTATCAAAACTTACATTTATATAGCGCCTTTCACGCTGAGAGGACGTCTCAAATCGCTTAGAATACACTGTAAAGTGAATTGACTGTATATTTGTGGGCGAAATGAGGCAGCCAATTGCGGACAGCAGCGTCCCACAAACAGTCGTGGATTGAAATAACCGATTTTATTACAGTAGTCATTTTGTTGGGGGAGAGGGATTGTTATCAGGTGTGTGGAGTAAGGAAACTTTCCCAAGGTTTCACCCTGGCCTGCCTGGATTCAAACATAGGTCTCGCGCTTGTAAAGCAACCACTGAGCTACAGGACTCCACTATAAAGTGAATTTATTATTTTGTGGGCGAAACGCGACAGCCGATTGTGCACAGCAGTGTCCCACAAACAGGCCACACTTGTTCTTGCCAGCATCTTAGGATGACCTCCCGACGTGAAAGGTGCTCTATAAATGTAATTTTCTTCTTGTTGGTGTTGTTGTTGTCCTCTCTGTTTTCTCTCCGATGGTGATTTACACTTACTAAAATAATAATAATGTTAGTAATAATCCTTGCGTTTGATAAAGGGCCTTATCATGTCTTCTAGACGTCTCAAAGCTCTTCACAGAACATACCTCAAAGTACATTGACTGTATATTTTGTGGGCGAAACCCCAAAAGCAGTTGCGTACGGGTGCAGACACAAATCATCAATGTCATGTATAGAGAAGGGGAAGAGGTTGTCTGTCAGTTTGCCTCAGTTGGTAGCACCCTGGCCTTGGAATTGGAATTTGGAAGTAGGTGGAGCGCTACATTGGCAGAGGAGTCTTCCTTCAGATGAGGCATGAAACTGAGGCCCTGTTTGCACCAGCGAGTCACAAGTTAAAGTCAGCCATAACTTGTTGTGTTTTATTTTTGGTATTGTGGAGTACTGTAGCTCAGTGATTTGAGCACTCACCTTGCAAGTAAGAGACCTGTGTTCGATTCCAGACAAGGTGAAACCTCGGGCAAGCTTCCTTACTCCACTCGCCTAATAATAATCCCTCAAAAATAACAACAATAATAAATTGGTCATTTAAATCCACGATTGTGTGTGGGACACTGCAGGGCACAATTTTGTCTACTCTTCTGAGTCCTGCTGATGAGCCAATACAGGCTGTGCTGTCATCAGCAGTGCCCTGGAGTACTATGGACCAGCCCCGGCTCAGCAAGTAGATTACCAAGGCCGCCACAGAGGGTTCGCTGGCTTTAGACATCAAATAGTCCTTGCGTTTGATAAAGCGCCTTATCATGACTTCAAAATGTTTGAAAATGCTTCACAGAGTAAGTGGATTGATTAAATTTTTCATATTTGATCACTCGATCCAAGACTGTTTGTGGATGTAGCAATTTGCCCACAAAATATGCAGCCAATTTATTATAGAGTACATTCTGTGAAGTACTTTGAGACTTGTTGATGAAGTGATACGTCTCTACATCAAATGCAAGGATTATGGTTGTTATTAGGGTTCAAATCATCCGCCCTGTGTTAGCTGATTTCAGCTGGAACAGTAGCAAGAATACAATTGCCTTTTGTGATTTTGGGCATCACAGCAACCAATCGTGCGCAGCAGTGCCCCGCAAACAGTTGTGGTTTGAGTCACCAGAATTATTATTATTATTATTTGAAGGGATTGGCCACTTGGGTGATGCACCAGAGATTGGCCACAATCCATAGAAATGTACTCAGAGAACTCAGTGTTTTTAGGAGATGAAGAGGGGGAGAAAATGGGCTTTTTTTTTAAAAAAAGGGAAAGTTTCAGATGTATTCTAAATTCTTAGATTATCTGACATTCACAAAAGGTATGTTTCTGTGATGTAATTTGGAGTGACACTGGGAGGAGTTTTCCCAGGAACCCCTAACCTCAGAGGAAGCTAATCGCTGAAGCTCTGCTCTGTCGTACGTGCTGTTCAAACCGTGCTCTCCAGAGAATTCTTTGGGTGAGGACAAGAGGAGTGGTTTTCCCAGGATCTCATAACCTTAGATGAGATCACTGCGTTGTACGTGCTGTCCAGATGGTCCTCCAAGTCAAACACTAGTGCTCGTTTAACATGTAAAAAGAAAAGGCTTCTGCTATTGTCCCCTCTAAGAGCAGTGAATGAGCATTGAGTAGTGGGAAACAGCATGAGAGCATCGCATACCAGTCACTCTACATTCAAATAGAAACTCTAAGCTACAGAGTGCAGAAAATCACGAGTTCTGTCCCAGGGAGCCGTGTGAGACACCGTGAGTGACATTCCCAGTGATTGCTTCAGTTTAACTGAATACAGATGAAAAACATAACAGCAAGAGAAAAGTATAGTTCAATATATCGGTGAATAACATGGGAATGGGTCAACCTTGAGGAACCGTACATTCTTGTTTACAGTATTTATTTTGATTTGATGTACTGTTCTTCATTAAGGGACAAATAATTGTGGCCTGAATAAGCTGTGAGCACAGCACACCTTGCAAGCAGATTATTAAACACTAATAATAATAAATAATAATAATCCTTGCATTTAATATAGCGCTTTTCACGTCTTCTAGACATCTCAAAGCGCTTCACAGAATATACTGTGTGTGGAGTAAGGAAACTTGCCCAAGGGTTCACCCTGCCTTGAATTGAACCCAGGTCTCTCGCTTGTAAAGTGTTCTAATCACTGAGCTACAGGACTCCACATCTCAAAGTGTTTCACAGAATATACTGTAAAGTGTAGTGATTAACTGTATATTTGTGGGCAAAACGCGGCAGACAATTGCGCACAGCAGTGTCCCACAAACAGTCGTGGATTGAGATGACAAATTTTATTATTTATTATATCATATTATTATATAATATTATTTTATTATTATTTGGAGGGGTGGGGGATTATTATTAGGTGTGTGAAGTAAGGAAACTTGCCCAAGGTTTTGCCCTGACCTACCTGGATTCAAACACAGCTGTATGCAATGAAAAGTAAGGCGAGTTTTTTTTGCTTGTTGGTTGGTGGTGGGATAAGGTAAGGGATGGTGGGGGTGATAACAGGAGAAAAGTATACAGGAGTTAGAAAATTGGTTGGGAGATGAAATGCGTGGTTATTCAGGGTGAACTCAGTGGGTCTCAGGCTATTCCCGCACTTACAATCTGAACCACTGCTCTGCATTTGTGCCGATTTGAGAAACGGGTTGTGACCTTGGCAAACAATAGGCTTTTGTTTCATCAGAAATAGGCCTTTGTGATGATCTGTGCAAAAACGCCAAGATCTCTTATGAGGTGGATATAATAACGACAGTATAACGATGCTTCCGTTTAATATAACGGTATAGATTAGGGGGAGCATCTCAGAATTTATTTGCTATTAATAGAAGTTCTGTATCTGCACACAGCTTTGCTTTATTTACTTCAAAATAGCATGTTTAGACAGAAACTATATACACTATAATAAGTGCCTGACATGCTCTATGTCAAAGAAAAGCATTGGGGGGATGGGGAGGGGGGAGGGGGAGGGGGGGGGGAGGGGTCTATATTTGCTCTGATCAGAAAATAAGTGTTTTTGTTATTTTGATAAGACACAGCTTCAGTATGATTGGGTTAGGGTTAGGGTTCGGGCAAATTTATGGCAGATGCCAGGATGTATTTCTTCACTCGGAGGATAATTAACAGCTGCAAGGGTTTACCAAGAAGGCAGAGTCAATATTCTGGATTAATTTAGAAAGCAGTTTGTGGCTGTAATGAGGAAATGGTAGAGTTGCCCTTTTGAAAGGACAAGATCAAATGAGTCGACAATCCTTCTTCACCCGAATCACTGCTGTGATAAGCTTAGAGAAATGGGCCAGAGGCAAAGATATAATGGACATCATCAGCTGTTTTAAGACAATGGCATTTATTTTGCGTTTTACCCATAAAATACACAATCAATACACTTTACAGTATATTCTGTGAAACACTTTGAGATGTGGAGTCCTGTAGCTCAGTGATTAGAGCACTCGCCTTTACATGTGAGAGACCTGGGTTCAATTCAAGGCAGGGTGAAATCTTGGGCAAGTTTCCTTACTCCACACACAGTATATTCTGTGAAGCGCTTTGAGATGTTTAGAAGACGTGATTATTATTATTATACGCAGACCTCGCTTAACGTTGCTTCGGTCAACGTTGTTTCGTTATTATGTTACTGATACATAGGGGGACATATATTCATTTAACGTCATGACGTTCGCTATTATGTTGTCTGCGCGGGTGGAAACAAACTTCTTTGGGTAACGTAGTCATACACAAACACTGAACGTCCGGTATTCTTGCATGGGTTTGCTCAACGTCGTTTCGCTTAAAGTCACACTTTTCACGAATGCAAGTGCGACGTTCAGCAAGGACTACAAGTATTAAGTTTCAAAGACATAATAAGGTGCTAGATCAAATGCAAGGATTGGTAATTTTATTCTCATAAACCCACAAAACTTCTGAATGGTGCATCTAAATTAAGATTGTAGAAAAAACCTCCTTTCAACACTCTATTCTGTGTTATAGGTATGTTCTGTCAGCAGAAGATAATATCAAATCATAATGTGTATTGGATGCATTTATTTCATATTTCGTCTCTAATATTTGAATACCTTGTGCATAAAATATAAACAAAGCTAAGGAGCATATGGAGAATAATTGTAAATTAAATTGATTATTTATTCCCATTCTTTTGTATCCACCTGTCCCTTGAGGCATACACTAAAATTATACTTGTCCTGACCTTTTTTCTCTTCCCTAATGTATTGCCCACAAACTATACAGTCAATCCTTTTTACAGTATATTCTGTGAAGCCCCTTGAGGCGTCTCAATGACATGATAAGTCACGATATGTGGAGTATTGTGGAGTCCTGTAGCTCAATGGTTAGAGCGCTTGCCTTACAAGCAAGAGACCTGGGTTTGATTCCAAGCAGGTCAGGGCGAAACCTTTGGCAAGTTTCCTTACTCCATATGTGTAATAATAATCCCTCAAAAATAAATAATAAATTGGTCATTTCCATCCACGACTGTTTGTGGGACACTGCCATACGCAATCGGCTGCTGCGTTTTACCCACATATTTACAGTCAATTCACTTTACAGTCTATAAAATGCTCAAAGCGCGATATCAAATGCGAGGATTATTATTATTTATTATTATATCAAATGCAAAGATTATTATTATTATTATCTTTCTTGTGGTGTGAGGTGTGTGACGATCACCGTGAAATTGCACGGACACATCCATCTGGTCTTGTGTCCTGCAGATGTTGCATTGACTCCCTTCAGCTTCTCATTGGCGTCTCAGTGTTTACAATCCAGTGTGTGTGTTTGAAGGTGAATGTGAGGCAGCTGCTGCAGATTCGTTCCCACGCGTTGGAGATTAGCAGAGGTCGAGTCTTTAACAGCTGCACAGTCACTACAAAAGCACTGAACTCGGTCAGATGAAAACAGCGGGGACTGACAGGCTACGGGTAAAATTAAGGTTTAACTGTGCCAAACCCGTTCAATCTGCAGGTGGCTTCTGTGGCTATTATCTGATCTCGGAGGAAATGCAGACTTATGCCATAACAGAAGTTTTGTACAGTTGATTTGTAGTGTTGATTTACGGGTAGTATAATTAGAGAGATGACAGCTAACAACAGCTTTAGAATCCTACAAACTAAGTACACAAATCTCACCGTCAAAGGAAATATATCAGGGCCTTTTTGTCCACACAAACGTCTATTCTTTATCACTTACTTAGCAATAAATATTAGCAGGATAATTCCTTTATATGTACAGAGCATTAGTAGGTATTATGTGAATCCTTGCACTTGCATCAAATGGATTGAATTCAAATGTTCTTTTGAAGGTTACACATTTACAAGAGACAAGATTATTGTGACGTTTATTTTGAGAAACAATTGACAATGCAACAGAATCACAAAATCAGTCCGGCTGCTCCGGCTTTAATGATTATTTATTTAGGTCCTAGGCATTAGTCTATAGATTGTGCAATAATATAACTTGCATTTATATAGCACACTTCACATAGGGGAGGTGTTTGGAGCACTTAACAATAGCACAGCTGACGCCTCACTGGGAAGAAAGGAGAGGTGACCTTAGGCATGGTGGAAGAAGAAAGTCTTCAGGTGTAATCTGAAGACAGGGGAGATGTTTCAGATGTATATTTACTTGTACATTTTGATCTTTACTTTAATAATAATACTTGCAATAGATATTGCGTATTTCATGATGGGGGAACATGTCAGAGCAGTTCATAAGTTCACAAGCAGTTCACTGTGAGGTGCAGTGAATGTGTTTTAGTTTTGGTGTAGATGTGCCTGGATTAATACTGGTTTTCGGCAGGGCGCTTCTGGACGCCTCAAAAGGCACCGGAAATCCTTGGAATATCAACCCCTTGTTTCCAGTAGCTGGCGAGCTGCAATACCCATGAGAAAATTTTTATGAAACAAAATGTATTTGTTTGGCCAACCAAACAGGTCGGACACCGTCACATTGGGTGCTTTTCCCACATTCATACAGAGTGTAGAGGGAGGAACAACGGGGGTATAGTCAACTTCTACATCATTACCAACGTTTTACTTTATCGGTGTTAGAGCCTCCCTCGGCTCTCCATTTCACATCTGATGAAAGGTCACGTCAAGAATCAACCTGTGGATTCGTTCCTGACATTTATGCATTGATGCAGTTCATATGATGCCTTTTCTGGTCAATGCAATGTCTCAAAGTGCTTCACAGAATATATTGTAAAGTGGAGTGACTGTGTATTTTGTGGGTGAATCATAAACAAAGTAAAATTTTCGGTTCCTGTCTTTTGTTTACATTTTAGATTGAAAAATAGTGAGCAGCTTCTTTGATAAGCATGTTGAATAAGTTTATGGTGAATAAAACATTTTCTTGAGACTTATTGCCAACATGGTTATTGCTCTAACGAATGTAAGAAGAAGAAGAAGAACAACAAGAAAATTACTTTTCTGGAGCACAGAAAAGTGCTCCAGAAAAGTGATCGAAATCACAATGAATCGACCTGTCATGTTTTAGTCACTGCATTGTCTCACTAAAAATACTTAGGCTGCATTTTAATCCTACTGGGACGCAGAGTGCGATGACTTGGACCAATCCAAGTAAGTGGCAGCTCAGTCTGTCATATAATGAACTGCCAAGAAAACATGGCTAATTTAAGCAAAGTGGGTTAGTGTCTGATATTACGATAGTCAACAGTATCTGAATCACAGTTTTAAAAAAATTTAAACAAACAATGCTAACACTAAAATTGTAAAATTTCACAGCAGTTGTTGGGACCAGACTTTATTCTGTAATATTGTACAATAATATGTGGAGTCCTGTGGCTCAGTGGTTAGAGCACTTGCCTCTGAAGCGAGAGACCTGGGTTCAATTTCAGTCAGGGCGAAACCTTGGGCAAGTTTCCTTACTTCACACACCTAATAATAATCCTTCCAAAAAGAAAAAAAATTGGTCATTTCAATCCACGACTGTGCACAATTGGCAGTTGCGTTTCGCCCACATATACAGTCAATTCACTTTACAGTATATTCTGTGAAGCGCTTTGAGATGTCTAGCAGATGTGACAAGCGCCATATAAAATGCAAGGATTATTATTACAATAATAATTATTATATAATAATCTTAGCACTTTATATAGCAATTTTCACATCTTCTAGATGTCTCAAAGCGCTTCGCAGAGTATACTGCAAAGTGAATTGAGTTTATTTTGTGGGTGAAGTGTGGCAGCCAATTGTGCACAGCAGTGTCCCACAAGCAGTCTTGGATTGAGTGAGCAAACTTTTTTTTTGAAGGGATTATTATTTGGATGTCGAGGGGAGTGGCTTTCCCAGGATCCGCTAACCTCACAGACTGAATGCTGAATGTGACGGGGATTACGGCGTCATATGGGCTGTCCAGATGCTCTTTTGAATAAGATACACTACACACAAAGTCAAACTGAGCCCATTGAGCAGTTCCAAGGAGACGCTGCTATTGTGGTCCTCAGCAGTGCTGATTGGCCACTGAGTGTGGGAAAGTGTATGTTGGGCTGCTCAGCTCACACTGGGAGCCATAAATAGGGGAACAGGCAAAGCCAACCAGTCACACACCACCACACTCCATCGCTCCACACAGGTTCAGATATAATGCTGATGTACTGATGGACAAGTACAGTACAAGGTAAGGGAATTTTATGTTTGTTTTTAAATGAGACAGTGTGAGATAACCAATGTTTCTGATTTCCATCACCTGTTACAAACCATAAAGTGTTTTCACTCTGATTCCCTCGTTTTCAGCTGGTGAAAACAGTTTTGAAGGAAACTTGCCACAATCGAAAATAAAGAAGCAAACCGACGGAAAAGTTCAATCGACTACAAACTTCATTGAGAAAAAGAGAGTTGCAGATTTCAAAGGAGCAAAGAGGAATCTGGTGACAACTGACATGCTGGAACATCACAGCCAGGAGCCGCTTGTGGTAAATCCCCTTTACACGCAGCTCATCTGAATAAACAGTTAAATGTTCCATTGTTTTTGTTCATTGGCGTTATCCGGTCAACCGAATTCTAAATCATTGTGTTCTTTCTCCACCTACAGTGATCGTACCACAGTATTAGGAGAGCCAGCGCCATGGCTGTATCTCAGGGATACTCCCCATGTGTTTGTGGGAGATGGTGTTTCCTTCCACACAAACACCCAGACCCACGTTCAGAAGAAACTCAGGAGCGGTAATGTCAAGTAATGGAATTCCAGCCGAGAAACTGTAATTCTGTATCTCCTGTGGTGTGCACTCTCCTGCCTATGGAGACCTGGCGGAACCACAGTCCTGTATTTATTGAGACAATCACAACCTACTAGAGATGTCCTCTAGTAAAACAGTATTCCAGAATGGATTTTTTTTTTCGCTTATTACCTTCAAATTGAAGGAAGTGGGTAGTTGTTTAAATGGACATTTATTTAAAATTACTATCCTTACTTTGTAATGTCATGATGTGTGACGTTTGTTCTACAGTATTTGTAGAGTTACTGAACAGCAAATCTGTATATTCACAATGAATGTGTAAAGTAATGGGATGGCACCAACAATTGTGTAGGAGAAATTTCTCCTTGTTCTAATGTCTGGGAATGGAAAGTGATTGGTCTTCTTGTTGAAGATGTTTCTTATCTTCTATGAAAAGTTTAATTCTAATTGATAACTCTGGGAGTTTTGTGTGTATTTTGCAGCTTCATTTAAACAGGTTTTCATTTTTTTTGTGTGTAAAAATACAATAAAGAATGATACAAATGTCAATAAAAATAATTAAGGTGCCACAGAAATTTAAGTCAATGATTGGAAATGACTGTGAAGGAAATTGTCTCCGGTATATTATGCTGGGGATGGAACATGAGTTTGTAGCAAGTACAGCAATGGCTTTTTGTAACAGGTATAAAATAAGAACAGAAAACATTAAACAACCTTAGAACTGTGTCCTTTTCTCAGCATTCTGTGAATGTGCAATAAACATTGGAAGAGAAAAACCGATATTCTTGTTTTCATTCTGAAAGGCTGAAGGATTAATGTAAGTCCTTCAGTGTGCTTGTTAGAGATTAAATTCTCAGGTTGAAAATATCAATTTCTCCAGTCAAAAATTAGGTCACAGCCAGCCTCCGATTGACCAGGTACTACTGATTCATTTCTTTTAAAACAGGTTCTTTTATTCAGGTATACTCATTGAGCTGACACTAAAGCATATAAAACGACTACAACGACTACAATACACTACCCGGCACGCATTCTTCAGGTTAAAAGGGAATAGTCCTTTCTCTTCCTTGCTTCCTCTCAGTCGGTCTCGGGGAAAAGTAGGGGTGTTGATCTCTTTGGGGGTCTGCTGTCACGTTACAGCTCTTCCATCAGTTGGTTCCCTTTCTCGAGAGCGGTTTGGCTACTGTCAGTTACAGTTTCTTCCATCAGTTGTTTCTCCTTCTCGAGAGCGACTTGGCTACTGTCATATTACAGTATCTTCCATCAGGTCTTTCTGCTCTACTCCTCTGTCTCAACACTTTTATCCTTTCTTGGACACATGGTGTTCACGTGAACATCTCATGCCACTCTCGTGCTTATTCACATTCTCTTTTACACCCAACTCTGCCTTTCTTCGCAAACGAGCTCTTCTTATCGCAGTCTGTTCTAACCGGTTTCTAATGGTGACCTTGACAACGCAAACTATGTGCAGCAACTTCCCTTATCTTATATAGCAGTTATACAAAAACATCACATGGCATCACTCTAGCCCACTCTCAGTTTTTAACAGTCTATACTAACTTTAACCAGTTCTTCACCAACTCTAACATGTTTATGTCACTTTTCCCTCCACAGCCTCCCTCTTGAGGTAACAGCTTTCGCTAAACTGCTCATCTCTCATGTCAGAGCCTTAAGCTTGACTGCTGGACATGTCACCGCTTGATTCTGTCCTCTTTGGATGTCCACACATGGCAGCAGGTGTGGGTAACCCTGGCAATCTCCTGACCACAAACCTCCCACATCCACCCCACCACAGTGGCAGGTTAGCAGCATATCTGCTCCCAACCTCTAGAACTCCATCTCAGAGTCCATTTGATTCATCCCTACCATAGCCTCCTTCAAGGTTCATGTCAAGATTTTTCTCTTCCACTGCGCTTTTGCCCCTCTCCCGCCCACCCCACTCCCATCCGTCTCCACTTTCTACCAGCCCACAACTTCCACATACAGCACCCTTCACATGGGCTGATTCCATCACCTCCCCGCCCTCCCCTACTCAAAGCCCAGGAATACTGAGGTGAACTGTGATCTGGCTGAGATGTGCTTTGCACATGCCCCAAATCATATCAATAGTTTGCATTCATATACTGTCTTGAAACACCTCACATGGATGACTGCCTCCAGCAGTAGAGGAGGAGTGGATATGATGAGACCATAGAGTCAGAGGTGGACAGGAATTAATTAAATAGACAAGAGTTGAGATTGAGAGGTAGAGAGAGAAAGTTCCAAAGTGTGTGTGGGGGTGGGGGTTGTCGCTGAAAGTTTGGCCACTAAAGGTAGGGTGAAATGGGTGGAAGACACGACAATGATCCTTGCAATTGATAGCACTTTTCACATATTCTAGACATCTCAAAGCACTTCATAGAGTTTACTGCAAAGTGAATTGACTGTAAATATCTGGGCGAAAGGTGGCAGCCAATTGTACAAAGCAGTGTCCCACAAACAGTCGTGGATTGAAATAATCAATTATTGTTTTTTTAAGGAATTATTATTAATTAGAAGGAAACTTGTGGAGAAGGAAACTTGCACAAGGTTTCACCCTGCAGAGTTCGCCAATGATATCCTCACTGGTTCCCCCAACCCCCATATACACAAGATCCAACTGATTCAAAACTTCTCTACCTGTATCCTCACCTATACCAAACTTCACACCCCCATCATCCCAATCCTTGTCAGTTTCAACTGTCCCTGTCACGGAATGGATCAATTTCAAGATCCTCACATTCACCTACAAATCAATTGATGCTTCAGTATGAGAAAACCACAGAGATTGAGAAGTTGTACAGCATAAAGAGGCTTACAGGTGAGTATCTTGAAATTGATTAGTTGAAAGCTAGGGAGCCAGTGAAGTCTCGCGGTGATGGGTATGTTGAGTTTAGTGTAAGTGGCAGAGATTTGATTGAGCTGGAGTTAGTGGATGGTAGAACAAAGGAAACCAGTGAGAAGTAACAAAAGCATGAATGAGCTAACACAGCATTGAGATTTGAGTATTGAACTGAATACCAAAGTTGTGCACGGGTACAATGAGTTTGAAAGATTGGCCAATACGGTTGAGAAGTTCTGCTTTAGGGATGAAAATAAAATTAGCCAGGAATCACAGCCAGGTTGTTATAGTGTAACCCACTTTTGAAAGTGTACGTGTGGATGGTACTGCCAGCTCAACCATGGGAATTAACTAATGTCAAATGAAGACTGAATATCCAAACTGCATATTTTGCTCACATGTGTAACTTGTTTATTCCTAACATCTGTTGTTTTGCTTGTTGCTAAAAGTGAGGAAATATAGAAATAAAAGATTGAATGCAAGGGACATATTTATATCACCTCTTATTTGAGCAGAGTTTCTGCAATTGCTAGAAACCACAACCAACAACAACAAAATTACATTTGTATAGCGGCTTTCAGGTCGGGAGGACAGTCAATGTTTCAGGCCTGAATTGGGGTTGGGATCGTGGAGGGTGGAGGGAGAGGAGGGCATTTGGGGTGACCGATGGGACTGTTGAAGAGGAGGGTCTGGAACTGGGATTTGAAGGAGGCCAGGGAGGGGTTGAGGCAGAGGTACTGCAGGGTGAAATTCCAGAGTTTAAGGGGCAGAGTGGCTGAAGGCTCACCCACCGATGGTGGGGCAGGTGGGTTGGGGAAGAGGACAGAGCCCGTCAAGCAGGGGGAGTGTGCAGGTTGGTAGGGAGTGTGCAGGTTGGTAGAGAGTGTGCAGGTTGGTAGGAGGATAGGAGGTTGTAGAGGTAGGGTGGAATCCTCTGGGTGAAGGGGAGCCAATAGTGTAAGGTGAGATGGGGACACAGAGCTCGGAGTGGTAGAGGACACAGGCTACAAAATTCTGAATGATCTGCAGCCTATGGAGGGAGGAATTAGGAAGATTGACAAGCAGGGTGTTGGCATAGTCGTGGTGTTGGGATTTCCGATCCAATGATCAGACGTTCCAATGATGACCCAACAATCCTTATAGCTATAAGCAAGTTGAATATTTGGTATAGGTATAAATCATAGATTTCAAATATACTTATTAGATACCATAATCAGAATACAAAGTATTAATCTTAAGATATAATAATGAGGATAATAAGCATAATTATAAGTCACACAAATTATATATAAGTATGCTATCAGGTTCACACTGCACTCAGCTGAGAAATCCTGAAGAGGTCTGCTCCCCTATACTCACTGCACCTTTGTCTGCTGCTCGAGCCTCGTTCTCCACTTTTCCTACCTCAAAACTTCTCCAATTATACTCTTTTTCCCAGACTTCGACCCTCACTATAGATTGATTCGGTGGGACAAAGTTCTCTATCCTATCTCGAAGATAATGGAGTATCTATCCTTTCTTATCAACCGGGATCAGGGTCCCGTACTCCAATCGTTCCCTGCGGAATGCAATCTGGTCCTAGCCGAAACTACATACTTTCACTATGTTTATACATTTGGTTGTTATATTTAGATACAGAATGATACATACAGACACATGTTATGTCTAAACCTGTTTTTCCCAACACTGGATATGATGATGGCATGGATGAGAGTTTCAACAGCCTGAGAGGTGAGAAAGTGGTGGAGGTCAATGTTATGGAAGTGAAGGAAGGCGAGCGGGTCATGGCTTGTAAGTGGGGGAGGAAAGACAATTGATGATCGAACAAGACACCTAGATGCCTGACTGGCTTGGTGAGGTGGAGAGTGCCACCATGCTGCTGGTGCCTCATACGTGAAGGTGGTGGTGCGAGCCGATCAGGAGGCCCTCGGTCTTGTTTACAGTCTGTCAGGGCAGCAGTGGTCCTGGAATCGAGGTAGAGAGAGGGCAGAAAGATAGAATCGGATGTCATCCTCATACATGTGGAAATTGACCAATAATAATACGAATAATATCGCATGTAGATATTGAAAAATAGAGGCCAGAGCTTTGGCCCCCTAGCAAGACAAGTTTGTATCACGACTGCATATAGAATTTCATTAGGAGTTTTTACCCTACAGAACCTTTTTTAAAAAAAGGATGATCTGGAAATGCTTCAGGACAGCATCGCTCAGCAAGTAGTGGAAGACACTGCGGGCATGGAGATGAATCAACAAAATAACAACAAAATTACATTTGTATAGGGTCTTTCACGTTGGGAGGACATCCCAATGTATCTCAAGATAAGCAGATAGGAATGAAATAATAATCCTTGCATTTGGTATAGCGCCTTATCACATGTTCGAGACACCTCAAACTGCTGCACAGAATATACCGTGGAGTGAAATGACTATATTTTATGGGCAATATGTGGCAAGGAATTACACACAGCATACCTTCAGTTGAAAAAGGGAGAAAATGAGAGAACATTTGATTCAATGTATTATTCATTTTTTAAAAAAGGACTGGGTTATTAGAATATTAAAATACCTTATTTTTCTAGCTCTTCAGATGCAACATTAAGTCAGTGATTATCTGTGATGAAGCGAGCAAATGCACTGGCTCCAGTTCCAGTCTCATGCTCGAGTTCAGTGATCCGTTTACTTCTTTGAATGAGGCGATTGTGGCTGAAAATTTCCCACGTGTCAGTAACACAAAGCAGATCAGAGGTCAGACCCCTAGCACACAGTACAAAGCAAACTCTCTGAAAAAACTAACCTTTAACTGGCGGAGCTGAGTAGATCTCAGGACAAGGGAGAAAATCATTAAACTAAAGGATTTCTGGTCTTCTCTAATATTGATGCACAAATAAATCGTTAGCTAGCTTTTCATGCCTGGGAATTACTTCACAATGACAGACTCCCCGTTGCAGTGTTTTTGAACCATTACATTTCAAAGTTAATCTGCATTTGCCTGAAGTATTGTATTTCTCTTTGGAGATTATAGATTGTTCGAGTTTCAAAATATGCACAATTGAAAAAAATAACTGATTTTCTCAGCAGTGGTCTGGCTAACAGTCTCCCAGATAAAATTGATTGAAGTTTGTGGAAAGTTGTTGTGTTCAATTTGGCTGCCACATTCGCCTACACAACAGAGTTACCACACTCTAACTGACGTGCTTTGAGATTCCCCCATGTGAAAGGGGCTATATCCAAATCCAGTTGATTATTACTATACTTTTGAAGCAATAGTGGCAGCATAGATCCACAACTGGCTGCGAGACAGAAAGCAGAGAGTTGTGGTGAGTGGCTATTTTTCAGACTGGAGGGAAGTGTGCAGAGGCGTCCCCCAGGGATCGGTTTTGGGACCATTGCTCTTTTTAATATATATTAATGATCTCGACTTGGGTGTAGGGAGCAGTTTCTAAGTTTGCAGATAACACTAAGTTAGGGAGAATAGTAATGAGGAGGATAGTAACCATCTGCAAGAAGATATAGAGAAAATGGTAAAGTGGGCAGACACATGGCAGATTAAGTTTAATGCAGAGAAGTGTGAGGTAATACATTTTGGGAGAAGAAATGAGGGGAGGCAATATAGGCTAGATAGTACAATTTTAAGGGATGTGAGGGAACAGAGAGACCTGGGGATTTGTATCAGTGACTCTTTGAAAGTGGCAGAACAGGTAGACAAACCCGTTAAAAAGGCATATGGGATACTAGGCTTTATAAATAGGGGTATAGAGTACAAAAGTCAAGAAGTGCCGACTAACCTCTATAAAACTTTGGTTAGGCCTCAGCTGGAGTACTGTGTCCAATTCTGGTCACCACACTATAGAAAGGATGTTAAGGTATTGGAAAGGGTGCAAAGAAGGTTTACTAGAATGGTACCAGATTGAGCGACTTCAGTTATGGAGAAAGGCGAGATAGACTAGGTTTATTCTCTTTGGAACAGAGAAGGTTGAGAGGAGACCTAATAGAGGTTTATAAAATCATGAGGGGATTTGACAGGGTGAATAAGGAAAAACTGTTTCCACTGGTGGGCAAATCTGTGACTCGTGTTCACAGATTTAAAATAGTTTCAAAACGAAGCAGAGGGGAGCTGAGGAGAAATTTTTTCACTCAGCGGGTTGTTCGAATCTGGAATGCATTGCCTGAAAAGGTGGTGGAGGCCGATTCGATAACAGCTTTTAAAAAAGAATTAGATCTTTATTTAGGGCAAAAGCGTCTGTTAGGGTATGGGGAGAGAGCTGGGCAGTGGGATTGAGTTGCTTTTTTCAAAGAGCCGGCACAGACTAGATGGACCGAATGGCCTCCTTTTGTGCCGTAAAATTCTATGATTCAATGACTATAGTGAGGGATAATTATGTAAATAGGCTGCAATCCAATTAAGTTACAATAATAATCCAGGCAATTGATATAGTACCTTATAATATCATTGAGATACCTCAGAATATACTGAAAAATGATTTTTTTTTGTGGGTGAAACGTGGAAACCAATTACACATAGCAGTGTCACACAAATAATAATGGATAGAGTCATAAAAATTATTATTAGCTTTTCTTTTGAAGGGATTACCTCCGGAAAGTGGTCTGACAATCAATTCACAACTGGCTAGATAAACGATTGAGATACATTACTACTATGGCTTATTTTTACTGTACTTTTCTTAAATATTTAGGACATTGATTGAGCACATCTCAGACTGTGTACAGAATGATTGGCACCTTCATATTGAGTGAGTTGCCACACTGAGTTTCTCATGTGCCAATAACGCACTGGGGTCAGAGGTTGGCATAGCTATTGTACCCATTCAATGCAATGGAAAGTTGGAACCCACCGGAACCACACATTGGCTGCTCCTCACCCAACAGGAGGAACAGCCAGTGTGTGGTTTCAGCTTTTATCGTGGGAAATTGGCACACATACGTGTCCCTGTAAATCTCACATAAACCTGTACTCTCCCAATTGTTCTATTAAGCAACATGAGACCCTGCTCCGCATGTAGGATGCTCTATAAGTGCAAGTTTTTGTGGTTGTTGTATTTTACTGTGCCTTCAGCTGCCGTCCTACCTCTCTGCCCTCCTTCATCCTAACCCTGAAGCCCTACAATGATCGGGTCCCATTCCCTGACTGTTCAGAGCCTTGGGATGTCCTCTCGACGTGAAAGGCGCTCTACAAATGAGATTTTGTTTGTTTACTATCCCTGTCTTAACATTATTATTTTACTTACCAGAAAGTGCCCGGATCCACTTTCTGCCAATTATTAAATGGATCAATTTAAAAATCCTTTCATTTGTTTTCAAATCCCTGCATACCGTCACACGTCCCTACCCAGGGCCGTACGCAGGATTTTTTTTGGGGGGGTGCGAATTGCTAGTGATGGGACCAACAATGGCCGGCGGCTTGCGGGCTGCCCCCGAGGCCCCCTCGAGGCTCCGACGTTTTACACAGTTTGAGGTCTTATTTAATCGGTTCAGAAGATCCAATATGAACGGTAAATGTTTCATGCCCTTGGTGTTTAAGAGCATCAGTATTTATTCAGTGTTTTTATTTTCCCCGGTAGTCCGTGTCTAAATTTTTTTGGAAGGTCGAATACTCGATACTCTGGGGCGCGATTGGGGTATTGGCAGGCGGGAGTGTTCAGGCTGCATGGAGAGAAGGGATCAGTGGAGAAGTGTGGTTGTCAATGCCCGAGTTCGCTCGATCAGATGATGGTGAAACTATTTTTATGCCAAATTCGTGCGACATTGATGTTTTTTCACTCTGGGTACAAAATTGAACGTGAAATAAAGTAGCTGTAGGTGTTTATCTTTGCGGTCATATGTTTTTTGCATGCCAGTGGACGTCTCTAAAAGCTATTTTTAATTACAGGAATACATTTTTAATAATATAAATCAAATGTGATAATCATGTCAAAACAAGAAACATGATATTTCAGAAACACGCCTATCAAAACTTAAGTCATTTTTACTGACATTTATCAGATTAAAATATGATTTCAGCTTCCACAAAGTGTTGCTACCTTTTTATGTAGTGACTGTATACGGGATGATTTCCGATTGACACACCACGTGGAATAGGCGCTAAAGCATAGGTATGAGTATTTTTTTTAAAGATAGGCATTCCCGCCCAGACACATGTAACTTTTTTGTTGGGTTCTCAAAAGCTTTAATTTCTCAGAAGCTTGTAAATATGTTGTCATTGTTTGCTAGCATTACAGTCACACCTCTCAAAACTTGAGTCATTTTTACTTACGGTGATCAGATGAAAAGATGATTTAACTTCCAGAATTGGTGCTGCCCCTTGTGGCTGTTTACGGGATGATTTCCAAACGAGGATTTGAGTCTTGGCGCCTATGTTTATCCAATCACGAGTCACAGACTCGCCGCGTCATTGACTGGTCTATCGACGCGGTATGTTTTGGGGTAGACGCCGATTCTGGTGCGCGACTCGATAATTTTATATTAATACTAAATCATTCAAAGATGTGTATTTATAATTTATATATAGTTTTGAAGAACTGATTGTTACACAAATGTTCAATAAATTTACTTGGTATTTAAATTTGATAAAAAATACAATTCTCTACCCCGGAAAATGTGGACCTTTTATAATTTGGGGGGGTGCGTACGCACCCGTCGCACCCCCCCCTGCGTACGGCCTTGGTACCTATCTGATTTGTCTCCCCCACCCACTCTACCACCGGTTGCTTCTGTTCACCTGACACCTGCCTCCAGTTTGTCCAATGCTCCCTTCGTTCCACTATCAGTGTTCGTGCCTTCAGGCACTATAACTGGAAACTCTGGAATTCTCTCTCTCTCAATCCCTCCACCGTGTCCCCTCCCTCCCCACTTTCAAATCCTTCCTAAACACCTTCCATTTTGATTGGCTTATGGTCACCTCCCCCCGGCTTGAGTTCAGACTCTGCCACTGTAAAGTGCCACTTCGCCACAGCACATTGCTGTTGTTGCATGTATGTGACTGTGCTTTATTGGAAATGGAAAAGTAATATATTTTTATGTATAATACAATGTGGAGCTTCTGTAGCTCAGTGGTTAGAGCGCTCGCCTTACAAGCATGAGACCTGTGATCGAATCCAGGCAGGTCAGGGCGAAACCTTGGGCAAGTTTCCTTACTCCACACGCATAATAATATTCCATCCCCCCCAAAAATCAGTAATAAAATTGGTCATTTCGATCCATGACTGTTTGTGGGACGCTGGTCTGTGCAATTGGCTGCTGAGTTTCATCCACAAATATACAGTCAATTCACTTTACAGTATATTCTGTGAAGCGCTTTGAGACGTCGATAATATGTGAAAAGCGCTAAATGAAATGCAAGGATTATTATTGTGTATTTTGATTTAAAAAAATTATATGATCAAGATCTACACATGCAAACCTTTGCAAAAAAAAAAAATTTGTAATCATAAGTTTATAATATTTAGATCCAATATAAATCAGCTGGATCTGTAACACACCGTACAAACTCCACTCCACACGGTATGGTGGGCATGTGGACGGCATATTCACTGTGAGAGTGTGGCTGCCTGGCTGAGGTCACCACTCATTCCTGGGCTGAGAGACGAGATGTTCCTGTTTCCCACGTGCCACAGACAAAAGGCTCGTGTCCAGCTGTTGCCTTTCATCACAGAGTTGAATGAGCTCGTTTATCTGATCACAACACCCAGAGACAACCACACAGTCATCAGCTCCAACCCCAATATCGCCCAGAGCAGCTGGATTCCTAACACATGGAAACCAGGTGGAAACTGGTTTCATTCCAGCTTCGGGTCGCGGTGATAACATCTGTATCCCATTGACTCTAAACCCAGACTCCCGAGCAACCAGAATAAACTGTTTACAGATTTATATTGACAAGGTTTCATGTGTGTGGGGGGCTGGGGGGGGGGAGAGAGGGGGCAGGGTGGGTAACAAAAAAAGGGTTGCCTCTCCCAGGTTTGGTATAAATAACTACTGAATATACAATTCGGTCACTAATCTTGCAAATCACAGTTAGTTAATCACATATATATCCCATCACTGTATACACTGTACTGTACATATAATACATGCGTGAATAATCAGCGGGTCTCTCTCTCTCTCGTGGCAATTCAATGCGAGTTGGTGTTTCTCAGACTGTTGTGTGAGTGTGTAAGGTGACACGTGGGGGAAACTCCCCTCGGCCCGTTCTCATAACCTGACACGAGCCTCTGTGACCCGCGGTTACTGGCTCAGAACTGCTCTCCAGATGCTCCCCCGAGACTCGCCTCCAACAAAAGTCAAGCCATTGTGGAAGTGTGAGTAATTCCCATTCAGAAAGGAAAGCCTCCGCTTATTGTCCCGCTGACAGCAGAGATTGGCTGCCGAGTGTGGGAAACCTGAAGGAAACCTGGGCTCAGGCTCCCAGCCCAGCTATAAATACACGAGATGTGGCCTCGCAGCCGCTGGCCCGAGTCTCTCAGACACTTGTCTGCGGCTCCGCTTCACAGCGTCTGCAGAAATACTCCCGGAATATCCATTATTGTCACAGAGATGTTCTGAGGATAAGATAAATTAGGCCCTTTAGGCCCCCATTGGAGGGGGCTGTGGCGCTGCGTGTCAGTCTGGCTCAAAGGGGTCGCACTCTTGCCCAGTGAAGTAGTCAACAACAACAACTTGGATTTATATAGCTCCCTCCACCATGGCATCTCAGAGCTTCCCAATCACGGATCCTGGGCTGAGCCAGGGGGGGAAAAGGTCACTAAAAGCGCGGTTGAACAGCAAAGTCTTCAAGCACGACCTGAAAATAGGGGAGGAGGGGGGCCAGACGAAGGGAGTGAGGGGGGGTTGGGGGGCCTCGTGTCATAGTGGCTGAAGTCACGGCCACCTACGGTGGATGGAGGATTTGGGGGACAAGGAGGAGACCAGACCCAGTAGAGTGAAGGCAATGGGTACAATTGGGGGGTGTTTGAGCACAAGAGTGAGGGTCTTAAAATCAATCCGTTCTGAGACAGAATTTATTCTGAGTCATTGAAAGTTTGTCTCAGTTGGGTCTTAAATTGTTTATATTTATGAGCGGACGGAAAAGTGTGGGCAGGATTAGCCTGGGCTGTGGATTCCCTCTTTCTTGAATATGTTGCCCATTTTATGGGGAAGGCTCACAAAAAATAATAACAATCCTTGCATTTGATATAGTGCTTTTCACGTCTTCTAGATATCTCAAAGCGCTTCACAGAATATACCGAATGTACCGAATATACTGAAATCAATAATAGCTTCCTGGGCAAAATAGCAGTGGGTACCACATGCCATCATATTCCTGCATTTTTACACGAGGAGAAAACAAGAAAATACTGAGAAAACCCACTATACCCACTGGGAACAGCCAACATCTGAAATATATTTTATGTATCAGAGCTAATCATTTGAAGATTGTCTGAGATGGGTCTAAATCAATTATTTTGATGAGGGGATGGAGAAAGTACAGCACCCAATGAATTAGATTACAAATAATTAACATTCAGCTCATAAAAGCTAAAATGTCATAAAAAGCTCATATATGCTTGATTTCAGGAAACAGAGGAGCCTTTTGTCTACACCAGGCATTAGGGTGGTGGCTCCATGTTACTGAGAGTGCTTTGTTTTCTGAGGAAATCAGAATTAACCTGTTAGTGTGCGAGCAGTTCTTTATCAGGCAGCCTGTGTTAAATCTCACATATTTTACATTGCAGAACTCGGGGTTGGAATTAGCAACATTTTAAAGTGACCAGTCTATTGGATATTTTGAATTGTTGAAATGTACTTGTTATTTTCAGAAAACATTCGACAACATTAAATATATTTTAAAAAGTTTCTTGCAATTAATGTCAAATTGGTCAACTGGACACACAATTGATGTAACCTTAAAACCAGTCAGTACGTGTGCCTCTCTGCTCCCACACTGTGGGACTCCATCCCGCAGCCCCTCCGCCTCACTTCCTCCCTTTCAAGGCCGGTCTCAAGACCTTCCTCTTCGACCGCGCCTTTGACTCCCCCACTAACTCTTCCCCCTCTCCTACTCTTCTTCCCCTTCCCCCTACCACTCCCCTCCCCCCACTCGGGTCCCGACCTGACTTTCAGTGCTTTAGGATGTTCTCCCAATGTGCAAGGCACTATATAAGTGCAATTTTGTTGTTGTTGTAACTTGTATGTGTAAATAGCTACAGCATGCACAGCTAAAGTACTGTTTCACTCCTAACAATCTAGGGATGGTATCAGGAAATTTGTACCATAATAAAGTCTGCTGATGGGACAAACTTTTTCATTGCAGTGTGAAGTTCAAGGGAGATGGCAGCGTTCATAGAGACCTTGACTGTATAAATGGATAGGTCAAAGAAAAACACATGGCAATTTGTTTGATAGAAATCAATATAAGGTAATGGATGATTTATTGAACTTGTTACTAACACCATAATGATGAAAATGGATACTTTCATGTCATTTTGAATGTAAAATGTCAGAATCGAGCAGCTCATTAAATGCTTGTGAAGCCTGAAATGATCATTATTGCTCGTGCTTGGTAATAGTCAGATAATTTTTCTACATTTCAGCCAATTTCAGAACTCTGCTGCCCCCATACTGTCTCTGTAACCCTACTTCACCAGCTCTGGCCAGGCTCCATTGGTTTCCAATCACGAAACCAATCGACTTCAAGATTCTCACCATCGCGTTCAAATGCCTTGACTCCCTGGCACCTCCCTACCTCTCTGACCTCCTCACTTCTCAATCCACCAACTGCTCGACTGGCAACAGACTACCACTTATCAGTCAAGTTTCCGCACAAGTTTGTGCATTCAGCGATTACGCCCTGACGGATCTCTCTCCCTCAATCCCTCTTCGTTGTCTCCTCTCTCCCCTTGTTCATGTCCCACCTGAAAACCTTCCTTTTCGACCCCACCCAGCGTGGGGGGGCTACACTACATAAATCCACGTTGTTGTTGTCGTTGTAGGCAAAGCTATGCATTTTCAAATGATTTAATTCAGTTCTTTGTTACCTTGCATGGATCAAACTGTGAAAGAACTTCACACCTCACACCTTTGCAAATCGTACTTGATACTTTGGTGTGGCGTTTCTGTGTGAATGTTGCTCGGGTCTTGTGCCTTGCAGATGTTCCTCTGACACTGCGAGTCTATTATTACCGTGTCCTTGTTTACAGCCCCGCCTGTGTGTTTGATGTTGTTTGATAATGAATGTGAGGCCACTGTTAAGGATTCTTTCCCACGCGTTGGAGATTAACACAAGTCGAGTCTTAACAGCTGCACATTCAGCACAAAAGCACCCAACTAGGTCAGAGAGAACTGAATGGGGTACATATGGTTACAAGTTCGATTATGTTTGAGTAAATATCTGGGGGGGATGTCATACATACATTCCATGCATATATTACATATGTATCTAGGTATATGTGTGTGAGAGAGAGCGTTATATAAATGTTGTACTGTATAAGTGTGTGTGGGAGGGAAGGGGGAGTGAGTATAAATGGATGGATTGTCTGTCAGTCTGCCTGCCTGTCTGCTAGTAAAACTTCTAAATATTTCCTGATATAGATTGTGTAAATTTCCATAGTGCTTCATTACAGCGAGCCACAGTGAATAGCTAATAAATTATGTTCTCGATTCAAAATCCGAATAACAAATAAATATGACAAGTTGTTGAGTTTGTTGCACAGCGGCTACTGGTTAAATCCATGATCCTTACAATATATTGCTCTTCACAACTGGTTTAACAGATGGCAATATAATAATAATAATAATCTTTGCATTTGATATGGCGCCTTATCACGTCGATGAGACGGCTAAAAGCGCTTCACAGAAAAATTGTAAAGTGACTTGACTGTTTTGTGTGAGCGAAAACTAAGGATTTGAATTTGTAAAATATTTTTGAAATATTGCAATATGTTAACCATAATCTATAGTCCTATAATTCGCTATGTACCTCCAGTTATCTCCACTCGCTGGACAGATTATTTAATCCAATTGGTTTCTCTGACCTTCAAATACTTTTTAAAGTAAAGGCCGAACCATAATGACTATTGAATGCAAAGTAGAAAAGTATGAAATACGTACAGGACGCAGCGACACTCCCCTGGAACCCGCGCCTTCTCTCCCAGGCGTCAGTTAATTGTTGTTAAAAGTTTCCCACGTGTCGAAAGTACAAAGGATCAGGGGTCAATGCCCTGGTGCTGAACACAAAACACACGCTTTAACTCACAAACAGCTGCTCCCAACTTGTGTCCCGCTCACTTAGCAAGTTGGATTGACTTTTTTTTAATACATTACCGGAATGTGCGGCAAACATAACCGAGCCGCTGAACTAAACACCTGGCAACAGGCCAGATATAAATAACCAAGTTCCTGTTATTTGCTATTAATATCCCAATCAATCTGCAGCCGAAGGAGGCGAGGATCCACCTGATCTGAAACTACCGAAAGTGGCAAATAAAACCCCACAAAGCTCAAATAAACAATTAAATACAACGGAGGAGCAATTCACATTCATCGATTAAATGGCGACATACACATACGCAATTTTAACATAACTGTATAATTTAATATTCAATGAACACATGTTAAGTTGCATTTTTACATTGTCGGTTTGGTTTGCTGTAAGGGCTCACAGACCAGGTGCGTTTATTTAGTAAAAATGTAGCTTCACAATGATTAAAATAACAAACTTTATTACTCCTCGAGTTACTGTAGAATTGAATATTCTGTCTTTAATTTCCAGTGAGGCTTTTAACGTGCTTGGGAATTCTTCTAAAGCAGATGTCAAGAGGAGACACACTTTGTTGTGTAATATAACTCTTGTGTCAAGGAACATGAAGGGACTTTCCCAGGTTCTCAAGGCTTTGAATGTGACTAATTGCCCCCGAGGTTTGCTCTGTCACACTGACTGTCCAGATGGTCCGCTGAGACTCCCACGCAATGTCAAACCCCATCATTAGTTTGACATTTACAACGCAGCCATTCTGCTATTGTCCCTCTGAAAGCTCTCGTTGGCTGGGGGAGTGTGGGAAAGCTCAAGGAAAACCGACCCACACTTTCTCATGGAAATTCGGAATTATAAATAGAGGAAACACTTCAGTCCAGCCGGCAGAACTGCACCAGGAGCCGAGTGTCTCGTCACTTCGTGCACAACTCCGGGAACATGGCTCCTACCAACTCTGTGGAAATGATAGGCAGGGAATACTCTGAGGAAAAGTTTACAGCCAAACAGAAAAGCAAAGTAAGCCACACGCCACGGCTCCACAGCATAGTGATCCAAAATTGAAGCGGGTTTTATTGAGCGAATGCAATGTTTGCACCTGGGTTTACCATTATTATTTCATCTTGTTTTCAGATAATGAAGATAACGGTGGAGAAAAGGCGCCGAGATCGCATAAACAGCAGCATCAACCAGCTCAAGGCTTTACTGGGAAGAGAGTTTCAGACTCAGGAACCAAACATGAAACTAGAGAAGGCTGACATTCTCAAAATGACAGTGAATTACCTGAAATACCACAACCAGGCGTTCAGAGGTGAAGTTAAATCTGTTTCACTTTGTCCATGGTTCACTATGAGTGATTGTTTGATGTGTTTTCAATGTTTCCCCCAGCACATCTGATATTAACCCGTGTTCTCTTGTTTTCCCTCCTGGCAGCCGGCCTCCCAGTGAACAGTATGGAGCAGGATTACAACGAAGGTTACTCGAGGTGCCTACAGGAAGCTCTGCGGTTTCTCTCTGTGCAGGAAGGCAAGAGCGACATTCAAAGGAAACTGGTCTGCAGGTTTCAGAGAACACCACAAATAACAGCCAAGGACTTGCCTGACTCCGGATCCTCCCCGCACTCTCCTGGCCATCACACAGCCACCAAACAGCCAACACAACATCACATCACCTCGCTCTGGAGGCCCTGGTAGTGTCAGAATTACCGAAAGACTCTTCCCCTGTCACGGGACTTCAGACCGTGTAGGAGATTCATTCTCCAGCGTCAGTAATGGTGATTTAGTTTTATGAATGAAAAATGGAAAGTGTAGTAAGTTTTTGGTTTGCTTCATATTGAAGGCAATGTATAATCCCTAAATTAGGGATAATTTGTACACACATGTATATCTCCGACTTTGTCTTGATTTAGATTTAGCGAGGCTGTGTTGGTTGCAATCATTTGGTAAGAACAACAACGACACATATATGTGTAGGAGGAATATTTCTTCGCTTGGTTCCTTTGCTGGGGATGCTATTTTTTCTTCATGGTGAAGATAACCTGTACATCCACAACGGCTAATGTCACGGGGATTGATGTGTTAGAAGGGGTGAAACATCAAAGAGTGACACTCTGAAAATCAATCAGTCTTGTTATGCCAGCACTTGTTTGCAAGGCGTCATCCAATAAACAAGTGGCACAGAGTGTCAAAATAAATAGTCTGCTTGAATGTACGTTCATCTATTTGTATTGTATACACGAATGCTTGAAATAAATGATTTAAATCGACTTCCGTTAATTTGGGTGAAACTGATTTTGCAGTTGTAATGCGCATTAAGATAATACAGCACCATTAACACAAACTGAGACGGGTTTATCAGATTGATGCAATTAACTGTCTCCTACCCATATCTATTAGAATGAATAACGCGACAATGTGCTATAGATAATTCAAGGTCTTTTAATCCCAAACTCCATTGAAAACGCTATAAATATCCCAGTCAATGAAGGTCTGTTAACTTGCGTGAAACGCAAAACCTTGGTACTGTTTTATACTGGCGAGGGCTCCGGCTAATAAAGGAGTGTGGTTTACTCGTATCGAGCTGGCCATTTTAGGGAGTATTTAATTTTCGTTATTGGATATTGGACGAACAAGGGAAGTTATCTACTCAAAACAATTCAATATCAGCATCCAAACCAAACCGAGCTTCCCACACATCCCACCCACACATGGAATATCTGGGATATATTCCTGCTTACACAATTCTGAGAAGTATTCGGGGCCGGTTGTCAATGGCCAAGGCTTTGGGACCCCCAAGTGTGCGTTCGGGGTTACTGCTGCAATCTAACCAACCAGCTAATCTCACACAAAACCCCGTTGCGAGCACTGCCTGTCAGTCAGGATGACCCTCCCTCCCTGTTAGGGCTTTGGCTGAAGGTTTAGTTGGGACTGAGTTGGCCGAATAGACAGTCATTAACAGTGCCCTGGAATACAGAGGGCTGGCTCCATTCTGTCATTCCAATGCCAAATCTGTCACCTTGGAGCTAGTTCAACTACAACTGTCTTACCTCATTCTCCCCCCCCCTCCATCCACCCCCCCGCCTCACCCCACTCCCCCCCCCCTCCCCCCACCCACCCCCCCTCCCCCCACCCCCCTCACTCCCCCTCCCGCCAGTTTCACGGACTTCACATCCCCGTGTTACTGCTGTGACACACTTCAAAGTGTTGAGTTGTAAAGAGAAGAATTGGGCTTCCCAAAGCTGTCAGTGAACAACCTTTAAGACTTGCCCAATGGTTCCTCTCCTCCCATCAGAACTGAAATTCAGTTTCCAGCGAATTCCTCTCTCACGCGGTAATTATTCTCAAGTGAAGGATGTGGTGTCACTCCAAACACAAAGCTGGAATGGTATCAAGTGGAGCATGTTCTGTTCACTGTTAACACTACATGAATCTCTATTGAACTCAAATAGTTAACGGAAAGGGATTACACACTTGAAACCTATATAACATGAGATCATGCGAGGCGCTACGTCAGTCCTTGCACTGATCTGCACAACATCAGACAAGGGGAACTGATTTAATCCAATGCCCACACCGCGCTCGGCGCTGCCCATGATTTTTTTTTGTAGTTATTTTCGTATTGTTTATTAAAATAAAAAAAATACAACACCCAGAAATGTGATGCAGCCAAACTCCGTGTACATCTCAAATTGCTCAATTTGTCCTGTCACTCAACTGGGATATCATTTTCGGAATAGAGTATCACTGACACGCAGCGCCACAGCCACTCCAATGGGGGCCTAAAGGGGCTCATTTAATCTTATCCTCAGAACATCTCTGTGACAATAATGGAGGCGATATTCCGGGAGTATTTCTGCAGACGCTGTGAAGCGGAGCCGCAGACAAGTGTCTGAGAGACTCGGGCCAGCGGCTGCGAGGCCACATCTCGTGTATTTATAGTTGGGCTGGGAGCCTGAGCCCAGGTTTCCTTCAGGTTTCCCACACTCGGCAGCCAATCTCTGCTGTCAGCGGGACAATAAGCGGAGGCTTTCCTTTCTGAATGGGAATTACTCACACTTCCACAATGGCTTGACTTTTGTTGGAGGCGAGTCTCGGGGGAGCATCTGGAGAGCAGTTCTGAGCCAGTAACCGCGGGTCACAGAGGCTCGTGTCAGGTTATGAGAACGGGCCGAGGGGAGTTTCCCCCACGTGTCACCTTACACACTCACACAACAGTCTGAGAAACGCCAACTCACATTGAATTGCCACGAGAGAGAGAGAGAGAGAGAGAGAGACCCGCTGATTATTCACGCATGTATTATATGTACAGTACAGTGTATACAGTGATGGGATATATATGATTAAATAACTGTGATTTGCAAGATTAGTGACCGGATTGTATATTCAGTAGTTATTTATACCAAACCTGGGGAGAGGCAACCCTTTTTTTGTTACCCCCCCCCCCCCCCACACACATGAAACCTTGTCAATATAAATCTGTAAACAGTTTATTCTGGTTGCTCGGGAGTCTGGGTTTAGAGTCAATGGGATACAGAGGTTATCACCGCGACCCGAAGCTGGAATGACACCAGTTTCCACCTGGTTTCCATGTGTTAGGAATCCAGCTGCTCTGGGCGATATTGGGGTTGGAGCTGATGACTGGGTGGTTGTCTCTGGGTGTTGTGATCAGATAAACGAGCTCATTCAACTCTGTGATGAAAGGCAACAGCTGGACACGAGCCTTTTGTCTGTGGCACGTGGGAAACAGCAACATCTCGTCTCTCAGCCCAGGAATGAGTGGTGACCTCAGCCAGGCAGCCACACTCTCACAGTCAATATGGGATTTAAATTTCTGGTGTGATCACGTCCTACTCCCCTGGGGATGTGATTAGCACCAATCGACTAACTCCAACCGGAAGCGCTTCACTCCATGTAAATTGCATTTAAATTTGAATGGTTTTATCATGTTAGCATTGGGGCGGCACTCGAGGGAAGTCAAGCGGAATTTCCTCACACCTTGCGCTTTTGTGGTTGTTTTGCAAAGAGTTTGATTGAAAGTTAACGGTCTCGTTAATTAAATCAGTGAAATAAAAGTGACGTTAACCCGCAATTATTTTTTTTGCAAAGAGATTTGTTTTAGGAAAAGATGGAAAAGATGAAAGCTCAAATATTTTCAGACGTTATGGATGTTTGACTGAAGCGGTGAATCGTCCTCTATTGAGAAACCGGTGGGGACTGATGGGCTCTGAGTCTCTCCGGCTTTGATTCGATTGAGTCCATTGCATTGCTGATGTAGATCTAACCTCTGACTCCCTTTGCATTATCGACACGTGGGAAACTTGCAGAGCAACTTTTCTCATTCTTAGAAGTGGATCTGTCAGTCACCCTTTGTCCTGGATACATTCCGGGGAATTCCTGCTCTCTGGAATTCGACTTGAACGTATAATTAATTGCCGCATTCATTCAGAATATGCAGCGGGCGGTTGGGAGGGAGGAAATTATGATAATGTCATTCAAATGAATGAATTAGAAAAGCTGCGCATTGACACTTTGTTTGCACCAAAGCAGTGCAGAGTACAAAGAAGTAGTTTTATTCCTAAATGTAATCTGGAAAACATGTTCACCGAACTGTAAAACTTTAATTCGGAATACAGTGCAACCGAATGTTGACCAAGGTTTGTGGTTATGATTGACCCACAGTGAGCAAACGATTTCTCTCAGTTGGAAATAAACTTCACCCACCAAACACACAATCAAGCCGCTTTGCATTATGTCATGTGAAGCGCGTTGAGACGTCTCGATAATATGTTACTGAGCTGTATCAAAGTATATAAATTACTTGTATTATTATTGTACTCACTTCAGAGCAGTGAAATAACAAAATCATTATATAGATTTTCCTCACGAATGCGAGAATATACTGCCATCGAAGTGAACCTTATGTGCGAGTTTTATACACTTGAACATGGCACAATATGTATTCTTTTGACAAACATCTTTTAAATTCATCTTTACAAAGATATTTGTTGCTAATGCACTCACTCGATGTTACTTGTTGCTGATGCATTTATTTGTGTTCAATTAGATTCGGGACAATCAAAATTGCAGAGCAAACAGAATGAAAAAGATTTCTCCAACGACACAACTGTCTGGTCTAGTTCCAGCTATTGTACATATTCAATGTGAATACGAAGGGCAGAGAACATACAAATATCATGGAACACGAGGTACATCTTTATTCAGTTCTGACCAAGGGTAATGGACCCGAAACCTTCACTCACTTTCCTTTCTCCATGGATGCTGTCTGACCTGCTGAGTTTCCCCAGCAAGTTCTGTTTTCGGTACATATTTATTTGATGTTTGCATGAGAAAGAGCTTATCTTATACAAGTGTTTGGAGCTATCAAATACAGATGGAACTTACACTGATTAACTGGAGTAAATAGTTCTATATCACAGACTGATATAGAACACTCACAATAGGAAAACACATTATTTTTCCCAAAGACACACGATCATATGGGTCAGTTTGGATATAAATCTCCTACCCAATTGCTGACGTCGTTCGATCTACTTTGTATTCAGGGTGAATGTGCTGAGGTATTCTCGAATACCCACGAATATTATGGAACGGGGCCACACATTTTGAATGACACAAGTAAGGATGGGTTTCTAAAAGAAATGTAACTTTAGAATATCCATCTGCGTCTTTCTGAAGCTAATAATGGCGCAAATCGTCCATTCTGAAAGACTGTTTTCCAAAGTACACTTGCAGTCCTGTACTTCGGGTTTATAGCTGTCGAGTCCTGAACTTTAGGAAATATCCACCGGGGTCTCATCCTTACCCCGGGCCCTGTCCCTCAGGTGTAACAGGAAGTATCTAGCAGGTCAGCACCAGGCAAGTTCCCGCCTGAATTTTGAGTTCTTTACGGTTGGAAAGTTTCCCCTGACGGTGTCTCTGATGCGAGTTGTTGTTGTTGTTGTTGGGGGACAGATATAATGTGTAGCACCGCACGGTATACACCACCCGACCCGCTCCTGCAGGTAGAGGAACGACACATATAGTGACATTCCTCGGGAATATACAGATTAAACAATAACCATATAAACCAGGGCCGTGACCAATGCCTCCAATGGGCAACTTTGCACAAAGTAACTCGTGCTTATTGTGTCTCATGCATTTCCGTTCGCGTTTCCCTTCCAAAGCACATGTTTTCTCAGTTGCATATTTGCTTCTTAGAGACCAGCGCCTCAGGACGTCCTCTCGACGTGAAAGGCGCTGTACAAATGTAATTGATGTTGTTGTTGTTAGATATGAAACTCTGGTCCGGATAACGCGGCCTGGGTGGCGGTGACTGCAATCGATTTACACTCGACGCGTTTGCTTTTAAAAATAGTATCAAATGAAGAAAATTAATCGGTTTGTGAGTAAAGTTGATTACGTTTCTGGCACCGGAGAACTCAAGTGACTTGATCTTATTATATATATATATATAAATTAATTTAATAATGAATATATAATTTTTAAAAGATTTAAAAAATTTAAACGAGTAATTTGCACATTTTACAGTGATATTTTCCTCGGTGTGTTTCACATTCGTCAAGTTTCAATGTCGAATGAAACTTGTCATTCGTCGCTGGGAAGGGGAGCATCGAAGGCTTCAAATTGCGCGGAGCGATAGTTGCCAGTGTCTGTCTGGGTGGCTCTGCTGTAAGTGAGCAGCTTCCTCTGTATTATTGTTCACAATGTAGATGAGAAGCTTGGTCCAGGGTTTCCCACACTCAGTGGCCAATCGGCGCAGCCCAGGACAGAATAGTAGCGACTCTGTGAGTGTTAAATCTGCAGTTGGATTGTGTGTTGTATCTGAGGAGCATCTGGACAAGAGACACATGACGCTGTAAACACTCGCACCTTTAATCTAGCGGATCCTGGGAAAGCTTCCCTCGCTCCCTCACACACTCACACTCACACACACGCACACACACATAACCCCCCCTCCCACCCTCGGTATCTCCAGTATAAGATTTAATTTCAACATTGTAAGAAAAAACTTCCATTTGATATTATCTGTGACACCGAGAACTTCTCAAAGCACCTTCATTTTCTGTAGCTGTCGCGTCGATCTATATATAATAGAATAATAATAATAATAATACTTGCATTTGATATAGCGTTTTTCACATCTTATCGACGTCTCAAAGCGCTTCACAGAATATACTGTAATGTGAATTGACTGTATATTTGTGGGCGATTTACGGGAATCCCACAGTCAATTTCAAAAGTCACAGGACTTTTGAACGGCATATGTGTATTTCACTGGAATACAGAGGCTGTGATTTCTTACATCACATTTCTTTGGGAGTTCACAAAAATACAGTACAGTTCAAGCGTCCTGGGACGCTATCCTGCATGAGGGGCGCTACGAAAAAAGCAAGACTTTGTATTTTTAACTCAGTAGTTTCCTAAGACTTTCTGATATTGTAAGATTTGCTACTGATACTTTAATGCGCCGACATGTATTGATTTATTTGAAAGTCACCATAAGTGCCATAGAGTATCATTGAATTGCTTTTGTGCTCTCGTTCAGTGATCTAACATGAGATTGTAGAGGATCATTGAAGATGATATATGGAGGTTGATAATAAGAATAATAATCCTTGCATTTGATATAGTGCTTGTCACGTCTTCTAGACGTCTCACAACGATTCATATTATATACTATCAAGTGAATTGACTATATTTGTGGGCAAAACATGGCAGCCAATTGCACACAGCAGGGTCCCACAAGCAGTCGTGGATTAAAATGACAAATTTTATTATTGTATTTCTTTTATCATTAGGTGTGTCGAATAAGGAAACTTGCCCAAGGTTAACAGATAATGGATATTATTTTATTTTGATTGGTTGAAACTACAGTATTGCCTGCTTAATGGGAGGTTCCAGAAATTCCAAACCGCATTGCATATTTATCTCCAATAAAATTATGTGGAAATATTCATAAATATTAAGAACCCATAATGGCAGAAACCTGTTATGAAACACAGAAGCTGTTATTACTGTTAACTACTGTACTAACAATGTAAATGCCTTCACAATGTCTAGCGTGTGTGGCACTAAGAGACATTTTTTGAAAGAATCTGATTGGATTAAGAATTTTGGGGGGGGAAACTGCAGCCAAATGTGTAGAGTTTGTAGTCATGCATTAACACATCTCATAATTTACCTTAAAAACTTCAACAGGTTATCAGTAACGGGTGAGCAACAGACCAGCATCAGTTCGCTAGAATTAGATTACTTTAAGACTACATATGTAAATCATTGTTGGACAAGCACGCTACAGGCTTTTATTGAAGGGGCCAACATGATAGATTGGATAGCAGGTACAACGGGGAAATTGTTCCCTTAATTTGAACATCATTTTTAACAAATTCCAATTTCAGACATGATTTTTACCTCGTTGGGAAATGTGGGCAATTATTCACCTTATCTGCCTCTACACAGAGATCATTGTAGTTAAAACGTTACATCCTCCATCGTTCTACTGCCATATCTTGAATAAGGTATCTCATGAAAGAGTTGACATGTTTCTTAGAAAGAAAAAAAACACTTTATCAAATGCCAGGTTTATTATTATTATTAAAATATGCTTAGAAAACAATTATAGAGTTTACAGGCATTAACACCGCATAATAATAATCCTTGTATTTGATGTGGCACTTTCCACGTCTTCTGGATGTCTCAAAGCGCTTCACTGAATATACTGTAAAGTGCATTGACTGTATTTTTGTCCACGAAATGCAGCAGCCAGAGCAGTGTCCCACAACAGTCATGGATTGAAATGATAAAAAAAAATTAGGGATTATCATTAGGTGTGTGGAGTAAGGAAAGTTGTCCAAGGTTTTGCCCTGCCTGGAATTGAACCCAGGTCTCTCGATTGCAACATGAGTGCTCTAACCACTGATACGTGGCTAGGTGGCTTAGTGGTTAGAGCACTTGTCTTGCAAGATTGGGAGCCCAAGCTGGGGAGACCTGTGATCGATTCCAGGCAGGTCAGGGCGAAACCTTGGGTAAGTTTCCTTACTCCACACGCCAAATAATAATCCCTCCAAAAAAAATCACAATAATAAAATTGGTCATTTCATCCACGACTGTTTGTGGGACACTGCTGTGAGCAATTGGCTGCCACAATTCGCCCACAAATATATACAGTCAATTCACTTTACAGTATATTCTGTGAAGCGCTTTGGGACGTTGATAAAATGTGAACAGGGCTATATCAAATGCAAGGATTATTATTATTATTATTATCCGCAGGACTCAGACCTTACATTTAGCAGATGCTGGAAATCTGAATTAAAAATGGACGTCGCTAGGAAAACTCAACAGGTTAGGCAGCAACTGTGGAGAGGAAAGTGAGTTATTGCTTAAGATCGATGACCTTTCATCAGAACTTCTGACAAAAGGTCATCGATCTGCAATGTTAACTCACTTTCCAGCATCTTAGGACGTCACCTAGATGTGAAAGCGCTATACAAATTTAATTTTATTGTTACCTCTCAGCTTATATTTATATATCACTCTCCATGTGTCAGACACTGACTGACCTACCCCATAAAAATACTTCACCTAGCATAACGTCTGTGAACTCTTGGCAATACCCGAATTAAACACCCAGCAGTGAAAAGGGTGAGAGGGAGGGTCAAGGGGAGATAACTATAGACTCAGTCAAAGAGATAGGTTTTAAGGTGGGATTTACTGAATGAGAAGGAGTGGGTGAGACAAAAGAAATAGAGGGAAGAAGTTCCAGAAGTTAGGTCATGGTTACTGAGATCTTAGGAATCCAGAGGCATGTTGATACAACACAAGCCCAACAACTCTGCTTCAACGCAATATAAGCTCTTCCTGAAAGCAAACCTCCCAAATTATACTTCTGGATCTGATGGCCTTATTACTAAACAATTCAGAAATTATGTTTGAATCTCATGAACACCTGGAAAATGTTCTTCAAAATGTATCCAGTCATTTGGTGTAATCAAATTGGTGGCTCCCTATGCTGGTATGTGCTGGACTTGTGGAAGGACTTTGAACAAACATCGGTCTTTCCTGAAAGATCAACAGTCAGATTCTATAGATGACAAGCTTTAGCCAGGAACCCAATTCATTTGCAATGATTCAGGTTATCCAACACCCCACACCTCACTACAGTTCAGCTGTGAAATCCATGGTACTCAGTACTGCCTGTCTATCAACTTCATCTGGCATTATCTACTGCTCAAAACAGTGATAAGTCCAGCGATAGAAGGCTGCTTTCAACAGTGGATGTTCATATGGACTGCTGAACTCTCTAACTAACCTGTCAAAGGCTTTCTACTATGCTAGGTTGCAATTGATCGCTTTCCTTTCCACTTATTGGATGGTTTGAGGCAAGACATTAGTATATGACCACAACTGAACAAGTGCATCACCTCCCTCCCCTGTCCCTCCGAACCTATAGATGAAGTGGCAGAGGTAGGGTAGGATGAGAAGGTAAAGTGATTTGAAGGTCAAGAGTAATTTGCAAGTAACATCTATCCAATATTGAAGGAGAAAATATGTTTATGCAAATAGGAAATTTGGAATTGGTGTCATAAACATTTTTTGGAAAGAATTATTCTCCCTTTTTCAATCAACGACTGTTTGTGGGACACTGCTGTGCACAGTTGGCAGCTGCATTTTGCCCACAAAATGAACAGACAATTCATTTTTCTTTGAAGCACTTTGAAATGCAAGGATTATTGTATGCTGTATTATTATTAATTTTAGAAAACTCCAGCAATGTTGATTTCCCACAGCTTTAGGATGTAGCAGGGTCTAAACTGGTCCTGTCTGTTTTAGCCTCTTTCAACTAACCTGTCATAGGCCCCGGTATACTGAGTTCCAATTGATTGTTTTGCATTCTCAGCATCTCGGGATACCCTCCCGATGTGGACAGTGCTCTACTAATGTAAGCTTGATGCTGTTGTTGTTATTGAAGAGTTCTAATGTTGGGTGTATATCATACATATTTATAATAATAACAATAATAACAGTTATGGCTCAGCTCTACTAGTTCCTCAACCCTTGGTGGATCGAATTCAACATCCTCATCCTCACATTCAATCCCTCCATGTCTTCACTCCATCCATTCTCCAAACTTTCTACAACCAAAATGACCCTACCTCTCTTTGCTCAGTCTACTTCATATTCCCTGCCCTATTCATTGGTGCATGAGCTTTCAACCATTCTGTCCCCAACCAATTTGGATGTCCCTCTAACTTACCCCCTTCATCCCACTTTTAAAGCTCAACAACAACAACAACAAATTACATTTATAGAGCACCTTTCACGTTGGGAGGACGTCCCAAGGCGCTGCACAGGAGGCGTGTGACCCGAGCTGAAAGGGGAGTGTTTGGGAAGGGGTGAGACACGAAGGGGAGGTCGAAAAATTTGGGGTGGAACAAAAGGCATGGTCGAAGAGGGAAGTCTTCAAACCGGCCTTGAAAGAGGAAAGGGAAGAAACGAGATGGAAGGATTGAGGGATGGCATTCCATAGGGTGGGAGCGGAAAAACTGAAGGCCCGGCCTCCGATGGTGGAGCGGTTCAGGCAGGGGGCTTGGAGCAGGCCAAGTCCTGTTGAATGGAGGGTCCGGGTGGGCTTGTAGGGGGAAAGTAAATTGGTTAAATAGGGCGGTGCAAGGCTGTGTAAGGCCTTGAAGGTGAGGACGAGGATCTTGAACTCGATCCTCTGGAGAATGGGGAGCCAATGGAGACGGGCGAGGGTGGGGGTTATAAGGTCGCGGAGGCGGGTGCGGGATAATACACGGGCTGCAGAGTTTGAAGAAAAACCGTTGGAAGAAACAAAGTGTAAATGGTGGGTCAGATAGGAATGGAACCGGTCAAGGACTGTGCCTTGAAGGTTGAGGTGGGAGGAAAGACGTTGGAGGAGGATGGCGTGATAGACTGTGTCGAACGCAGCAGACAGGTCAAGGAGGACGAGGAGGCAGAGGGAGCCCTGGTCACAGGCGGTTAGGATGTCATTTGTAACCTTAACCAGGGCAGTTTCTGTGCTCCATATACAACTTTGATCAGTGCTTTCTTTCCACCATCTACTCCCAAACCTCTCTTCAGCTCCTCCGAGTGCTCCAACAGGTATACTCCATCAGGTATGTAAAGTCAAATGAAAACAACAACAACAATTTGTAGAGCACCTTTCATGTCATGAGGTATCCCAAGGTACTGAACATGTTGTCAGGGGTCAGGATCCAAGCAATGGAATGAGTGGGGGGGGGTGTGGGGGAGGGGTTCAGGATAGCAGAGAGGTAGGAGAGTGACTGAAGGTACGGTCGAAGGGGCAAGAGAGGGAGTAAGGTGAAGGAATTGTGGAATAGAGTTCCAAAATGCAGGGGCAAATAGACAGGGTGGGTTAGAGTCTGCTGAACTGAGAGAGCTGACAGGTTCAACAGATCAGAAAGGTAGGTAGGGGCAAGGCCATGGAGGGCCTTGAAAGTGAGGATAAGGATCTTGAATTCTACTAAATTCTACTGCTACCGTGAAGTGCTCTGAGACGCCGTCCGGCATGGAGGGCACTATATAAATCAAAGTTGTTGTTGTTGTTGTTGTTGTTGAATTCGATCGTCTGCGGAATGGGGAGCCAATGGAGCCAGACGAGGTCGGGGCGATGGGGTTGCGGAGCCTGGTGCGGGAGAGGACATGAGCTGCAGAGTTTTGGATGATCTGCAGCTTGTGGAGGGAAGAGTTTGAGAGCCTGACAAGGAGGGAGTTGCTATAATTGAGCCTAGAAGTGACAAATGCATATATAAGGGTTTCAGCGGCCTGAAGGATAATAATAATCTTTGCATTTGATATAGTGCTTTTTACATCTTATTGACGTCTCAAAGCGCTTCACAGAATATACTGTAAAGTGAATTAACTGTATATTTGTGGGCAAAATGCAGCAAACAGTTACGCACAGCAGAGTCCCACAAACAGTCATACATTCAAGTGACCAATTTTATTATTGTATTTTTTTGGAGAGATTATTATTAGCCACATGGAGTAAGGAAACTTGCCCAAGGAGTCGCCCTGACCTGCCTAGATTTGAACACAGTTCTCACACTTGTAAGGTGAGTGCTCTAACCACTGAACTACAGGAGCTCCATATATCCCAGCATTTAAAAGACAACCTGTATTTAAATTCTGAAAAGTATTTTCTTCAATATTGACTTTCAGAATTTAGCTTGGAGTTCCGCTCACTGCATAGTTATTTTTGTCGTCCCGCCTAAATAAACGCTGGCAAAACAGAACTAAATGAACAAAGAATTTAGAATCCATAGTAAAAGCAAAATGATGATGTGCAGATCACTGCTGAATGGGTATATTTGTCAACACTGCAAGTGATGAGGCAGTGACGGAGGCGGGCGATGTCGCGGAGGTGGTGGAAGGTGGTACTGATTATGGCATTGATATGGAGGAGAAACGACAGCTCAGCGTCAAGCAAGACACCTAGGTTTCCGACTGGCTTGGTGAAGTCTCTCTGATGTGAAACGCTCCTTATGAGTATATTGTATATGTATTTTATTGTTTAACACTATATTTTTTTCTCTGGAATCAGTGTTGAAGTCAGTCAGAGCAGGAATAATGCTGGAAAAAAGGCGATTATGCAATGAAGAGAGTACAGTAGTTCTGCGGATAGGTCATGACCTGAAATGTTACTTTGCTTTCTTCTCTCCATAGATGCTGCGTGTTCCCAGCGATTTCTGTCATTTATGTAGATAAATTCAGTTCGAGCAGAGTTGATCCAGTCGACAATGTAGGGATATGCAGGGATATGTCACCATCATAATAATTTATCATATTCGATTGTATTTGTGCAAAACTCACGAAGGTTGCCATACTATACAGTTTTTGAAACAAAAACAAAAATCGCTGGGAACACTCAACAGGTCAGGCAGCATCTATGGAGAGAGGAAAATGAGTCAACATTTCGGGTCCACATCCCTTAGTCAGAACTGTGTACACAGTACATTATTTTGATACTTGATATGTATTTAGTTCCACTGCGGAGATTTCTACAGAAATAGATATTTCAACAGATTTTGCAAATCACTGTCTGTAGCAGGTGTCTGGTGCCAGTTTAGATGAGGTATATTTAACATTCCTAAGTACTTCAACAACGGTAATTATTCTTCGTTTAAACTTGTTTTGTGGCGGCAAACGTGATTTCATTTCCTCCCATCCAACCATGACAGTCGACAGATTCATATCCACACAAGTGCGAGTTACATTAGTTACATTAAAATAACCCAAACAGAAGGTAATGTATCTACAATAACAACATTGCAATTATAGCGCCTTGCACGTCGGGAGCAAGGCCCAGGGCGCCCAAATCCACAGTTGTGTTTCGCGTTTTAAGTACTGATGGTAACAGTAAATCAAACAATTCCGCAATAACAATGCAATGATATAACACTTTGTACTATTATGCTCTTATTTCCTTCATTTCAGTTTTAAAATGTTGGCCAGAAAGATATATATAAATCAGCTATATTCTAGTTGGCTGTAATTATTTCTAAAGAAAGTATCATGGCAGTTTCGGGGAGGGAGAAAGTTTTTGGTATTTCTTTACAGATTTCTCAATGAAACCCAGAAGATATATCAAACCAACTCAGCCGAAACTCAATCTCGTGTCGGGGCGGGATTCTCGAGAGTCAGAACTACATACACAATACCCCAGGGCCGTACGCAGGATTTTTTTTGGGGGGGTGCGAATTGCTAGTGATGGGACCAACAATGGCCGGTGGCTTGGGGGCTGCCCCCGAACCCCCCTCGAGGTCTCCGACGTTTTACAGTTTGAGGTCTTATTTAATCGGTTCAGAAGATCCAATATGAACGGTATTTATGCCCTTGGTGTTTAAGAGCATCATTATTTATTCAGTGTTTTTATTTTCCCCGGTAGTCCGTGTCTAATTGGGAAGGTCGAATGTGTTCGCCGATAAAAGCCAACACGATTGTTGACTCGATGATGTAAGGAATGCGAACGATAAAGTAAATTACAATCCAATTAACACAGTACAATGACGAATGCTTGATAAATGTAGGCGTATAGAGAAAATGATCATAAACTACAGATTGACGGTAATTAATAAGTTGTTCTGCATTGTTATCCTAAGACTAAATTTCTTTCGGACTGTAATGAACAATAATGTAAGAGTAAAGTATGAATTATGTGCTCAGATATTCCAGCAAAGCAAATTTTATAAAAGACAAGAAAATATACAGAAACTGAAAATCAGTGTCAAACAGTTAATTCACACGTGTTACAAGCCTGTTATCAGCATTATCCTGAAAATATCGTTGAACTGTGAGCAATAGTGTAGTTAGTTTTTATTTATTTATTTAGAATCAAAATGAAAGGCAGTGACCCATCAAGCAATACTGATCTGACGAAAAAATACTTGAAAAAATAAGGGAGGGGAAATTAGTTATTTAATAGCGTTCCGTATTCGAGACGCCTCGGTCGCTTTGAAGCCAATACGTCAACCGCTCTACCAATATCGATTTCCATATTATAATGAATGTGCATTAACGCGAGGGCTGAAAGTCGCTCCTATATGGAGCAGAATGCTGGACACTTAGGCAAACCCAGGAGATTAGGTGACTCGTGAGGTATATACCAGGCTTCTAAGAGACGCCCTGAACGTTTACTGGCGACAGCATCTGACAAATAGTGAGCTATATGGTACACTACCACACTGGTATCACAGACATTACCGCAGAGGCGTCTTAGGTTTAGCGGACATAGCTGGAGAAGCCGGGAGGAAACTGTCCATAGTCCTACTATCCTATGGGAACCATTGCACGGTCACAGAACACGAGGTAGACCGACCCTAACCTACCTCGCTACATGAAATGCACGGATTATATTATTATTCAAAGAGAGAAAGAGTGACTTTCAGAGGAGTCACGTTGAAGAGATTTGTGTAGGAAGAGCTGTTGCTTTGCAGACTCGACTGCACCTGTCCTTTATATCCCGCTGGTGTGAGGCAGCAGTTCTGGGGACCTCAACTCTAACAGGTGCAGGTTAACAATCCTTTAAGTTAAAGCCAATTACGTGACACTGCCCACAAACCCTGAAAATAAATCTCAGTTGTCAATCAGTCAGATATGCAACCTCGACCTTGGGAATGTCTTCAGATTCAGAGGCACTGAGTAGGAGGGAAAGAAAGTTTCCCACAGGTGATAGAAGACAGCAGCATCACCTGGCGAGTCGCCTGGCACAGTGAATAGCACTCTGGCCTCTGAGTCAGAAAGTTGTGGGTTCAAACCCCACGTCGGCACTCGGTATCACACAGAGGAAGCTGACACTTCAATGTGGTGCTGGGGGGGGGGGGGGTTAGAGGCTGTTCTTTTGGTTGAGATGCTGAACCGAGGTCTGATCCGTCTGTTTAGATGGATGTGAAAAGATCCTCTGACACTACTCGAAAAGCGGAGGGAAGTCTCTCTCCTGTTGTCCTGGCCAACAAACGCCCCCAAATAAAATCGGTGACTCACTCCATCGGTGTTTGTGGGACAATCCTGGGCAAAAACTGGCCACTTTACAGTACGTTCTGTGAAGCGCTCTGAGCTGTCTGACAGTGTACTAAGGCACTATTATCAATTGCTAACATTATCAGATTAAAATACGATTTCAGCTTCCACAAAGTGGTGCTACCTTTTTATGTAGTGACTGTATACGGGATGATTTCCGATTGACACACCACGTGGAATAGGCGCTAAAGCCTAGGTCTATGTCCATGAGTATTTTTTTTAAAGATAGGCATTCCCGTCCAGCATATAACTTTTTTGTTGGGTTCTCAAAAGCTTTAATTTCTCAGAATCTTGTAAATATGTTGTCATTGTTTGCTAGCATTACAGTCACACCTCTCAAAACTTGAGTCATTTTTACTTACGGTGATCAGATGAAAAGATGATTTTAACTCCAGAATTGGTGCTGCCCCTTGTGGCTGTTTACGGGATGATTTCCAAACGAGGATGGATTTGAGTCTTGGCGCCTATGTTTATCCAATCACGAGTCACAGACTCGCCGCGTCATGGACTGGTCTATCGACGCGGTATGTTTTGGGGTAGACGCCGATTCTGGTGTGCGACTCGATAATTTTATATTAATACTAAATCATTCAAAGATGTGTGTTTATAATTTATACATAGTTTTGAAGAACTGATTGTTACACAAATGTTCAATAAATTTACTTGGTATTTAAATTTGATAAAAAAATACAATTCTCTACCCCGGAAAATGTGGACCTTTTATAATTTGGGGGGGTGCGTACGCACCCGTCGCACCCCCCCTGCGTACGGCCTTGTACCCAGCTACCTGAGGAGTGGCTACTCTCCGATTTCTTAATTTAACAATATTGAATAAAAAAGCTTTACAAAATTGACCCAACGTGTATTTTGTGCTCGGTTGGAAACACCTTGTGAATGACTCGGATGGCTGCATGGATGGCGGGGTTAAAACACAACGATTTGGGAGAGGGTGGAGACTAAATCTCCGCTAAAGGATCCTAGTAACTGCAGTAAGGTGAGTAGCAGTCTCTCCCCCGTTTAATTAGACGTTGGCAAAAGTTGGCATCTTTTCCCGGAAGACGCCATTAATCTCAGTCTAACTCCCAAACCGTGACTGTAAATCCCGACAGCCGCGAGGTGGCTCGGAGCCCGCCAACCCTGTGGACATGATATTTAGCAGACAAGGCTGTGATTGGATTAGAAAAAAAGAGAAGAAAAAAAATAGCTTCGAGCTGTGCCGAGGCAGACAACATATTAATGGTAAATTTACATATAAAATAACACCTGCAAAAGCCTTTTAAAAGACTTATAAAGTGTATCTCACCCGTTCCCACGCTGAATCTCTCTATCCCTTTCAATTGCATGTGACCCAGTTGAGTGCTTTTGTGTTGTGAGTGCAGCTGTTAAGACACGAATTCTGCTAATCTCCAACGCGTGGGAAAGAATCGGAGCAGCCGCCTCACATTCACCTTCAAACAACATCAGACACACACAGGAGGGGCGGTAAACAATGATGACAGCCTTGCAGTGTTGGGAGAACATCTGCAGGGCGGGGGACCAGATGCCGTGTCTGCGCCGCATCACGCATGCTCAACAAGTCTCAATTACCTGAGCCGCCATCAGCCTTTCAGATGCAACTCACACCTGGGTCGCCAACCTGACGACAATTGGTATTTGGAGCACCAAACACATATCCTCGGCTCAGCAACAGTGACTGAAATCTCCATGGAGATCGCCCACAAAGTCACAAAGTCAATTCCGTGAAGCGCTTTGAGACGTGGAGAAGACTTGATGAGCGCTATAGGCAAATGCAGGGATTGTCATTATTATTATAAATCTGTTGGTGTTCTGTTCAATCTGTATATTTCGGAGTTTAACAGTGACAAATTGTTGATTTATTTAGCGCTTTTCACATCGCAAGAAGGTCACAAGGCGCTGGCATGGAACCCATGATTGCCCAGTGCCTCGGGGGCGACTTTCCCACATCGAGGGCGCTATCACAAGTGTAGTTTGTTGCTGTTGTCCTGTTTTTCCTGCCAACACGTGTTTCATAGTCATGTATTGAATTCCATTTACCATCTTTCCGACCGTTCCACCAATTGTCTGTGACTTCTGGTTATTGTGGTTTCCTAGTGACCTGTATTCTTCCTCACAGTGACTCGCCCTTCGTGATCAAGCTGCTGCAGTGTCCACCCTCTGCCATAGTATTTATCTTCAAAGATGTTTGGCAAACCTGTGGTCAGGGACCTCACAATCTCTTATTTGACTTTCCCTAACATTATGAGAGTTCTACCGACGGGTCCAGTAACTTTTTTTCTCTTCGAATTATATTAACGTTTGCGGTAATATTTTTCGCTGAATAATTCTCTCTAACAATCACACGTTCGTATGGCTCTGTTGAAACTAGAGGTAAATAATTACTCAGCAATTTCATCGATCCTCAATCTTAGGTCAATCGGTTGACATCTATCTACTCATTGCGGGGCTGTTATTAGCGCCATATCTTTGTTCGCCAGCCATAAAGGTTGACAAGAAACCGAGTAACTCTGGTCTAACTGATGCCCAAATAATAATCGGTATCTGTTGTGGTGAGTGTCTTATCATGGCAGGTTCAAACAGTCTGTGGGTAGTCTTGAATTCTGTAGAGTGGGAATTATTTTCGGTAGATTTTTTAAAGTTTAAAGTGAATTTAAATGTAACTATTTGAGGGTGAATAGATTTTGCTTGTGTAAATATGATATGCAATTCTAGCTGTGTTCTCTTTTAAATGCCAAATGATACGTGCCGTTCAGTTCATTGGAAGACAATTCAACAATTTAATTTGAAAGTAAGGATCTGAGGATGTCCGAACTGGATTTTAGACGAGGGAAGGGGAAGATCTTGTTAACGCTCGCTGACGTTTCTGTCACCCACGCGTGTGGTCGCACATACACGTGAGGATAAAACAAGTGGCAAAACACCATTGGAATATGTTAATCGATTGCCCAGTAGACAGTATTTGAACACACTCATTTATTCTGATTTAGCATTGTTACAATGAAATATCCAAGTCTCATTCCCATTTACCAGACATGTGGACACCAGACATTGAACGGACAAATGCAACAACCATATGTTCAGATGAAGCAATGTTACCACTGAAGGTTGTATTTACACAGTAGACATACAAGTATCATCTCCTATAGAGATAGCAAACCACTATCTTTGCTATCTCTATAGGAGATGATATATGAAATATGATGATCTTGTTTAACAATATGTAACATCTTAGGAATACAACAAACAGCAGAAAACAGCTCTGATCCGAACGAAAATGGCAGAGCATTGCAATCAGATAGATTTATAATCAACATTTACAAACAAAATACACCATAAAGCTTTAATCATATAGAAATATGCATACACATCCACCCTTTAAAAGATGAAAACACTCCTCAGTAAGAAGACTACTTCATAACACACCACTGACACTTCTTTATAAAAGAACAACTTCGGTGCAGGTACAGCCTACATACAACAGCAGGCGATATCAGCCGAGTTCGTTGTCAGTTCCAGGCATGGTTTCAGTCACCTACAAATATTGTAGAAGAGTACATGTCATAAAGTATGACGGTACAGCAAATTACACCATTTAAAATTAAATCATAAATCGATCAGTACAGTACACGTGTTCTTCAATGTGAAGATAATAAAGTCACACTTGCTTCCATTCTGGAATACCGCCTGACACCAGAGAACGCCCCTGGTGTGTTTGTGTTGTGTAACTTCTTCTCAAAGGTCTAGGGAATGTCCATATGTGCCTTCACCCCCACCTCACCACCCCCCACCACCTCCCTAAACCCCTCTACCAGGGTCTCCAAAGCACTTTGGTGCTTGGGTGAGCTGTCTGCTTGTTGGCTGTGTTGGGGTGATGGGTTACAGCGGGCACAGCGGGTTTACATGGATTCTGAGCTCCGTGCAAATGATTCACGAGTTTCTTCTGAATGTCGTTCTTGCTCTCTTGTGCAAAAGAAAACTGCTGAATCTCTTGAAGACAGCGCGAGTATCCTTCATTGTAATTCTGCGTTAGGCTCGTGGTGTAGGTCACTGCAGGTAAGAAAATAAAAGGTGAGATTTAGAGAGAGGTTCGCAAAGGCAAAGGGGAGGCAATCTGGTAAATAATACCATTTATCTATCGATCCATGAATCAAAACGATGTGGTTAATTACCTGTGAATAGGCGCTGGTTGTGAAGCTTCAAGAAATTCACTGTCATCTCTAGGATGTCGGCTTTCTCCAGTTTCATGTTTGGTTCTTGATTCTGAAACTCTCTTTCCAGCAGAGTCTTGAGCTGTTCGATACTGTGGTTTATTCGATCTCGTCGCTTTTTCTCTATCACTGGTTTCATCAACTGGGGGGGAAGAGAGAAAAGCAAACACGAGTTTTAATATTAGAAGGTTAAAAAAAAAGAATTTATGCGCAGCATAAGATATTGAATGATTCAGAAACACAAGACACCTCTCTTGTTAAGCAAAGCTGTTATTACCTTGTACTTCTCTTTCCTGGTGACCTTTTCTTCGGAATATTCCCTCTCAATGACGCCTGCAGTATGAGGGGCCATGCCTTTAGATTGTGCTGTCGGATAAGATGCAAGAGGGAATGAGGCTGAGTTTGCCTGCTGTGGTTCTGTGGACTCAAGCCGACCGCCTCCACTATTTATACCTCCTCCTGTCATTAAGAAAGTGTGTGCCGGTTTCCTTCGGCGTTTCCCACACTCGGAGGCCAATGATTGCCTTGGGAGCAACAATAGGAGAAGCGTTTCTTTTTAAATGGCAGTTTTCGTTCTTTTGTTGTATGATAGTCTCCAAGGACCATCTGGACAGCACGTATGACAGAGTAAATCCCAGGCAATTACTCTCAACTGAGGTTACAGGACCCTGGGAAAGCTCCTCCCGTTATTGTTGCACAAAGAATTTTATTACAGAGGAAAATATGCTGCTCTTGCACTCCTGGTTCATCTTAACTCTTTCCATTTTGCCTTGAAAAACAAGAATTCCTCACGGCAGATGTTCTCGCGTCGCTAACCGCCTATCATTCCTCTGGACGATAATGTTAAACCAATATTTTATCTCAGCAAATCGATTTTTTAAAGATTAATTTATCTGGAAGTCAAAAACATATAGATGATGCTTCAGATGTGATCTACAGTAATTTTCTGATTTAAGCACAAACCCCTCCCCCAATAGGAAGGAAACTATAACATATCTATAGGTAGGAATATTTCCAACGAATCCAATTTTTTAAAAAAATGATTATTATTTTTAAAAAGTCATAAAATAGAATGCCTCAATTGTGACCTATAGCGTGTTCTTGCTTAGTAATCATACAGAACATTATTTGAAAACCAACTAAAAATATACTGTGTATAAGACAAAATTGCGGGATTTTCTTTTGCAGAGTTTTGTAATACATTTCCATTAGCATTTGATCTTTGGCAATTTAATATTACTTAAGATTGCTGGAAACTCAAGGTGTTCATAATTGAATATAATTTGCTGCAATCCGTTTCAAACCTATTTTGAGTGACGATATAATTGAATGTGTCCTTCTGTGTGCGCTAGCAGGGCACCACAGAAAATAAACACATTGTAAACAACATGCCACAGGCACCTGTTGTAAATAACCCCAAACTAAATACCTGATCATCAAAACCCCATCAATCCGCGATTCTTTAAGCAAATGGAAAATACAATTAATGCTGTGTTGCCCTTTTAATAAATTCAGGAAGACATTCCTAAGGTTTCGGAATTTGCTAACTTTATCCCATTATTTAAAATAAATCAACAGAAATATTTGGAATTTGCGAGCCCGTGAGTTTAACATCAACTCCATGGTAAACCTCAGACAATGTTTGAGAGATCTGGAGGCTGAATAGATGGAAATGCAAACTTTATTTAAAATGTTATCGTGGGTTAGAAAGAGAAAATATGGATTATAGTGGTAATGATACTATATTTAACAAGATTAATAATTAGTATTTTGATATAGCTTCACATGATATACTGTAAACTGACGTGACTGCATCTTGTGGATAAACGCTTCAACCAATGTAAGCACAGCAACGTTTCACCAATTTACCAAATTTTGTTGAAAATATGAGTGATATAGTTGACAGTAGTCATGAAGGTCATATATACTTAGATATTATTAATAATAATAATAATCCTTGCATTTGATATAGTGCTTTTCACGTCTGCTAGACGTCTCAAAGCGCCTCACAGAATATACTGTAAAGTGAATTGACTGTGTATTTGTGGGCGAAAAGTGGCAAAAAATTGCACACAGTAGCGTCCCACAAACAGTCGGATTGAAATTATTAATTTCTTATTGTTTTTTTTGAGGGATTATTATTAGGCGAGTGGAGTAAGGAGACTTGCCCAAGGTTTCACCCTGTCTGGAAATGAACCCATGTCTCTGGCTTGGGTCAAGGCGAGTGCTTTAACCACTGAGGTGCAGGATTTTCATTGAATCCTTAGTATTATTCGGTTTCAATCAATGAAACCATCAGGCATGCTGGTGCTTCCAGGTAGCAAGATTGATGGATTATTGCTGTACATGTTGCTTGCTGAATCCCACCTCAAATACTACATATGAATCACCTAGTCTTATGGAAGACACTGTATTAATTTTGCTTCGGAAGCTAAATAGGCTACATTAGAAGGAATCCTAAGGAAATTGCCATTTTCTTTCCAATAGAGACTTTGAGGTGAACTGATCAAACGTTGTAAGGTTTTAAGATGAGGTGGAGTAGACGAGACAATATTTAATGATGACGTTTTAAAACACCAGGGGACACAATATTTTTCTTTAAAAGAGTAAGAAATGAGGTACAAGAAAGGAAACCAGTTAGAACTGTTCACGCACGCATATATATTGTAATAGATTTGATTTGGAATAAGTTAGCAGCAGAGAGATTCGAGAGAATGTGTTCCTTGGAAGCAAAGTGACCGAAAGCTTTGATGAGAAAGGAGGTAGATAGGATGAGAACATCCAAAAAGGCACGCGTTTATTGAGTGAAGTGTCAATTTCCTGTGTTACTTTTATAGCGTTTTATGTCCTAAATACTAATTTATCGTTTGTTCGTTCTTATTGTATCCAGAAGGCTTTCTTTAAGGAAGGGAAAATGACCATCGGTTATTTACCAAGTAACTTGTAATTAAGATGAAAATATGTCATTTTCAACATAACTGTATATTTCTTTGCATTTGCAAGGATGTTGCGATTGTACTGCTATTCCGAACGAAAGATTAACACGTTAATGCATCTCCATTGATACATTAAAAAAAATCATGTGTTATAGAAACGAATACAAATATCTATTTCACAGTAGCTTGTCATTACTTGTTATTACTATCCCCAACTCTGCTCCGCGTCCACGCATACCTGTAAATATAAATGTGGACATTGGGAATATTCTGCGGCGCCATAATTCAGTGAAGTGGAGCAGACCCATTTCACCAACTGTTCGGCGTTTTATGTCCGGATAAATGACATGATTTAGTCTCTATTGAAATGCACCAGCTGCGGACGACCTCTTTTGTTTATCGACACGTGGGAAACAGTCAGGTTCAGCTATCTCAGCCTTGCCCCCTAATCTCAGGGATCAGTTCAATAGAGATTGTTCCTCACACTCATCAGCACAGAAACATTGGTTCAGACACATGTGCAACTCATAGATTACGTCGATTTTTTTTAAAAACCCCGCTAATTATGCTTCAGTATTCAAAACCGAAATAGTACTTGAGGCTTATGTAGCACTATTAATGCTATTAACTTTATTTTGTCACGGCGATTACATTAAATTCCCAGTGCTTTGGTTACCCGAACATGTAGACGTGGTTTACAGTGAGTTTTTTGGAAGGGGAAATGTTTATTCATTTCAATATCATGATTCTCACCACAGTTACATCAATCAATTCTGCATGTGTATTTATATATTATATATATCTACATAAAACATATTATATATTGAGTGGACCATAAACCAACACTGCTGGAAATTGACATGAGAAAATGTCGCACAAAGTCAGCGGAAATGTGTTGCGAGGATGTCACAAAGGTGCCAAAACAGACACTGAAAAGGTTTAGATAAACACCAGATAAACATGGTACATTTCCCCCCAGAAAACATTGATTTCTGTCCTGCACATAATCTGCACAGGTGAATACAATTTGTGAATTGTGAAACACGGATTATTATCATTGCTGCAGTTGTCACTTGTATAAATTGCACTACTTATATAAAAGTGCTCGAGTTTCCAGATGACGTTATTCAAATTATTCTTAATTCTACAGACTCTTTCTGATATTGAACATGATATTTTGAAACCTGCTGGGAATGTCTGTAAGTTCCCCGCGTACTGTATGAGATACTCGCCGAGGCAAGGCTGGTGAATGGGGGAGACGCGTTTCTGCTGGAATTACCTGGTAAAGAGAAAATGCGTGTGTTTGATTGTTGGGCGAATTAGCGAATTGGCTTTGGGCTGTGGGTCCAGGTGGTGACCTATAAACTCGTCTTTCATCGCGGCACATGGGAAACTTCCAGCAGCAACTAGCTGCTCTCTGGAGGCGAGTGTGTCACCCAGGCCTTCTCACATAACAACATACCCTGTCTACCCGGGCCAGGAGCTCCTGTGGCTCGGTGGTTAGTGCACTTGTCTTGCAAGCTGGGGAGACCGAAGTGGGGAGATCTGTGTTCGAATCCAGGCAGGTCAGGACGAATAATCCACACGCCTAATAATAATACTCCCTCCAAAAAACCATCATAATAAAATTGGGTCATTTTTTCAATCCACGACTGTGTGTGGGGACGCTGCTGTGCGCAATTGGCTGCCGCGATTCGCCCACAAATATATACAGTCAATTCACTTTACAGTACATTCTGTGAAGCACTTTGGGACGTCGATAAATCAAATGCAAGGATTATTATTATTATATATTATATATGCTTTAATAAGCATTAACTGGTATAGGCGCTGCATGTAAATTACAGTTCAATGGGAACACTGGGTTTATTTGGGGGCACTAAAGCCATTTATGAAGCTCCATGGCCAGTAATTAACCCGCAGATCCCTTGTGGACTATGTAAGTAACGACATGATTTCAAAATAAATTTAAAAAATATTTTTGAACCAATCCTATGCTATATTTCATACTATATATTGATCAATGAAACTAAAGTTAGACATAAACAGGTCTGAGTCCTATCCAAGTTTGAATATTGAGCACAATTGTGTTTTTTATCCAGTAAGACTATATTTCTATTATACAGTATTTAGCCACATTTTAATAAAAAGAATTTCAGAACAAGAAGCATACATACAACAACATTACACTTGTATAGCGCCTTTCACATCAGGAGGACAATATTCTGAATGGATTTTGTCGACTAACTTGTAATTTTACAAATATAATTCAGTTCTTGTTTATGCAATTAAATTTTAGCTTCAATTTCTCATTTATAGTTACATTAACTGGATATGGAAACAGAAAATATCAACATGCAATTTTGGCTAATTTGATTTATCCACCGCCAGCTGTGGCTTGAGGAGCTCCTCATCTATTACTTAATCCTTGCATTTGATATGGCGCTTTTCACATCCTCTAGATGTCTTGAAGCACTTCACAGAATATACTGTAAATATGTAGGCAAAATGCAGCAACTAATTGTGCACAGCAGTCTCCCACAAACAGTCGTAATAATAATAATAATCCTTACATGTGATATAGCGCTGTTCACATCTTATTGACGTCCCAAAGCGCTTCACAGAATATACTGTAAAGGGAATTGGCTGTATATTTGTGGGCGAATCGCAGCAGCCAATTGCGCACAGCAGCGTCCCCACAAACAGTCGTGGATTGAAATGACCAATTTTATTGTGTTTTTTTTGGACGGATTATTATTAGGCGTGTGGAGTAAGGAAACTTGCCCAAGGTTTCGCCCTGACCTGCCTGGATTCGAACACAGGTCTCCCCACTTTGGTCTCCCCAGCTTGCAAGACAAGTGCTCTAACCACTGAGCCACAGGAGCTCCACGATCGTGGATTGAAATGACCAATTTATTATAGATTATTAGGTGCATGGAATAACCACTGTAACCACTGAGCTGTAGGGCTCCTACTTCTCCCTCTCCCAAGCCCCAAACTGTTGTTTATTCCCAAACCATTTTGGAGCCAAAAGCAACCCAAAGGCACTGCTCTCCACCATCCATCATCTCCTCTGAACCCCACTCATACTGTCTACATCATCCTCCACTTCCATGATGGCCCCTACCATGCCCCACCCCCCACCCCTACAATCTATTGCTCGGATCACTTTCACCTTCTTCTCAACCACCATCTCCCAGATGAAGCCCACCACCCACTGCATGCAGCCCCTCCCCACCCATTGCTGGTCACCCTTCCTCTCCCCACAGCTAGCTGACACAGTCAACCAGTTGCTCCCTCAGATTCTGTTCATTTTCCTCTTAAAACCACTGTCATCATTTCCCTAAAAAAAATACCATTGACCCACAAACCAATATAAATTTCAGTCCCATCTGATACCAACCTGCCCTCCTTGCAAAAGCTCTGGAATGCATTGTCGCTAACCAGCTTTGCTCTCACCTCTCCCTCCCTCAAGCCCTTCCAGTCTGATTTCCACACCGCCCACAGCAGAGATATTGATTGTCAAGGTCAAAGTCTAAGCTTCCTAACTCTCTGACCTGCTGACTCCCTACCATCCTGCCCACCACCTCCGTTCAGCAGGCTCCAGTCTACTCCATGTCTCCCGCCCGACGCACCCTACCATTGGTGGCTGGGCACTCAGCGCCTCTGCCCCCATACTCTGGAACTCCATCTCACAGTCCATTTGCCTTGAATTCTTGAAGGCCAGTCTCTTTTTCGATCGTGCCCACCCACCTCTCTCCACCTGCCCTGCCCCTCAGCCATGCTTGGATCCTGACCCCCTGATTGTTCAGCATCTTGGGATATTCCCCCCGATGTGAAAGGTGCTCTATAAATGCAATTTTGTTGTTGCTGTTGTTGTCGGCACTCTGAGATGCTATCCCGCGTGGACGACATAAATGCAAGCCATTCTGTCCTTGTCATTAACAAGGTCTCACTTTCCATAACCAGGGGTCTCTCTGCTCCTCGACATCTTGGACCTTTCTACCATATTCGACAGTTGATCATGCCATCTTTATCCACTGCCTCACCTCCCTCATCCACCTTAATGGGACTGCATTAGCCTAGTTTGAGTCCCACTTAACAAAGCACCTTACTTTCTCTCTAGATTTGATGGATTGTGGTGGAGGGGAGACCAGCGAGGAGGGCATTGGAATAGTCCAGCCGAGAGGTGACAAACGAGTGGACCAGTGTTTCAGCGGCTTTGGGGGCGAGATATTGGTGGACATGGGCGATCTGATGGAGGTGGAAGAAAGTGGTGCTGGTGAGGGACCAGATGTGAGGGAAAATACTCTCCTTCCACTCCACTCTGCCCCTTCCCCTTGCTCGGGTCCCAACCCCTGACTGTTCAACGCTTTGAGACGTCCTCCTGACATGAATGGCGCTCTTTACATGTAATTTGTTATTGTTGTTGCTCCCCTTGCCTCATGCTCGGCCACTGTCAAGTGCTCTGCGATGCTACCTTGTATGACTGGCGCAATGTAGATACATATTGTTGTTGTTTAAAGCCCTCCACAATCTCACCTCACCCTACATCAGCGACCTTCTAACCCTTACCAACCTGCCCGCCCCCTCTGCTCCATGTCCCCCAACCCATCCACCCCACCATTGGTGGGCGAGCCTTTAGCCACTCTGCCCCCCAATCTCTGGAACTCCGTACCGCAGTCCCTCCGCCTCACCCCTTCCCTGGCCTCCGTCAAGTCCCGCCTCAAGACTCTCCTCTTCGATGGTCCCATCGGCAACTCCTAATCAACAAATCACCATCTTCTCTCCACCTCCTGTCCCCAGCTCGGGCCTGACAGTGACTGTCCAGCGCCTTGGAACGTCCTCCTGACGTGAAAGGCCCTATACTAGTGTAATTTTGTTAGTGTTGTTGTTATTCTGGGATGTCTACCCTGGATTTTAACACATTGTTTCATGTGTCATCTGAAATCGTCAAGCATTGCCAGTAAACAGCGCCCCCTTGTGGTAAACCACAGTTGTCACATTTGGCTTGGATATTTCTGTTGACAATAATTAAATTTGCAGCATATAAGCATCCAGAGCAGTCATCATAAAAACAACAAGAGGAACAGCTTGCAATTATGAAATAGGACAACTTGTTACAGCACTTCATAGAGATAGAATGGGAGCCTGAGCAATGGGAGAGGGTGGGGTGTGTGTGTGGGGGAGGGAGGCAACGGAGGGCAAAATAGCTGAAATTATTTAAATTAGAATAGTGTACGACGTGCACAAATTATAATCTGAAATCAAACCGACATTGAATAGCTATATAGTGGTTTGGATTTAAGTTTGGATAAAGTGCTCCCAGACGCTACCCTGTGGGAAGGGTGGATAAATGCAAGTTGTTGTTGTCTGTCCAACATTGAGTCCTGGACGAGGGCCAACTTCCTCCAACTCAATGTCAACGAGACCGAGGCCCTCCTGATAGGCTCGCGTAGGAACCTCCACACCTCAGGCGCTGACAACATCAGCATTCAAGGCTGCTCTCTCCACCTCTGGAAGCCAGTCAGGAATCTGGGCGTCTTGTTTGACCCCGAATTGTCCTTCCTTCCTCATATCCGCTCCATGACTGGTACAGCTTTCCACCACCTCCGCAATATTGCCAGACTCCACCACTACCTCAGCCCACATGCCGCTGACACACTTATACATGCCTTCGTCACATCTAGGCTCGACTACGGGAACTCTCTTCTCGACAGCCTTCCCAGCTCCTCCCAGAACATTCCAAACTCTGCAGCTCCAGCTCTTATACTCTCCCACACTACGCTGCGCGACCACATCACTCCCACCCTTGCCCATCTCCACTGGCTTCCCATCCCCCAAGGATTGAATTCAAGATCCTCATCCTCACCTTCAAGGCCATTTATGGCTTTGCCCCCGACTATCTCTCTGACCTGCTGTATCCCTATCAGCCTGCTTTCCCCCTCCGTTCAGCAGACTCAGGCCTGCTCCGCGTCCACCACCCTAACCGCCCAACCATCAGCAGCTGGGCTTTCACCTCTCTGCTCACACACTGTGGAACTCCTTCCCGCAGCCCATCTGCCTTGCTTCCTCCCATTCCTTCTTCAAGGCCGGTCTCAAGACCTTCCTCTTCGACCCCGCCTTCGGCTCCCCCACTAAGTCTTCCCTCTCTCCTTCCCCCCACCCCGAACCACCCCCACCCCGCTTGGGTCCCATCCTGACTGTTCAGCCCTTTGGGACGTCCTCCCGACATGAAAGGCGCTTTATAAGTGCAATTTTGTTGTTGTTGTTATTGGTGGTGGTTTATTTTTCTATAATTCATCTTCAGTTTGTCGCTTGTGGAGCATCCACAAGTCAGATTGACCACCCATCGGTCAGATTATTAAGGACAAGGCTTAAAATGAGAGCGATACTGCTGTTGACTCAGGCTCACTAAAACAATTAGAATAGAGTTGTGGGTCCAAAAAAACAGTCTAACTGACTATCTCCCAGCGCAGCCCCTGCTATCGGTTCCTCTCCAGCTGGGCTTAAGGGTGTGTTTCCTGCTTCCTCATTTCGCATCTGTGTCCCGTCCCAACTCTCTCTCTCCCTTTCCCCCCCACCCCTCTCTCTTCTGTCTCCACATTCCTTTCCTCCCCCTCTCCCCCATTCCTTTCCTTCCCTTCTCTCCTCTCTAGTTACTGCTCCCCCTCGTTGTCAACCGCCCTCTCTCCCACTCGCATCTACCTCTCTCCCTTTCTCCACTCCCCCTCTCCTTCCACCCTCCCTCCCCGTCTCTTTGCCCTGTCTCTCAACCCCTTCTCTCTCTCACTTGTGTGTTTGTGTTGTCTCTCAACCTTTATTAACTCCTCTACTCACAAATTGGTCAGAAGGGACAGAGGAAGTTCAAATAAGTGCAAATAAGCAGTAATCCAATTTAGAAAACAGAAACATACACATCTGGTTATGATTCAAACATTTAAATTAATTGCAATTTCCCAAACTGAGTATAAAAAATCTAAAAAAGTTCGGGTGGAAAATATTCTGTTTGACTCATTTTAAACTGACATGCATTGTTTTGAAATAGATTTTTACTTCAATCATTTTAAGCACTTAACATTAGTACAAAATAATGTGTTCATAAATTATTACGGGATTCATAATTAATAAGCATATGAACCGAACGGAATCAAGTTCAATCAGTCAGCAATTTGCAATCAGTGATAATATTCCCATAGTAATCTTTGCATTTTATATAACACCTGTAGCAACATCTTTAAGTGCTTCACAGGAAATTACAGTCAACTGCAGTGACTGTTCATTTACCAGCCAGCTGGACAGTTAATTTGACCACAGCAATGTGCTTCAAACAGTAAGTTAGTAATCTTGTAAAAGCTAATATAAAATTTGTCGCAGATGTTACATATAATGTTTACTTATTGATTTCATTGATTATTTTACTTTTAATAGATTTTCCTTATTTTCTGTTAATCGAGTTTCTTTTCACAAATCCATCTATATGGCGTGCTGCATGAATCGTCATTCCACAACCCGGCGAAGTGTAAATTCGCACAATGTTCGGACTCCAAGTGATTATCTGGCTGACCTGGTATCCAAAACCTAACCACATACAAGAATCGTGTTATTTTACATATTTTGCACGATTAGAACAGTCATCATGGGAGCGGGGGCATGGGGGTGGATTGGTGTGAGGGGGGTGGGGGGTGGGGGGGTATGGAGTGGATGGGGGTGATGGGGATAGTCACATTAACAATAACGATTAAGGAGCATGTCCTGCCTCACCCTCCCATGCACATACACTATTGCTGAGTTTCCTGCATCCATCTTTAGTATTTTGAGTGACTATGAACAAAGCCTTAGTTTGTTGCTTAGATTCTGCAAGGAAACTTTCACTTTGGGTTTTTGTATGCCGTGTTTACTGCTGGTAATAACAAGATAAATGGTCCATCCTGGATCAGAAAGAAGCAGGCTGGCTTCTGTTTTGGGGAGGAATGTGTAGGAAAGACAGGTTATGCCTTTGTAAGAGATTTCAGAGCATTGTAAGGCTAAGAGGAAATCCACCGATGTTGTGTTGAACGATTTTCCCAAGACCTTGTGCCTCATGATGAACCTGGAAGCCTTGGAAATATATTGTCAAATCTTGGATATTATTTGCAATGTAAACCCAGTACTGCAAATGGACTGAGCTCATCGCTCCAGGAAGTGGATGGGGGGTGGGGGGTGGGGGGTGGCGGGTGGTGTGGGTGGCTGTGGTGTTAAGGCAAGTATACCTATTCTCGTCCACCCTATTCAATATCTTCATCAAGAATGTACCTTGGGTTTTACCAACCTCTGGCTAATACTTTCCAGAATTAGGTAAACAGAATGTGTCCCCCAGGGAGAGAGTGTGGGTTCAATTCCCAAAATTAATCACTATAATTTAAATATGTTAGTGGGATACAACTCTCAGTTTGGTTTGGATACACTGAACGGATTTCCACATGTATCAGCCCCCAGCTGACAAAACAAAACGACAAGCCTCACAATGATACAATACGCCAGCTTGCAGAAACTCACTTTGGAGTACTTGAATAATTAGTACCATCTTCCCAAAGCCACATGCCTTTAGAGTTCAAATCAGTGAGTCCAATCCAGTGGATAACTGAGGCAGTGCGATCAACAAGAAAATCCTATGATGCAATGGAATGAAAGACAGATCCATGGTTTGATCAGGAAGCAACTATTGCCCTTCATGTATAAGTCAACTCTTAATCAGCAGGACTAGCGTTAAAGCACACTCCAATATCTGATGAAAAAGTGAATTTTCTATAGTTAACTTGAGCATTCTGTATCGGAGTCCTGTAGCCCAGCAGTTAGAGCACTCGCTTTACAAACAAGCATGAGACCTGTGTTCGAATCCAGGTAGGTCAGGGCGAAACCTTGGGCAAGTTTCCTTACTCCACACACATAATAATAATCCCTCCAAAATAAAACGCAATAATAAAATTGGTCATTTCAATCCACGACTGTTTGTGGGACACTGCTGCGAGCAATTGGCTGCTGCATTTTGCCCACAAATATACAGTCAATTCATTTTACAGTATATTATGTGAAGCGCTTTGACATGTCTAGAAGACGTATAAAAGCGCTCTATCAAATTCAAGGATTATTATATTATTATTCTTCCGGAACCAAAGTTAAACTATTTAATAATTTTCAACATTGAAAAAGCTGCAAAATGCCATTCTCACGAGCTCTGTGAAAGTGCTCTGTTTGAGCAAGTTGCCGTTGTAGTTCTCTGCCATGGATGAGAAGCAGATAGAGGAACATGCATTCTTACGAAATATGATCAAAATCCTTTGACTCTGGTAATTAATTATTGCTAAGCACCCGAACTGTGATCCTGGAAATAAATATCTAGCATTCTTATAACAGAATAGCACTTATAGCAGAAAGTATTATTTGAAACAACAACAACAACAAATTACACTTATAAAGCGCCTTTCACGTCGGGAGGACGTCCCAAGGCGCTGCACAGGAGGCGTGTGACCCGAGCTGGGAGGGGAGTGTTTGGGAAGGGGTGAAACACATAGGGGAGGTCGAAAAATTCTGGGTGGAACAAAAGGGTCGAAGAAGAAAGTCTTCAAACCGGCCTTGAAAGAGGAAAGGGAAGAAACGAGACGGAGGGATTGGGGGATGGAATTCCATAGGGTCGGAGAAGAAAAACTGAAGGCCTGGCCTCCGATGGTGGGGCGGTTTGGGCGGGGGGCTTGGAGCAGGCCAAGTCCTGCTGAGCGGAGGGTCTGGGTGGGCTTGTAGGTGGAGAGTAAATTGGTTAAATAGGGCGGGGCAAGGCCATGTAAGGCCTTGAAGGTGAGGCCGAGGATCTTGAACTCGATCCTCTGGAGGATGGGGAGCCAATGGAGACGGGCGAGGGTGGGGGTTATATGGTCGCGGAGGCGGGTGCGGGATAATACACGGGCTGCAGAGTTTTGGATGACCTGCAGCCTGTGAATGGAGGAACTGGGGAGGCCGACGAGGAGAGAGTTCCCGTAGTCCAGCCTTGAGGTGATGTACGCGTGCACGAGTGTTTCGGCAGCGCGGGGGGTAAGATAATTGCGGAGCCTGGCAATGTTGCGCAGGTGGAAGTAAGCGGTGCCGGTCAAGGCGCGGATGTGGGGGAGGAAGGAGAGTTTTTGGTCGAACGTGATGCCGAGGTTCCTGATTGGCTTTGTGAAGTGGAGAGTGCAGCCTCGTATGTTGAGGCTGGCAGCGCCCGATGTGCGGAGGCGCTGGCTTGAGCCAATCAGGAGGGCCTCGGTCTTACTCACGTTCAATTGCAGGAAGTTTTCTCTCGTCCAGGACTCGATGTCGGACAGACATGCTGTCAGAACATCGATGGTCTGGGGGTTGAGGGATGAGGCAGAAAGGTACAACTGGGTGTCGTCCGCATACATGTGGAAATTTACCCCATGTTTGCGGATGACGTCGCCCAGAGGGAGCGTATAAAGTGTGAAAAGGAGGGGGCCGAGGACAGAGCCCTGAGGGACGCCATGAGAAACTGTGCGGGGGTTTGAGGAAAAACCATTGGAAGATACAAAGTGTAAACGGTGGGTCAGGTAGGAATGGAACCAGTCAAGGACTGTGCCTTGAAGGTTGAGGTGGGAGGAAAGACGTTGGAGGAGGATGGTGTGATCGACTGTGTCGAACGCAGCAGACAGGTCAAGGAGGACGAGGAGGCAGAGGGAGCCCTGGTCACAGGCAGTTAGGATGTCATTTGTAACCTTAACCAGGGCAGTTTCTGTGCTGTGAATAGGGCGGAAACCTGATTGGAGGGGTTCAAGGAGTGAGTGAGTTGAAAGGAAAAGCGGAGCTGGGAGGCAACCACTCTTTCAAGGACCTTGGATAAAAACAGGAGGTTGGAGATGGGTCGATAGCTTGATGGCTGCGACAAGGGAGGGTTTCTTCAAGATAGGGGTGATGGTGGCGGTTTTAAGGGAGGTAGGGACGGTGCCTGAGGAGAGGGAAAGTTTGATGATGTCAGAAATTTTCATTTAAATTAACAAATTGTTCAATATTTTCTGTGCTTCGATTAATTTGGCAATCCCAGTGGAGGTGAACTGAGCAGGAATTTAACAAGGGTTATCAGATCACTGCTCAATGGAAAGTTTTTAATTTTCACGTGAACAATGCCTTATCATTAATGTTTGGAAAAATATTGTCATCCATTATAACTGAAATATTCGGTACATAAAAGCATCTGAAAATGTCAGGGTTTGTTTTATACACCAAAATATTTTGTAAAATAATTCATGTCTTACCTGTTCCTGCTTATTGTTGATCACAACAAGATTTGATTGACTTGACTTGCAGTGTGCTTGTGCATTTTCAAAGGTAGCAGAAGAGAGTGAAAAAAAATAGCAGCTCCCAGCAAATATTGTCCAGTCTTTTGAGCAGGTATTGCTTCCTAATCATTATATGATAATCATTATTTTTTGAAAACTTGTTTCTCTATTGGAAATCAAGTATTGTATTTGAAAGAAGAAATACCTGTTTCTGTGTTCTAAAATATCAAATATTAGCGCACACTCCTACAATCATAAATACTTTACCAAAATAGCATAATTTACTTAAAATTGCCAGGGAAATGTTTATTGCAAAATCATAAATTGAGGAGAAATGGGCCAATATATGAATTTATTGAATATACTGAAACTTGAAGCTCTTTTTTCAATATATGCAATTCAATTTTAAAATAAATTCCTCCGTTGCTTGTGAAAAGCATTTGTACTTTTCTGATTTTCAAGATATATATCCAGCTAATTACCACCGTTGCTCTTGTTTCCACCAAATAGCTATAGGGATATTGAACTTGAAAGTTGATCAATTACTTCTCCTGTTTGAAAATGTTTTGTGCATTGGTGTCCTGGAAATGTGCTGAACATGTAAACTGGTGGGGGCCAGAAAGTTCTGATTTCAATCCCTAGGCTCAAAATTGCATTGAGTCAAAGTTCATCATAAGACTATTTGGCCTAAAGTTTTGATCGAGTAGATGTTTGAAAATGTTTTTACATGAAGTTTTAATTTAGATTGAAGTTCTTAAAAGAACTGGTTCCAAATTCTGTACTATCTTAAATTTGAAAACAAATTGGCCTTACAGACTAATGTGAGATGGATTTAGTCTGTTGCTTTGTAAAATAAATGTAAGGAATGTTTTAATAGTTAAAATATTAACTTGGCAATCATAATTAATATTTTCCTTCCTTCTTAAAGTGTATGGCTCAGTTGGGACCATTTTCATTTCTGATTCTGAAAACTGCAGCATCTGCTGGACTGGCACCAAGTTTCAGCACATTCCTCATAACTTCTGTTAATGATAATAATAAATAATAATCATTGCTTTTGATATAGTGCTTTTCAAGTCTTCTAGAGGCCTCAAGGTGCTTCACATTATTTAGTGTAAAGTGTATTGATTGTATATTTGTGGGCAAAATGTGTCAGCCAATTGCGCACAGCAGTGTCCCACAAAGAGTTGTGGATTGAAATTACCAATTTTATTATTGTGTTTTTATTTTGAAGGATTATTATTAGGCGTGTGGAGTAAGGAAACTTGCCCAAGATTTCGCCTGACCTGCTTGGAATCAAACCCAGGTCTCTCGCTTGCAAGACGAGTACTATAATCACTGAGCTACAGGACTCCATCATTCCACTTTTCCTCTATTGGTGGGCGTGCTTTCAGCCACTAAGCCCTGAAACCCTGAAGCACCTCTATCCCTCTGCTTTGTTCCCTAACTTCAGTTCCCGCCTGAAGACCTTCCTAGTTGACTTTGCCTATGGTCACCTCCCCTCTACCCGGCTCAGAGTCGGGCTCCGCCGCGAGTCAAGTGCTCGGAGTCACTACTCTGTGTGAGGGCCGCTATTTAAATGCAAGTTGTCATTGTTCTTTATTCAGAAATTGCAGGGAACTTTGTTACTTGCAGCCCTAAATAAAGACTTTGAGCTCATATTGACACTTCACTGCAGAGCTGGGGGAGTGCTGCATTGCGTGAGGTGGCTTCCTTTGGAAGAGATGTTGAATAACCTCCCCTGTCTGCCTTTTAAGGTGGACATTAGTGATCCCATGGCATTATATAGACAGAGAAGTGAATGCTGGCAACAATCCCTAACTAAACAAAATGGTTATTCACTTAATGGTTCTTTGTGCGATGTTTATGCCTATTTGCTGCCCTCAAATTCATTGGTGCATTAGCCTGCAGATACACAATTTCTACACTTTACAGTAAACTTTGAGATATATTTGACTTGTTATGTGAAATACAAGAATAATTATTAAGTCATCTATGTGTATCAAATACACAACCTTTTGTTTAGAGTCTTGTAACATTGATATAAAAATTACCATCATAAATCGATTTTAAATAGCTAGGTTTGTCTTACTGCATCTTGTCAGGTTCTTGATAGATTCTATTATAGTTGAGATAGATTCCTGCAGCTTTTGAACATGGTTCGATGTAGATATAACTGAAAGGAACATGTTTGTATAATAATTACACAATAATGCAGTTTTAGCAGACATTCACAATTCTATTTTAATAAAGCTATATTCTTCCTAATGTGGATAAGAACAGATCTACTTGAATTAATGTTTCAGTCTCTGTCAACCAGCTCACTGGCAAACCAACAAGATACAAAATTTGCATCCCATTACATGCTGTAATGGAAATAATTTGTACACAGTAGTGTCCCACAAACAGTCGTGGATTGTAGTGACTAATTTATTATGATTATTTAGGCAAATATTAGGCAAATGATCACCATATTAACTTTTGCATTGAGCACCTAATTTGAATGTATGCAACAGTTTCAATTAACAATAACCTCCTCTGAACAAATACTTTGTTTCAGATATATGCTTTACTAGGTGGTAACACCTCTGCAAGAATATACACACAGCTACACTTTGCTTTTTAGAAACATACTTCTTGTAACTCTTCTGTAATGATTGAAATAAACTTCCAAAATGTAACTAATGTTGCTTCTGTGGATTATTAGATGCAAAATATTGGAAAAAGATTGTTTAAACTAAAAGGAATTCTCTTGAATGTCCTTCTGAGATTCCTATTAATAACTTGGTATGATAAGATGAAAGGAAATTTAGAGTGCTATCACACTACATCTGTCCCATCTTACCTACCATTTAAATCCTCATTTTGTGGTTATTGGGGTTAAACAGTAAAAAAAAAGTCAATATCTGACATAACCAGAAAATCCAGCTGCTCCAAATCTTTGTTTTTCTTGTACTCACTCACTCACTCACTCACTCACTCACTCACTCACTCACTCACTCACTCACTCACTCACTCACTCACTCACTCACTCACTCACTCACTCACTCACTCACTCACTCACTCACTCACTCACTCACTCACTCACTCACTCACTCACTCACTCACTCACTCACTCACTCACTCACTCACTCACTCACTCACTCACTCACTCACTCACTCACTCACTCACTCACTCACTCTAAACTCTGAATTTCTCATCAGGGACAGACTCGAAGCGCTGAATGGGCAATCCCTGTTCGGATGTTCCCGTGCTTTTAGCCTCAAACTCTGGAACTCACTCCCTCCTCCCCATCTTCAGATCATGCCTTAAAACCTTCTTCTTCGACCATGACTGTGGTCACCTCCCACTCTCCCTAGAAAGATGTCAGGTTCTGCTTATGCTGGCACTACATAAATGAAAGTTGTTGTTTTTGGTATTATATCCACTAGATACCAAATCTAAACTTTAAATGCCATCCCCGTAACTGCTGGTGAATTCCCATAACACTGCCCTTTGCTTTCTGGCAGTATACTGTATAGCCAACAGAAGTTTTTTTTTCAATGTATTTTGAATGGCATTCATATAGGTTTTTTTCCAATTGTTTCTATCATTTTTGCATACAATATGACCTGCTTTTATTTCCTGTTACTAGTAGAGATGAAACATCATAGTACTGTAATTAATCTAACATTATATTTATAAAATTATTTCATACTTCTAATTGGCTTGCTCATATTGTCAAACACCCTTAATTTTCAGAGTTAATATAAATTATATTATATTTATATGTATCTATGTACCTGCATGACAATAAGCATTGACACGAAAGTTCCTACCTTCACTTTGGAGATTATTCAACTTGACATAAAATGACATATTAAGAGTGTTCAAATTCTGCGTCTGGATGAGGACTCCATCAAACTGTGAATCTGAACACAATGTGGAGTATAATATTGTTCTGGACACTCTACACTTTTCATGATTTTCTTTCAAATAGACTAACTGAACCTGATGACATGAATGCCATTCATTGAACATTTCTATTTTATATATTTTAAAGATAGGAATTTAAAGTATGATTTAAATATCTCAACTAACATCTAAAAATGATACTACACCCGATCAACATGAGCAATAGTTGTGTTGATAGATTTTAGAATTATTTGTGCTCAACATAATCACATATTAAGAGAATCGAAAATAAGAAAATGTTACCTTTGAATTTTTGCAATTCAGAATGGGTTTGTGTCTGTGAGTCTTCCAATAGTGTCAAATGTTTATTTATTGATGTATCTAAAGAAGTCAAAAACAATTTTTAAAAATAATATGAATTTCTTCAATATTTTCATTCAGTGAAAGGAACTCGTTTCTGTTCTGGGTAAATCGGCTGCCATGTTCACTTACAAAATTCACAATAACTAGACTTTACAGTAAATCTTACTAAGCCCTTAGGTACGTTCTCCAAACTTGAATGCCACTGTATCAAATGCAAGGATTGTTATTAATAGTACTATTAGTTTTCTTGTGTTTGGACATAGAACGTATACCTAGAGGCTTCAGCATCATATGATACTGAATCCTATGAGGACCCTCATGAGTCCTATGTGGAGACTGACCGAAATAGAGGCATCATTGAAGTTTAGAGTGGTTTGCGGTAGGCCAGATAGTATTATTCCCTGGGACATATGTGGCCCGCAGGCCACCAGTTGGATCACTCTGATCTAAATCAATAGAACATAGACATAATTCAATTATTTATCATCCATCCAGTAGGAAAAGGGGCTAGTCTTCATGGGTAAATCGAAATGATAAAATGTGATATTATCACTTAATTCTCTGATGAAAAATAATAACCACCTGACCACTTTTGTTTTCCCAGATTGAAATCATCTACAACTTTCGATAAAATACTTTTATAGTAAAAATGGATTGGATAAAGAAGGGGTATAAATAAGCATGATACAGAAAAGTTTCAACTGAGATTCCAGTTTGGCTGAATTTTCATACAAATCTAAAGTGTGCCATCCTGTATGAAGAAAAGTGTTTAGAAATATGCCTGTTTCTTTTAGGTTCTCCAGTTCCCCAGTCGTCATGGTGATAAACTCACTTAGAGTTTTTAGATTTTTGGTTAGATTTCCATCTGAAAAACAATCACAGTATCAATGAATAGATTTATGCAATATCACATTCGGACAATTAGTGATTGAATTCAACATTGTATATTACGTCTCTAATGCAATAACATTATCCGTGGAACGTAATACAATGCTTGTTTCACTGCTGAAAAGAACCACGCTCCATCGCGTTTAGCTGAACTGAAACTCCAAAAACAATAATATATTGAGGGACATCAACTGGCATTATCCGTATGCTTCCAAGTTGTACACTGCAAAACCATATCAACAGAAGTCTATTTTGGATCTGCCAATGAATATTGTGTACTATGCCATATGAATTGTGAAAACAAACTTTTTAGTGTGGTCAACAAAATTATTTGAATGGGCATTCAACCAATGTTCAGAGAGCTATTCAACAATTATCGCACATTGGTTAAGATTGACTTTTTGCAATCCTATCTTTGGCAATTTGTTTCAGTAGTATTATCCATATGATGTTCAATCAGTTAGCGCCAATCAAGATGAGAGATAAGTATTGAAGTCTAACACAATATCCTCCACTTCTTGACATATGGATAATAATACTAAAAGTTAATATTTTATCTTTTAGAATTTGCACTTCAGCATCATATTCTTAACACAATATTTGACAAATGTTTTATTGCCTCAATTGATTTGGTCCCTAAAAACAGTGATGTGAATTAATCCCCCAGCCTTTTTAAATAGCTATTTTCTTAGAACTTTTATATAAAGTTACAAAATGTTATAAACAGTTGAAAAAAAACACCGACTTCGGCTACTAAAATATTGAGAAGCATTTTTTGTGTGTGTTTGTTTTCTACAAATTATTGAATTTTAGCCAGCTTTGAGGTAACTTCAAATGTAACCCCCGTTTTCTCACCTCTCTGCATTTGGCAACACTAAATCTGTAACAAAGACAATTTTCTTCCATGATCACACTTCTGTTTTTTAAAAAATAAAATTAGAAACTTCTGAAATACATTATAAGATCATCATTCTTGCTCTGTGGTTCTTTGTAAGAACAACAATAAAATGGTTTTGTAGAGTGCCTTTCAAGTCCAAAGTGGGGTGGTAAATGAAAACGATTTTGAAGGAAAAATTGGCTGGATGGCTCAGGGTAAGGTGCACAAATGAGGGGAATGAGCCAGAGAAATACGGAATAGAGCATATATAACTGATCGTCGGCCTTTGATCAAACATTGATTTCCATCGGTATGACTGAATAGACCCAGACTTTTCAAACATCAACTTTGAATTGATTTATTGTTGTAATAAACATATGAATACAAAATCTATTCTCAGGGACTCCTCCTGTGTGGCTTTGCTATGATTGCTGCATGGCCAAGATGTTTATTATCTTTTAAAAATCACAGAAATAATTTTTGTATGAAATATGACCAGTCGGGCATGTATCAGAGGCAGCTCTAGAATTGTACTTTATAAAGGTTTAAAAGGAGAAAAATCAGAAAAAATGAAAATTTATTTTCATACCGTTTTTTGGAAAGTATTGCATTTCAGCCCTATTGCCGATTGACTGTTGCATGGCTTTGATTTTGTCTGATAGAGTTACATCTGCAAAATAATGGTAAGCAGTTTTCAAAAATACATAATCTGCTATGAATTATTGTATCAAATTACTGAATAATGGACAAATGGCTATAATATAATACATTACAATGGTAGTTACATGTATATGTCCCCTTTCATACTGAGAAGATGTCTCAAAGTGCTTTACACGGCTTTAAATAAATGATCGGGTGAGTTAGAAGGTGGGTGCATAAATAAATAAATGGCTTAAGGCAAGTGATGAATGGATGGGGGACAGTGGGATGGATTAGTGGGTGGGTATTAATTCTGTTATCCTCTTACTCGATTCTCTAATATCTGTGTCAAATTCCAAATACCCTCAGAAATCTTCTACATTGCCAAAACTTACATGCAATGATACCGAGGACTGACGTGAGCATCAGAAAGACCAAAATGCCACCAAACCGGTGAAGCCTGTTCTTCTTCATTTGTTCTGCCCATCGAGTCCAGCTATTCCCTACATCAGGATATATAGACAATGGATCTGTTACAAAGACCAATTTAAGCAATGCGACAATAACCTAGATTTCATACTTTGTTTACAAGGTTAAAATTGAAAATGAATCTGCCACATTAATTTAAGTGGTACCTTTGTTAATAAATGAAAGATTTGCATCATCATAAATTTGGAAATTCTGTAAGGAATCTGTAGCGTCTTTATGTTCCATTCTTAACCGAATCCTGTTTCTGAACTGCAGTGGTGTGGAATGAACTAGAATGCACTCTTCATGTGGCGTTTTGCTGATTTATTTCCTGGTTTACTAATTTTATGCTGAACTTTTAATATACATTATGTGCTATTCTTGATCTGGAATCATTGTGCAAATGTCATAGATTTCACAGTTAAACAAAGAGGAATTGAATCTGAATCTAATGATTTGCAAAATACTGCAATTCCAACATTTGTAAATTGATGATCTCAAGTATACCAAGGAATTGAAACTGAATTTAAATTGTTGACAAATAATCCCAAATGTGGTGAACTGATAGCCTCAAGTATAATGCCTTTCTATGAATGTGTTTTGTATCATATTTCATTAAATATTTGCAAAACTCCATTCCCCAAAGCAACAAGATTCACATTGTGAAAGATGGGCAACCATTTCTGGAGCATTTTGGAAATAGGGATGATTTCATATTTGACTTCAGCATCAGGCTTGATGAGGAATTAAAATCAGAATCCAATACTTTTTAATTACTGGACAGGCACAAGCAAATAGTTCTTGATGACTGAAACACGTAATTCATTGTTGTTTGTGGGACATTGCTGTGCGACGATTAGCTGCCACATTCTCCCATATTGTCCTTTGAGATCTCTTCGCAGCTTGAAAGGTGCTGTATCAAATGTGAGGCTGAAATAAGTGAAAGCATAAATGTATCATTATTATTCAACTTAAAAAGTGAGGGTTCAAAATAAGGCCCTGCAGGCAAACTATGATTGGTATAACTTAGGACCAAGAAATGATACAACACTGGCTCCAAGTGCTCCACTGATTTCCTGACTGATGATCATCATATGAATTTATGAATAGCATATACATGTAGATTTAAAAAATGCATGTGGGGCAAAATGTGGTACAACAATAAAATGACATTTGTATAGCACAGTTCACATCGGGAGGACTTCCCAAGGCACTGCACATTCAGTGTTTGGACCTGAGGTGATAGAAAATTATATTTATATCGTGATTGCGGCTCCCGCTCTTACCCAGTCACCTGTCGGGTACCCCAGGGATCCATCTTCGGTCCCCTCCTCTTCCTCATCTATATGCTCCCTCTTGGGGATGTCATCCGCAGACACGGGGCACACTTCCAAATGTACGCAGATGACACCCAACACTATTTCTCCACTTCACTTTGCGACCCTCAGTCCCCTGATGTTCTGTCAGCCTGCCTGTCAAACATCAGGAGCTGGATGAGTGTAAATTTCTTGGAGCTGAGTGTTGACAAGATGGAGGCCATACTCTTTGGCTGTTGTCAACGTCTCCATTCATATGGCTCTCAGCTCCTCCACCTTCCCAGTCTCCCCCTGAAACTCACTGAACCTGTGCGCAACCTAGGTGTCCGGTTCAACCCCCAACTGTCCTTCCTCCCCCACATCCGGTCCCTCACCAGCACCGCCTTCTTCCACCTCCAAAAGATTGCCCATCTCCGGCAATACCTCACCCCAAAAGCCGCTGAAACCTTGATCCATGCCTTCGTCACCTCACGGCTGGACTATTCAAATGCCCTCCTCGCTAGTCTCCCCTCCACCACAATCCATAAAATCCAACTCATCCAAAACTCTGCCGCCCGCATACTCACCTGCACCAAATTTCGCTCCTCCATTACCCCAGTCCTTGCCAGACTTCACTAGTTCCCTATCCCTGAGAGGATCGACTTCAAGATCCTCATCCTTGTTTTCAAATCCCTCCACTCCTCTGCACCCCCCTGTCTCTCTGATCTCCTTTCTCTTCAAACCAGCTCCCATTGCCTTCGCTCCACCGGGTCTGGCCTCCTCCATGTCCCTGAATCTTCCGCACCACCCTCGGTGGCCGGGCCTTCAGCCACTATGCCCTGAGGTTCTGGAATTCCCTTGTAAAAAAGTACTATGTTAAAGGTGGTAGTACCATGATACTACCACCATTACCATGGTACTTTTTTTACAAGGGTTCCCTCCCTCACTACCTTCGCCTCTTTTCTCAGTTTCAGGTCACAGTTGAAGACCTTTCTCTTCGACCGCGCCTTTAGTCACCTTTCTGCCCCTGCCCCTGGCTTGGTCCCGGGATCCGCTATGGTGAAACGCTCTGAGATGCGGTCCGGCGTGGAGGGCGAGATATAAATCGAAGTTGTTGTTGTTGAAATAACGGGTAAGGTTACATAACCTGAAAAATATATTAGGCCTGTCATTGAAATAATAAGCACAGACAACCAACATTTTGGATTTAAACTTAAGGTCACATTTATTCAAGTCCATAGATCTTAACAATGAAATATTTCCTGTACATCATATCGCCTCGCAGGCTCAGGTTGCTGCTAGGCGATATGATGTTATAGCAGTAACAGAGACTTGGCTCCAGCATGGGCAGGAATGGGAGTTGAACATTCCTGGTTATAATGTATTCAGGAGGGATACAGAAGGGAGAAAAGGGGGCGGGGTGGCAATTTTAGTTAAGGACTCAGTGACTGCCTTAGAAAGGAACGAGGTGGAAGAAGGACTAAAAACCGAATCTATCTGGTTAGAAATGAGGAATAAAAAAGGTGCAGTTACACTGTTAGGGGTATACTATAGACCACCAAATAGTGGGGAGGAGATAGACAAGCAGATCTGCAAGCATATCACGGAGAAATGCAGAGCTAATAGAGTAGTAATAATGGGTGACTTCAACTATCCCAACATAGACTGGCAGAATAGTAGAGTAAAGGGCAAGGAGGGAGAAGAATTCCTGAAGTGTGTGCAGGACAACTTTCTTGATCAGTATGTTTCCAGTCCAACGAGGAAAGAAGCATTGCTGGATCTAGTTTTGGGAAATGAGGTAGGGCAAGTTCAACAGGTTTCTGTAGGTGAGCATCTAGGGAATAGTGACCACAATATCATTAGATTCAGAATAATCATGGAAAGGGATAAGGAATGATCACAGGTGAGGACACTCAATTGGAAAAGGGCTAATTTCAATGAGTTGAGGTGGGACCTAGCCAAGGTGGATTGGAAAGAAAAATTGGCAGGTAAGACAACTAACGAGCAGTGGGCAGCGTTCAAAGAGGAGATAGTTCAGGCACAGGTCAAAAGCATCCCCACAAAGGTGAAATGTAAGGCATCCAAACCTCCCTGGATGACTAAGGAAATCGGGGCCAAAATAAAACAAAAAAAAGAGGCTTATGATAAGTGTCAGGCTCAAAATTCAGAAGGGAACCAAGCAGAATATAGGAAGTGTAGGATAGAACTAAAAAATGAAGTTAGAGGGGCAAAGAGACTGCATGAGAAACAATTAGAGAGTAAGATTAAGGGGAACCCTAAGGTTTTTTTTACCAACATATTAAGAGTAAAAGGTTGGTCAAGGATAGGGTGGGGCCAATTAGGGATCTAGGAGGAAATCTCATTGTGGAGGCAGAGGGCATGGCTGATGTACTGAATGAGTACTTCGCCTCTGTCTTCACAAAAGAAAATGATACAGCCAATGCCATGGTATTAGAGGAGAGGGTAGGAGAAATGGATAGAATAATTATAACCAGAGAGGAAGGGCTAAAAAGGTTGACGTCGCTCAAGGTGGATAAGTCACCTGGTCCGGATGGGATGCACCCTAGGTTACTAAGTGAGGCACGGGAGCAAATAGCAGGGACTCTGGCCACGATCTTTCAATCTTCCTTGGACACAGGGGTCGTGCCAGAGGACTGGAGGATAGCTAATGTTACTCCCTTGTATAAAAAGGGGCAGAAGCACAAGCCTGGTAACTACAGACCAGTCAGTCTAACGTCGGTAGTGGGCAAACTTCTAGAGTCCATAATCAGGGACAAGGTAGATCTTCACTTAGAAAGATATAGGCTAATAAAGGACAGTCAACATGGATTTGTTAAAGGCAAATCGCGCCTTCCAAATCTGATAGAATTTTTTGATGAGGTAACGGAATGGGTGGATAATGGTAGCGCAGTTGATGTAGTTTACATGGACTTTCAAAAGGCATTTGACAAAGTGCCACATGAGAGACTTATTATGAAATTATAGGCCCATGGCGTAAAAGGGACAGTGGCAGCGTGGATCCACAACTGGCTGCGAGACAGAAAGCAGAGAGTTGTAGTGAGCGGCTGTTTTTCAGATTGGAGGGAAGTGAGCAGTGGTGTGCCACAGGGATCAGTTTTGGGACCATTGCTGTTTGTAATCTACATCAATGATCTGGACTTGGGTGTACGGAGTACAGTTTCCAAGTTTGCAGATGACACTAAGTTAGGGAGAATAGTAAACAGTGAGGAGGATAGTACCCATCTGCAAGAGGATATAGACAAATTGGTAAAGTGGGCAGACACATGGCAGATGAAGTTTAATGCAGAGAAGTGTGAGGTGATGCATTTTGGGAGAAGAAATGAAGGGAGCCAATATGGGCTAGATAGTACAATTTTAAATGGTGTAAAGGAACAGAGAGACCTGGGGATTTGTGTTAGTGACTCGTTGAAGGTGGCAGGACAGGTAGACAAGGCTGTTAAGAAGGCATATGGGATACTAGGCTTTATAAATAGGGGTATAGAGTACAAAAGTCAGGAAGTGCTGACTAACCTCTATAAGACTTTGGTGAGGCCTCAGCTGGAATACTGTGTTCAATTCTGGTCACCACACTACAGAAAGGATGTGAAGGCATTGGAAAGGGTACAACGAAGATTTACTAGGATGGTGCCAGGATTGAGGGACTTCAGCTATGAGGAGAGGCTAGATAGGCTAGGGTTAGAATCATAGAATCATAGAATCATAGAATTGTACGGCACAAAAGGAGGCCATTCGGCCCATCTAGTCTGTGCCGGCTCTTTGAAAAGAGCGATTCAATCCCATTGCCCTGCCCGCTCCCCATAGCCTAATAGACCCGTTCTTCCTAAATAAAGATCTAATTCCCTTTTAAAAGTTGTTATCGAATCAGCCTCCACCACCTTTTCAGGCAATGCATTCCAGATTCGAACAACTCGCTGAGTGAAAACATTTCTCCTCAGCTCCCCTCTACTGCGCCTTGAAACTATTTTGAATCTGTGACCACGAGTCACAGATTCACCCACGAGTGGAAATAGTTTTTCTCTATTTGCCCTGTCGAAACCCCTCATGATCTTATAAACCTCTATTAGGTCTCCCCTCAATCTTCTCTGCTCCAGAGAGAATAACCCTAGCCTATCTAGCCTCTCCTCATAGCTGAAGTCCCTCAATCCTGGCACCATCCTAGTAAATCTTCGTTGTACCCTTTCCAATGCCTTCATTCTCTCTGGAGCAGAGAAGATTGAGGGGAGACCTAATAGAGGTTTATAAGATCATGAGGGGTTTCGACATGGCAAATAGAGAAAAACTATTTCCACTCGTGGGTGAATCTGTGACTCGTGGTCACAGATTTAAAATAGTTTCAAGGCGAAGTAGAGGGGAGCTGAGGAGAAATTTTTTCACTCAGCGAGTTGTTCGAATCTGGAATGTATTGCCTGAAAAGGTGGTGGAGGCTGTTTCGATAACAACTTTTAAAAGGGAATTAGATCTTTATTTAGGGAGAACGGGTCTACAACAACAGCTGTAGTTCGTGCCAGTCCCGGGATCCGTTATTGTGAAGTGCTCTGAGACGCCGTCTGGCGTGCAGGTCACTATATAAATCAAAGTTATTGTTGTTGTTGTTGTGCCTCTCCCGCCACATAGAGACCACTTTAAATTGAGTTAGACATTTAATATTAAAAACTTACCAGCAATAGAACTGTAGTCCTGTAGCTCATGGTTAGAGCACTCGCTTTACGAGCGAGAAGCCTGGGTTCGATTCCAGGCAGGACAAAATCCTGGGCAAGTTTCCCTACTCAACATGTCTGATAATAATCCCTAAAAATAAATAATGAATTGATCAATTCAATTTATGATTGTTGTGGGACACTACTGTGCGCAATTGGCTGCCATATTTCTCCCACAAATATAATCATTTCACAGTTTATTATGTAAAGTACTTTTTGAGATGTCTAAAACATGTGAAAAGCGCTATATCAAACGCAAGTATTAATGTTATTATTATACTGTATATCCATCACAACAGCCAGAAAAGTTAATGCCCGGTATATTTGAATACATATTTGTAGCAACTTGGCAGGACTATCTTAGGTAGGTTGATTGTTTGATGATGTTTCCCGAAAAAACTTGAGTCCATGCAGTTTTGATTGATGTGGAGGAGAGAAAAACAGTGTTCAGGTGCCCGGGCAGTGATTTGAAACCTCTTGAAAAGATCAGTTCTTCTGAAGTCATAAAATAGAAGAGGAACTAGGTACAATTTTTTTATTAGATTAAAAAAACACTTTCCTTCCTTTACATTCGTTCCACAATTTAACACACATAACTTTGAAGGAGTTGGACACAATCCATTCTATCCTAGGGTCGCGAAGCTGAGGGAAACAATCTCAAATGATAGTTCTGTTTAGCAAGTCGGAACCGTGAGGTGCTCCAGCATTTTCAGATCTGCTGTATATCTATGTCTTAAATGAGGAAGAACAAGTCAAAGCAAACACAGAACTGACTCGTTGAGGTCATAACTTGGAATAAGCCGCAAATGTGCGTTAACTCATGTTTTCTGCCCTCGAAAATAGAACTCGAGACCTGATTTTAGTGTGCATTTTATTACCGGTATCAATCCAAATCCAAAAAGAGACATGTGAATATTTCTACATATCTGTAAAGTATCATATAGTTTATAATTCCTCACTCTAATGTCAGGACCTGAAATTAGGTATTATCTGGACTTGCAGGGCTTCAGGATTTAATGCTTTTGCAAATCTCTGGACAGGTTTTCACATCTCGATACGACTTTAGGCAACAAAAATATCAATAATAATAACAATCATCCTTGCATTTGATATAGAGCTTTTCACGTCTTCTCGATGTCTCAAAGCGCTTCACAGAACATACGGTAAAATGAATTGACTGTATATGGCGATGTAGGCGATGGTGAATTAACTGTATTTTTGTTGGCGAGGCAAGCAGCAAACTGCGCACAGCAGTGTCCCACAAACTGTCGTGGATTGAAATGTCCATCTTTATTATTGTTTTTTTTCCAGGGGTTATTGTCAGACAGTGCGGAGAAAGGAAACTTGCTCAAGGTTTCTCTTTGTCGATAATCAAACCCACATCTATTGTTTGCAGGAGCTGTAACCATTGAGCTACAGAATCCATGCTGATACAATCTCAAACGTTAATTCTGTCTAGCAGGTCAGAGGCTTGGCGCTGACCTCTCTCTTTCAGACTGTTGTAAACTGTTATGTTAAATCAGCAAGAACAAGTCACTGCAAACGCAGAAGTGACTCGTTGAGATTATGGTTAGCAATAAACGGCAGATGTGTGTTAACTCGTGCTTTACCTCCATGGAAACCATTAACAGAAACTTGAACTTAACGTCCATTTAAACCATAATAAAATCAATGATAAATTGGTCACTTCAATCCATGCCTGGTTGTGGGACATTGCTGAGGGCATTTGACTAACCCATCTTGCCCTCCAATAACAGTACATCCTGTGAAGATCCTGAGGCGTTTAGAAGACAAGAAATTCTCTACAGCAAATGCAAGAAATATTATTCTTATTACAAGCAAATACCTACAATGAAATCCACGTCCAAACTGGGATATTTGAATATTTGTACTTATCTATAAAACATGATTTAGTTTATAATTCTTCACCCTTTCCAGCTGCAACTCAACAAATCTACCACGTTATATAAATATGTCATTTATTCATCCAAATGCCACAGTTTTTGAATGTGAATATTTGGTGATATTTCCGGATGACCATTTCCTCCATATTGTTTGAATTGATGTGTCGCTGGTAAATGATCCGCTAACCGAACAACAAAAGTATAAACGTCTCAGATTCGAGTTGAGAATCCACTGATCCTGTGCTTTATTCCTGTGAGTGTGAAGTGTTGTCAATGAGCCGCTGGTCACCCGGCTCTCGGGTGGAGGTGAACGGGCCGGGCCAGGCGGCCCCGGGGGATTTGCATAACTGATCAGCGCCGTGTGACGTTCAGAATTGGGTCAGTTCATAAACTGAGCCACGGGCTGATACCCAGAGTCAGTTGTTGTCAGGAAACGGTTGGAATTTGTGACCGATCCCGTAACCCTCACCATGGCGCCTTGGGTTCCATTTCTCGCCACATTGATGACTTGCCTCCACTGTGAGTCCTTCAGGGATTATTATTGCTCCAGTTCCTTGTTCTTGTGTTGGGTACATGGGCTGAGAGCTTTGATTTGCCTGTTATTTGAGAATCATCATGTATTGTTATGTGTTCTCCTGACTTACTGTTTTACAGGTGTAAACTCGCTGCCAGCCTTACATCAGCCGCCGTCGGTCTCTACCTCCCTGGGAGAGAAGTTGACCCTGGGTTGTACCATGACTGGGGGCAGTATTAGCAGCTATGCTGTGTATTGGTACCAGCAAAGGCCGGGGAATGCTCCTCAGTATCTCCTGTACACTAATGGAGTGAACAGCTTCACCAGGATGTCGGGAGTTTCCGATCGATTCTCGGGCTCCAGGGATTCCAGGTCTGGCGATTTAATCATCTCCAGTGTTCAGGGGGATGACGCCGCTGATTATTACTGTGCTGTGTGGGAATCGGGCTTATTCTTCGGTAAAGGGACCAGAGTGGGGATTGCCAGTAAGTATAATTGTGATTTGTTACAGATTAAATTGAGCAATAGTTTAGCTGTTGCTGTGTTTTATGTTGAGCTCTATTCTTATTCTATTCTGACCTTATTCATAACGGTTGTCATATCATGAGTGTATATTTTAATGAGCTGTGCTGAGAATACTATTGTACCACTTGAATCAAAATGATCTATGTGAGTGAGTGTGTGTGGTGAGGCGAGGCGGGCAGTGTGGGGCACACGTATGTATTTTTTGTTCAACTTCGCTTCTTCACATAATTTGCGAAATTTTCCTGACGCGAAAAGGAGTGACATAAATGTAGATGCTGTTGTATTGTAACTAATTTTGTTATTATTATTCAGGAATCTTGATGCGACCCAACATTCTGAAAGGAGATTCTATCGCAGCCAGTCCTAATCACTCTAACTCATTCTCAATCGGTTTGAACTGAATGTTCAGAATGATTGTAGAACCAGATCCACAAAAACAATCACAGTTGCCCCGAGAGTTCAAATCTGAGCTGAAATCGCTCGGCATAAAACGACGCGTTTGAAATTAACATTTTCCCAACTTCCTCTGATTTATGTAGTATCCTTCGGATCAGTTAACAGGTGTCATTAAATTATATTATTGCAGGATATTTGTTCAAACCCACGCCTCTCGATCATGAAATATTTTATTTGGATAGGGAATCTACAATCTTTCGTAACCGTATTTTTTGGCCTATTTAAGCGATATATTGTCATCTCGACGTAAAAATTGTTTGAATAAAATAAACGTGCTTGTGCTAAACAGCTTAATGATTCAGCTGTAATAGAACCACATCTATCAGAACATCAGCCGCACAGATTTGTATTCACATTTCAATTGGAACAACACGGAAACGTCAGTGCCCGGTATATAGGATTATATATTGGAGGTTAACATGGCGAGATTAATTTCAGATTCGCATCAATTGGGAGTGAAGAGGAGAGCACTTTATATTGCTAAACCATCAGAGAGAAATGATAAAGTTCTCAGCAGATGTTTTTAAAACTGAATCTTTATTTCCAGACCCACGGGCCCCTTCGGTGACTGTCCTTCCGCCGTCACCAGATCAAATCACAGCAAAGAGCAAGGCGACCCTGGTGTGTCTGGTGAATGATTTTAACCCGGGAGCTGTGGAGGTCAAGTGGACTGTGGATGGCAGTGCCAGAAGTGAAGGTGTTGAAACGAGTGCGATCAAGCAGGAGGTGGACAACACGTACAGTGTGAGCAGTTATCTGACTCTGCCAGCCTCCGAGTGGGAGTCACACGAGCTGTATTCCTGTCTGGTCAAACACGAGACTCGGGCAGATCCTCTTAAAACAACCATCGCCAGATCCACCTGTGTATGATTCCGGGAACTGTACTGAACTGTACTGCCCACGGAGGCTTGTTGAGAAATGTTCAATTCGACATTCCCACATTTTGATAACGAGCCAAACTGTGTCACAGTATCGCGCCGTCTGTATTTCGATGCTGTTGTAATTCAGATCAAAATGTGGAGTAGTTTGAGTTTGCAATAAAAAAAGCTTGTGTTTCATTCTTTATTTTAAATGATCGCAGCGATTCGCGGATTATTAATTAATGTACAATTATCTAGCAATAGCTGATTGCCATTTCTGCGTCTTGCTAGTTTCCTGGCTCTTAACAATCACATTGTTAAATTATTAAGTAGCTCCGCTTAATAAAGTCACAGATTCATTGCCATCAATGACACTGCTTTATTGATCATTTTATTTACTGACAAATGATGACTGTTCCGCAAGCCAACGCCATGACTACACACTTGGTGCGAGCTGAACAAGCAGCGGGAAGGTGGCTGGTAATTCCAATAGAAAACTGTGTGGTTATTGGCGGGTTAAATTCCAACATTCACCCAATTTGCCGCAGATTATCAGTTGCCATTTACTATTAATATTGGACGGAAAGCTCTTGTTGGAGCGTCATCTCAATGTTCTTTGGCTCAAATCCATAACGTATCCCCCCCTCCCCCCCCCCCCCCCCCCTCCCGCTGTCACTGACAGTCAGGAAATAAACGAGTGAGAACAATATTTCACTGCAGCCCATTATACAGTTCCCTTATCCAATCCCTCATATTGACATGTTCTCCGATCCACTCTCAGCAAAACCATTCATGTTACCGAGCCGCGGCTGCTGGTATTTTCAGCCATGATGCTGATGCTTTTAATTGCTTTCCACTCAACACGTGTCAGCGCTAACCCCCCAAACCGACTGTTTGTATCTTAATTCCTTATAACTCTCCAGGGTTGTCAGGATTATTATAAATTGGTGCAGTGGAGGCCTCAGGAACATGAAATACAATAGCGCGGGGCCCCGAGGCAGGAAAGGGTGACTGGCTGGCCGGGGAGGGGGGCGTGTTCTCGGGGTGATGTACACCTTACTGCCAACCTAACGTGCTGGGGGTGGATGCCAATACGCAGTCAATACGCACCGCTGGGGGGAGGGGATCCACCAATAAATTCAGTCGCCCTGAGACTCGCTGCCAATGTTTGCAGATTGGGCGGGTTCTCGCCTCATTGGGCGGGTTCTCGCCTCATTGGGCGGGTTCTCGCCTCATTGGGCGGGTTCTCGCCTCATTGGGCTGGATTAATTTCTGGGCTCATGGTCCACTGGTAACAGTGACAGGAGCGTCGCTGGGCAAACGCCTCCAATGAGATGCTGTTTATAATTGTCCCACCAGGAAAGGCCTTTGGTGGTCTTGACATCCATTACAATCTATGAACTGCATCCCATGACAATACTCAGGAATGTTACCAGAAAACTAAATCAGAATAAAATACGATTTCTCTTTGCTAAATTGACCAGATAACACGAGTCAGTTCATTCAATTGATTCGTTATCGAACGACGCTTCCTGAGGATACCTAAGGACATGTAAGTGACAACAGAATCCGAAGAATGTTTGGGGGCCATCTGCCCTTAAATCCACTGAAAAAAGAAAGTCGAAAATAATAATGCAGCCACAACATAATGTGATTTAGACAATCTGATTTCGGGCTGTGAGCAGGTAAGAGATAAATTGTGCAATATGTTGGGTTAAGGAGAGAAAGGAACACTTTCCTCTGATCTCCACTGTCACTGCATTCGTATCCACTCATGACAAATAAGAAAGGTGACAACAACAACATCTTTGATTTATATAGCGCACTCCTCACCTGACAGCGTTTGAGAGCACTTCACAACAATGGATCCCGGGACCGAGCCAGGGACAGGGGCAACTAACAACAGAATTACATTAGTACAGTGCCATCGTGTCTTCAGGACGTCCCAACAGATTGCATTGATTATAGTGCCCTTCACACCCAATCACATTTCTCAGCACTTAATATTGTTATGTCTTTGTCATGAGCAAAATCCGCTGTGCAGCATCTTCCACTTCTTGCCTTCCCTCCATCTCTCTTCTGTGCCTCCCCTAATGTTTGTATTACAAAAACATTTATCGCATCTTTCCTTCTCTGTTTCCATCATTGTAACTGACCATAATCCCATTAATGTTTCTGTTGACCTTTCTCCTCACCCAATTGCTAATGATTCAAGTTCTTCTCCAATGGACCTAACCTCTTCCACTTTTTTGACTACCACCTTTACTTCAAAACTGCTTCCAACACTGCCTACTGAAAACACCTTCAAAGTTCTGCAACAGTAGGCTGATTTCGATTCATCAACACTTCCACATTTAGCTCCATTTTCTTCTGGACGACCTCTGATTCTTACCTTGCCCTCCTCCCACCCCCCCACCCCTCCGCCTACAACAGACCAAACTTTGGATTTTCTGGACAGTGGAGAATGGGAGGCTAATGAGTAGTCGAGAGTGGAGGTGACAGAGACATGGGGCAAGATTCCAACTGCATTCAATGTGTTGTGTAGCTGGGCAATATGACAGAGTTGGCAGAAAGTCATACTGGCTTTGGAGTAGATTCCTCGTATGAAGCAAACTGAACCTGACACCTGAGTTCACTAAAGATATGGTATATGGTTGAAATATGTGGGGAGTGGTTGTGGTAGATGGGAAGGTGGTGTGTGCTGTGGGTGGCCGAACAGGTCAGATCGACAGTCGAACAAATACTGATAGTAGCCAAAGTGTATGGTTTCCGTCTCGTTGAAATGTAACTGTTGGAAATTGGTATTGAACCAGGAGTTGATGTCTGACAAACAACTGAATAAAACAGGAGTTGTCTCAGAGTTACAAGGAGAAGGTTGAAGAGGAGAATAGATATATTTGGATTTGATTGGCGTGCATTGGGATAAATCCAGCATTCTTGCAAATTATATTAGGGAGAGATAGCGTGTAAATACTCTAAGGAAAAAGTGACCCTGGTTTAAACCTTGGGGTAAAACACAGGTGACTGCCTGGGCAGAAAGTAAAATGATTTATGGAGATGTGGCGGTTGGTTAATTTGGACTAAAACTAGGCAAATGTGGTCACACACTGACTGATCCTGCTCAATCCTTTTCCTCCATAACACTCCCTTAACTACTCTCAATGCCCTTGCCCTCCTCACCTCACGAACCACATCCAAATCACAATCCTCAGTCTGTTACACCAGCCGCGTCTACTCCTCTGGGGTAAGGTTCAGGCCATCGAATGAAACAGGCTCAAATGTCACATAATGGTCCACCTGCATATGTGGCCGGATGAGATGAGAACATACTGCTCCACTCTTGCCTCTTCCAAATCCATTGAGCAGCCACTGACCCAACCCCAACCCTGTCCCCTCACCCCAAACGTAGATCCTTCCCCACCTTCTGCACACACTCGTCCCCTACCATTTCCCTCTTCTACATTTCCCCCTTTTCTGCAAACACCACCTTATCGACCATAAAACACACAACCCACTCACTTGAATCCATCTCCTCAGCATTGTTATCTCCAAACACTACCTCTTCGCCCCTCTACTCTGTGACACCACCAATCACTCCTTATCAGGAGTGGGTGGGGGTGGGGGGCGGAAACCATAGGTCAGTAGCCTGAAAAAAGAGTTATAATAATTGGCAAAAACTACAGGGGAGACAATGAGAAATGGGTCTGAGGGGAAGTGAGTTGGAGAATGCTTGAACACCGTGTGGCAGAGAACCATGAGACACTTGAAGGTCTGTATTTGGGATATAAGAGATGCTTGGGAGTAGCTAGATTTGGAGTAGTCCTCGATTTCAGTGGAGCAAGGAATTGATAATAATGAAATTTTATTAACAATAAATTTTAATATTAATTTGTTTTTTTAATGTGGTAGCTCTTTTCAAGTCTTCTAGACTTTTAACAGTGCTTCACAAAATATTCTTTAAAGTGAGTTGACTGTTCATTTGTCGGTGAGAATGAAAAGGGATTCGTTGGATCCACAGGATCCACAGGATCCATCTCCCTCCCACCCCCACTAGATAGCTGTTAGAATCATAGAATCATAGAATTTTATGGCACAAAAGGAGGCCTTTCGGCCCATCTAGTCTGTGCCGGCTCTTTGAAAAGAGCGATTCAATCCCACTGCCCTGCCCGCTCCCCATAGCCTAATAGACTCGTTCTCCCTAAATAAAGATCTAATTCCCTTTTAAAAGTTGTTATCGAATCAGCCTCCACCACCTTTTCAGGCAATGCATTCCAGATTCGAACAACTCGCTGAGTGAAAACATTTCTCCTCAGCTCCCCTCTACTTCGCCTTGAAACTATTTTAAATCTGTGACCACGAGTCACAGATTCACCCACGAGTGGAAATAGTTTTTCTCTATTTGCCCTGTCGAAACCCCTCATGATCTTATAAACCTCTATTAGGTCTCCCCTCAATCTTCTCTGCTCCAGAGAGAATAACCCTAGCCTATCTAGCCTCTCCTCATAGCTGAAGTCCCTCAATCCTGGCACCATCCTAGTAAATCTCTTCCCCAACCTTCTCTGCTCTCCTCTGCAAAATCGAACCAACCACCTGCTCCCTTGACCCCATCCCCACCCCTCTTCTCATCTCCCAGCTCCATCTCATTTCCCCCCTCTTAACTGACATCATCAAATTCCCCTCTCTGCATCCACCAGCAGCATCCCCATTCCTCTAAAAACTGCTCTCATCATCACCATCTGATAAAACGTACTCTTGATGCATTACTAATCTCTAGCTATTGCCCCATCGCCAACCTCCCATTCCTCTCCAATGGGTCATTGCTTCCCAGCTTCGCTCATTTCCCTCCTGTACTCCTTGACCTCTTTGCTGCCTTTAACAATGTCCTCCTACACCGCATCTCCTGGCTGGTCAATCTCCACAGATCTGTCCTTGCCTGATTCGACTCCCACTCATACACTTTGGCTCTTGTCAACGTCTCCATTCGCACTGCTCTCACCTCCTCACCTTCCCAGTCTGCCCGTAAAACTCTGTGAACCTGTGCATAACTAGGCGTCAGGTTCGACCCCCAACTGTACTTCCTCCCTCACATCCACTCCATCACCAGCTCTGCCTTCTTCCACCTCCAATGCATCACCCGTCTCCGGCAATACCTCACCCTAAAAGCCAACGAAATCCTGGTCCACGCCTTTGACACCTCTCGACAGGACTATTCCAATGCCCTCCTCGCTGGTCTCCCTTCCTCCACAATCCAGAGTGCAGCTCATTCAACACTCTGCTGCCTGCATTCTCACCTGCACCAAACTTCGCTCCCCCATTACCCCAGTCGTTGCCAGACTTCACTGGCTCCATATCCCGAGAGGATCAACTTCAAGATCCTCACCCTTGTCTTAAAATCCTTCCACTCCTCTGCACACCCCTACATCTCTGACCTCACCTCAACTCAAACCAGCACCTGTTAACTTTGCTCCAGTGCGTCTGGCCTCCCACAAGTCCCCTGAATCCTTCGCTCCACCTTCGCGACCATGCATTTAGCCACTATGCCCCAAGGATCTGGAATTCCCTTCTTCACTACCTTCACCTCCCCCCTCTTTGCTCAGTTTCAGGTCTCAGCTGAAGACCTTTATCTTTGACCGTGCCTGTCACTCCATGGCATCCACCAGGGCTCTGTCTTTGTCCCTTACTTTTCAAAATCAACAGCTACAACATCTACAACGTGACATCATCTGCAGACATTGGTTTAACTTCCACATGTATGCAGATGACACCCAACTCTGTCACTCTGCCTCTGCCTTGGACTCTTGGACTACCAAGGTGAGGTGAGGTCAGACATCAAGTCCTGGAAGAGAGCTAAATTTCTAGCGTTGAATGTCAACAAGACAGAGGCGCTACTGACTGGCTCATGCCAATGACTTCTTGCTCCAGGTGCTGGCAGCATCAACCTCCATGGTGGCACTCTCATACTCACAAAGCCAGTCAGGATCCTAGGTGTCTTGTTCAACACTCAACTGTTTTTCCTCCTCCACATCCAATCAATGATTCGCTCTGCCTTTCCCCATCTCTGCAACATTGCCCAACTCTGCCACTACCTCACCCCCAAAGACACTGAAACCCTCATTCATGGCTTCACTACACCCCAGATAGATTATAGAAATGCCCTGCTGATTGGCCTTAACAACTCCTCCCTCCGCAGGCTGCAGATAATCCAGAACTCTGCGGCCCATGTTCTCTACCATTCGAAACTCTGTGTCCCCATCTATCCCATTCTCGCCTGACTCTATTGACTCCCCATCATCAAGAGGATCCAATTCAACATCCTGGTCCTCAAATTTAAAGCCCTCCACAATGTTGACTACATTAATCTCTTGCAAGGTGAGTGCTCTACCATTGTGCCACAAGACTTAATTTAGCAGCTTAGTCATGCGTTTGGATCGCTCCAGGTGGAAGGCAAGAAGGAACATTGAAACCTGTGTCAGTTTGTAAGCCTGGCTCAGTTGGAATTACCCTCTGAATCAGAGGGTTGGGGTTTCAAGCACCAAACTTGGAATTGGAACATATACATATATTGCCAATATTGACACTGATGCTGTGCTGCAGATTTACTGCATTGTTGGAGGTGCCATTGTTCTGATCAGATCTCGGTCTGGTAGTTTATCTGGATCTAAAATATGACACATTTGAAAAGGTAAAAGGAGCATTTGCCACATCCTGGACAATATGCCCCCAAATTAGAATTCATCATTCAGTGCTATACAACTGTAATTTGTTGTTGATATTTTCATTCACTTCATGGCTGCTAGTGGAAAACGGTTGCGTCTGAATGGGCTGCTGCAAATATGCAGAATATTCATTGATCCATTTGCCAACCTGCAAATGTAACGTGAACATTAAAGCAACGGTAAATATATTATAACTTTGGACAGGTAAAGAAGGGTCCTAAAGGGTGCAATTGGCAGGTAAACTACTATGGATAAAATTTAGGACCAGGGAATGATGTATGATTGGTTCAACGTCATTTATTCACTTTCTAACTAAAGGCATGCCAGATGACTGTATGTGCCAGTGTGACTGTCTGGCACAGTTCATTCTCCCCAAGATTCAGAGGATTGGGAGTTCCAGCACCACGTCTACAGTTGGAACATACATTGTCAATGTTGACACTCCAATGCAGCGTTGTGTACAGGGTGGGGAGGTTCATTGCATTTTCAGACGTACTCTATGTTGGATGAGAATAAGCATTTGTAGTATATTAGACATCCTTCTACCAAATTAAAATTTATCATTCTGTTTATGGCTCTTTCTGCCGTGCTGCAATAAACTAATGGGCTGATGTTCACAACGACCTTCGAGCCATCCTCCTAAATAAGGAGCTGAAAGAATGTAATCCAAAATGTATTATTATTATGGATTTAGAAAGAATGATCTAACCAGTATGATTGGAAGGTAATTTAATAATGGTAGCATTCAGCACTAGGAAATGATCTGTGATTGGTTTGGAAGTCATCCTTCATTTGTGCATGATTCATTTTTTAACTTTGTCATCGGATGTATATATATGCAGATGAAAAAAGTATATGAGGAATATATGATGCTGACGCAATCCGTACATGATGATTGAAAGGAATCAAAAAGCTAGAGAACCACATACATTTGCTGAATGTCACCCAGTTGGCATTCTAAAACAAGTATTAAAACAACGACATCAACAACGACTTGCATTTATGTAGTACCCTTCACGCAGTGTAGTGTGGTGTCGATGCCCACATGGGCTTGTGTGCTCCTTGACTTGGGATTAGTCATGATCCAGAAATAACCATACGGCTAGACACAATTAGGTAAAAATTATGAAATTACATTTGTGTTTTGCGTTTCATATCTAGATATTATCCCAAGGCGATGTCTTGTCAGTGATTTGGAGCCATGTGGAGGGGATTGAATCAGGGTATTGGGAGGGCAGGGAAGGTAGCAGGGAGGTGAAACAGGTGGACGAAGGTCCTGATACCTACCTTGAAGGAGGCAAGGCAGTCGGCTTGGTGAAGAGAATGTGGCATTGATTTGTAAGGGTTGGAGTTGATAATTTCATGGAGCCTTCTGTAGGAGCAGAAGGAGACATGAAAGCAAAGTTCTCGATGATCTGCAGCCTATGGAGTTGGATATTCAGATTTTGAAAACTTAGATGTTGGAAATATTGACGACACATGAGTGAAACATTGATGTGGTGTAGGGTAGAAATGAAATACCAGACACCAAGATTGTGAGCTCAGGGCCTGCAATGAACATCACTCAATATATAATTTTTTAAGGGCCTGAAATTAGGTACAAACACCTTTGTTTGTAGAGTTTCAGGATGTAATGCTTTTTTAGAATCTCTCAACACATCAACACATTTGATACGATTTTCAGCCAAAAAATCCAAATAATAATAATAATCCTTTCATTTGAGACACCGATAAGATGTGGAATGCGCTATATCTAATGCAAGGATTATTGATTTGTTGATTTATTTGCGCTTAATACGTCATATAGACATTTCGAATCGCTTCATAAACAGAATATACTGTAAAATGAATTGAAGGTATGGATATGATATCAGGGCGATGCTCAAGTCGGGGCAGCAGCCAAAACGTGCATGCAGAGCCGGGAAGCAAGCAATCAGTGGGATGGCATCAGCATGCAGGGTGTGTGGTCATGGCTAAGATGTGAGTGACAAGGTCTGCCATGACATTTTCTCCTTACCCACTTTCACTACATATTAGTTTTAGCTGCCACGTTTTGCCCACAAATCTCGTGAATTCACTGTATGTATGTGGGAGACAACACACTGTCCTTCAGTAGGTTGAATAACATAAACCTGTTTCCTTTTCTATATCGCATCATCTAATAGGTGTCAGGAACATGTCCAGAACATCAGAACAAAACACAAATTACTGAAGCTGCAGCTGCTGAAAGCGAAACGGCAGACGCTGGGAACACTTTGCTGATCAACAACAACAACAACAACAAATTACATTTATAGAGCGCCTTTCACGTCGGGAGGACGTCCCAAGGCGCTGCACAGGAGGCGTGTGACCCGAGCTGGGAGGGGAGTGTTTGGGAAGGGGTGAAACACGAAGGGGAGCTAAAAAAGTTCGGGGTGGAACAAAAGGCACGATCGAAGAGGAAAGTGTTCAAACCGGCCTTGAAAGAGGAAAGGGAAGAGGCGAAATGGAGGGATTGAGGGATGGCATTCCATAAGGTGGGAGCGGAGAAACTGAAGGCCCGGCCTCCGATGGTGGGGCGGTTCGGGCGGGGGGCTTGGAGCAGGCCAAGTCCTGTTGAACGGAGGGTCCGGGTGGGCGTGTAGGGGGAGAGTAGATCAGTTAAATAGGGTGGGGCAAGGCCGTGTAAGGCCTTGTAGGTGAGGACGAGGATCTTGAACTCGATCCTCTGGAGGATGGGGAGCCAGTGGAGACGGGCGAGGGTGGGGGTTATGTGGTCGCGGAGGCGGGTGCGGGATAGTACACGGGCTGCAGAGTTTTGGATGACCTGCAGCCTGTGAATGGAGGAACTGGGGAGGCCGACGAGGAGAGAGTTTCCGTAGTCCAGCCGTGAGGTGATGTATGCGTGCACGAGTGTTTCGGCAGCGCGGGGGGTAAGATAGTTGCGGAGCCTGGCAATGTTGCGCAGGTGGAAATAAACGGTGCCGGTCAAGGCACGGATGTGGGGGAGGAAGGAAAGTTTTTGATCGAACATGATGCCGAGGTTCCTGATTGGCTTTGTGAGGTGGAGAATGCAGCCTTGGATGTTGAGGCTGGCAGCGCCCGATGTGTGGAGGCGCTGGCTTGAGCCAATCAGGAGGGCCTCGGTCTTACTCACGTTCAATTGCAAAAGATTGTCCCTCGTCCAGGACTCGATGTCGGACAGACATGCTGTCAGAACATCGATCGTCTGGGGGTTGAGGGATGAGACAGAAAGATACAACTGGGTGTCGTCCGCATACATGTGGAAATTTACCCCATGTTTGCGGATGACGTCGCCCAGAGGGATCGTGTAAAGGGTGAAAAATCAGGTAGCATCTATGGAGAAAATAAAGTGCGTCATTGTTTCGGGTGCATGACCCTTCATCAGTCCCCAACTCAGAACTCAGTTATCCCAGCGATGTCTGTGTTTCTTCCAGAAGATCGGAATTGCGTATTTATGATTTGATACCATCGCACCTCTGTTACCTAGGAGGAAATATGACTTACAGCTGTTAATGTTTCATCTGAAAAAACTCATGTGTCACAATGCATAGCGGTAATGGGCAGGACATTGCAATTCATTGTTGTTTACTTAAGCATGCTGAGGGGAACATTCATTAAAAGATAAGAACATAAGCATTAGGAGCAGGAGTAGGCCATTTATCCCCTCGAGTCTGTTCCGCCATTCAATAAGATCATGGCTGATCGTCTCATCTAACTCTGATTACCTGCCCTATCCCCATACCCCTAATCTCACTATTTTTCAAAAATCTATCAGTCTCAGCCTTGAAAATGTTCAACGACTGAGATTCTATAACCATCTGGGGTAATGAATTCCATAAATTCACTGCCCTCTGAGTGAAGAAATGTTTCCTCAACTCTCTTCTGAAAGGGTGACCCTTAATTTTAAGACTGTGAAACCTGGCTATAGATTCTCCTACCAGGGGAAACAATCCCTCACTGTCTACTTTATCTTGCCCTTTAAGAATTTTATATGTTTCAATAAGATCCCCTCTAATTCTTCTGTACTCTGGAAAATACAGCCCTGGTTTATTCAACCTATCCGCAGTCCCCTCATCCCAGGAACTAACCTAGTGAATCTACGCTGCACCCCCTCTAAGGCAAGTATGTCATTTTTTAAATAAGGAGACCGAAGCTGCATACAATACTCTAGGTGTGGTATCACCAAAGCTCTGTACAGTTGCAGCAAGACTTCCCTCCTCTTGCACTCTAAACCTTTTGAAATGAACGCTAGCATGCCGTTCGCCTTCTTAGTTGCTTGCTGCACCTGCAAACTGACTTTTTGGGACTCGTTTACAAGGACACCCAAATCCCTTTGAACACTAATACTATCTAAATTCTCCCCATCTAGAAATTAATCTATTGTTTTATTCTTGCTACCTAGGTGAATAATTTCACACTTGCTGACATTGAATTCCATCTGCCACCTACTTGCCCACTTCCCTAGCCTATCTATATCTCCTGTAGCCTATCTATACCTAGATATTGATAGTGAGGTAGGATCAGAGGTTGTGGAGGGCAGGGCATGTTGGGACTGAAGGGTTTTACGACGCGTATAGAAGGAATCAAGGGAGGGAGTGAACAGAGGTAGGAAGGAATAAGGCTGTACAGAGCTTTGAAGTCGATGTTGAGAAATTTTAACTTTAGCCTCTGGGAGATGTGGAGCAAATGTGGAGCAAATGGAGCGGAGCGATGGTGGGGGTTGACAGGTTCATCCAGAGAAAAATATCCCGCATGCAGGAAGGCAAAGTAGGAGTCAAGAAAATCCCAGTGTGAGGGTAGGATCAGACCTGAAAACTGTGCGATGGTAACTTGGACAGTTCATATTGTGAAATATCTATAAACCGTACACATAGTTTGAAGATGGTGGGCGTCGCTTGAAAAGTGTGGCTTTCTGTGCAGATCTGCAGCAGATCAAATGTAGCAAGTCAGTCTGCAAACTGTAACTGCAAATGTTGTTGGTCCCTCACTTATCCGGTTATTAGCCAACCGAGGGCTATAAAAAAACAGCCGGGCTTATTCTGCTGATCGGCCAGAAGTCAACAAAATGCAGAAACAATTATCCCACATCAGAACAAACTCCCCAACATTGACATTCCCTGTGAACTTGGGCAAGTGGTCTTCCGGGATTCACACACTGAAAAGCACACAGTTAATATTTAATGGAATCCAGCGTTTCCAGGATCCTGTAAATAATTGTTTGTTGTGTGAATACCATTAATGGTAATAATCCTTGCCTATGATATGGTGCGTTACAATGTCTTCTGGACGTTTCAAAGTTGTCAGGTGAACTAATTGTACATTTTCTGGGCGAATCAAGACAGCCGATGGCACTCTACAGATTCCTAGATACAATGGTGGATAGAGAAACGACAGTATATTTTGAAAATTTGACAACTTTACAACCTTCCAGTGAATCCACCCAGGTCCTATGCTTCCGAGGCTACTCCTCTAACAACTTTGCTGGAGGACGCCATGTACCTTCAGTTTACATTAAATACTTTGTTTCGTATTGGAAATAAAATGCTTTGATCAATCAAACTCTTCAGGGAGAAACGTTATATAATATTATCATGCAATATCTTTTGAAATATGGGCATTAAAATGCCTGAAATCTGCATGATATTCAGTTTACTGCTGAGAGCAAGTTTTACTATTGGACAATGCAACTCGGGGGATGATTTGCATAATCTATCAATTCAACTGAATTTGCATCACCTGATGGTTCTTAAGGAGAAGTTTGGATCAAACACTGAAGTGGCTTTTGTCTGGAAAATCCCTCATCTCTCTTCAGATCTTCGTCAAACTGTTCACAATGGGCGATTGGCTCCGAGTTCTGGCCGCTTTGCTCCTGTGTCTGCATGGTAAGCGCTGCGGAATCCGTACTGATCTCAATTAGCTTCACTTTGTACAGTTAGTTCTACAGTGTGACCTCTCTACAGTGTGACCTATCTACAGTGTGACCTCTCTACAGTGTGACTTATCTACAGTGTGACTTATCTGTGACTTGTTATTTCTCCAGGAACAACCGCAGCTGTTACCCTGACTCAGCCACCGTCCATCTCAACCTCCCCGGGAAACACCGTCAAGATCACCTGTACCATGTCCGGAGGCAGCATCGGCAGCTACTTCACGAGCTGGTACCAGCAGAAGCCTGGCAGCGCCCCTGTGCTTGTTTGGCGTGATTATGACTCCACCAGAGGTCAGGGGATTCCTGATCGATTCACTGGTTCTACGGGATCATCGGACATGCATTTGACCATCAGGGGTCTGCAGCCGGAGGACGCGGCTGATTATTACTGTGGTGCTAGGTTGCGCAGCAGTCCGTATACTTTCTTGTTCGGTAAAGGGACCAAACTGAATTTGAAAAGTAAGTGACCTTTGCCATTCTACATTGACTGTGAAGTGGGGGGTCTCGGGTTTACAATAATTGTTTTGATCTAGTTCTGTGTGATTCATTTTACAGTATAAAAGTGTATTTCCCTTTCCGTCGATCTGTGTTTAATTCTGATACACAATATTCCTGTTATGTTTGCATTGAGCAGTAATCTTCGGAATGGTAAGTGATTTATTTACGTGGAATTCTGATATTCTGAATTCAGAAACACGTGAACCCTGAGTTTCATTAAGAATCTCTGAAGAATTAAGGATATTGCAGGAAACAAGCAATGGCAAAATAACAGCAACAAAATTGTATTTGAGCGCCTTTCACATCCAGAGGAATTCCCAAGGCGCCGAGCAGACAGGGGGTCAGGATACGAGTATGGGGGGTAATAGGGGGGTAATAGTGTGTGGGGTGTTGGCTGGGTGCGGTGTGGGGAGAGCAGGGATGAGGGAGAGCAGAGGTGTAAGACTGAGGCTGATGGCTTAGTCGAGGAGCAGCATCTTCAATTTGGGTTTGAAGGAGGCAAGACAGGAAGCCAGGCGAAGTAATTCTGGGCAAAAAAAAGTAGACGAAGGAATTAATCAAGAGCACAACTACACAGTTACATTTCTATGGCGCATTTCACGTCGAGCGCGGAGCATAATGGTGGTTAAATTTACTTTAACATTGTGTCTATTGAAGGACTGAATATATAAGATTCAATGATCCACCGTCTGGAGATTCTTGTAATGAATGAACTGCTCCAGTGAAACCAGGTAACAGTTTCACATCTGGAATTGAAGAGGAGCTTTCGAGTGCCAGATTAATGAATTAATATGTTTAGTCACCCCGGTTTGTAAGCATGAGGTGATGTATAGCCGAACATCGGTTAAAAAAGTAACTACTTGGATGCTTGAAGAATTTAAACTTCCAAGTGACCTAGTAACTCTCTTCAACTGCTGGTCAGATGATAGAACAACTCTGATAGGTTTCTTTGTGTATTATTTGACATTAGCTTCTCCTCCGTTATTTCGTGATCATTAAAATGTTCTCGTCGGCTTAGTAGCTTGTATCTTGGTATAATTTAGACTCGTGCAATGAACTACTGTGTTATTCCCACCATTAATAGTCGTCCATGTGGTATTTTTTCAGGTAGAGTTGTATTCCTATTTCTGCTTCTTTAATATGCTTTATTTGCTCCCAATACCGTGGTTGATGTCACTGAGGGTTTCACCATTGCAATTGGCAACAGAGACTCAGTCACGTCAAATTTGTTTCACCATACATTGCTGTAAATCAATGTGAATCAGCGCAAAGTGAAGACACAGGCTGAGCAGCGGGTCAATCTGTTCAACACAGAAATGAAACCACTAAGACATATAAAACATATTGTGGATATTGAAGATGTTTATTTCCCGTAGACGGTGCAGCGATATTGATTATAAATACAATGCACAATATAGAGCACAATACAGAGACCAATAACACTTTGTGAAATTGGCAATCACTTTCTTCAGCTGCTAAAATTTAGTCAGTGTGCTTCTCAACTGCTCCATATTATGACTTTTCCTTCATACAGCATTTGAGTAAAGTGAACCATATGGTTTTTACCCCGAATTTCCTCGTTTTTTTTTATCATCTGTACACGTAAAACATTAAGTGTCGAAACGGTGATTTTGTTTGACAAGAGAGGATGCAGGAATTTGCGGATTTAGAATGATCCCGATCCAGTGTCACTGCTAAGCTGGCGTCTTCAAACCGACTAGTTACCAATATGATTGTTGTTATTGTGGTTGTATTTATAAATAGCTGGTTGCATTTCGTGGTGGATTGAATCAGGGGTTTATGCACAAACTGTTTTCCGATTCTGGTACTTTTAATTCTCTTTCTCCCGCGTATGTTCCCCAAAATATACAATCAATTCACTTCACATTGTGAGAATTGCTGTCAGACATCTCGAAGACTTGTTCTAAAAATGAAAGGATTATCGTCATTATCATCGAGCTGTAAATGGTCAATGTGAAAGGCACCTTACAATTGTAAATTATTGTGATGTAGAGCTATTTGGTGTTTGCTGCAGTCAGTCACAACTCAGCCTAACGGTAATAGGAAATTCATTCCAGATTCCAACGGACAAACAATTCTTCAAACTCACAAAGCTATTCAAAGGTTGACACATTTCTTCCGTAAATAAGGCATCGTTGCAAAGCATTCATTTTTGCTTCCTCACTTTGAATGAGCTTCGTCAGAAATACAATTAATAATCAAAACGTTTTCCTGCCCTTTCAATCAATATGATGCCCAGATCATATTTCCTGTGACACAGTTAATGTTTGGTGTCGATTCTGACGATGGCAGTCTTTATTTGTTAACTGCGTTTGTGAGAATCTACAGATGATATAATAAACTAGAGAGTGTTTGGTGAGAAACACAGGTGAGCATTTAACCTCATGATCCTTAAAGTCTCTTCACATTGGTTTGATATCTTGACAGCAGGACAGTGTCACTGTTAAATATTTTCGGCAACAGACAAGAAAACGTGGGTGAATGTGTTATTAAGTAGTAATGATGTGAGTTGTTTTGTAGATCGGTTGAACGAGGGTATTATGAGTAAAAACTTTTGCTAAACACTCTGAAATACCGTCCGGCATGGAGAGCGCTATATAAATCCCAGTTATTGCTTTCGTAGCTATTTCATTTTCAACTTTCTTTCGGATTATCGAATAATGGACATTATCTGAATATACAATCCTTTAATTCCAGACCCAATGGCTCCTTCGGTGACTGTCCTTCCGCCATCACCAGATCAAATCACAGCAAAGAGCGAGGCGACCCTGGTGTGTCTGGTGAATGATTTTATCCCGGGAGCTGTGGAGGTCAAGTGGACTGTGGATGGCAGTGCCAGAAGTGAAGGTGTTGAAACGAGTGCGATCAAGCAGGAGGTGGACAACACGTACAGTGTGAGCAGTTATCTGACTCTGCCAGCCTCCGAGTGGGAGTCACACGAGCTGTATTCCTGTCTGGTCACACACGAGACTCGGGCAGATCCTCTTAAAACAACCATCGCCAGATCCACCTGTGTATGATTCCGGGAACTGTACTGAACTGTACTGCCCACGGAGCCTTCTTGAGAAATGTTCAATTCGACATTCCCACATTTTGATAACGATCCAAACCGTGTCACAGTATCGCGCCGTCTGTATTTCGATGTTGTTGTAATTCAGATCAAAATGTGGAGTAGTTTGAGTTTGCAATAAAAAAAACTTATTTTACTTGTGTTTCATTCATTATTTTAAATTATTGCAGCGATTCGCGGATTACTAATTAATGTACAATTATCTAGGAATAGCTGATTGCCATTTCTGCGTCTTGCTAGTTTCCTGGCTCTTAACAATCACATTGTTTCATTATTAAGTAGCTCCGCTTAATAAAGTCACAGATTCATTGCCATCAATGACACTGTTTTATTGATCATTTTATTTACTGACAAATGATGACTGTTCCGCAAGCCAACGCCATGACTACACACTTGGTGCGAGCTGAACAAGCAGCGGGAAGGTGGCTGGTAATTCCAATAGCAAACTGTGTGGTTATTGGCGGGTTAAATTCCAACATTCACCCAATTTGCCGCAGATTATCAGTTGCCATTTACTATTAATATTGGACGGAAAGCTCTTGTTGGAGCGTCATCTCAATGTTCTTTGGCTAAAATCCACAGCGTATCCCCCCCTCCCCCCCCCACCCTTCCGCTGTCACTGACAGTCAGGAAATAAACGAGTGAGAACAATATTTCACTGCAGCCCATTATACAGTTCCCTTATCCAATCCCTCATATTGACATGTTCTCCGATCCACTCTCAGCAAAACCATTCATGTTACCGACCCGCGGCTGCTGGTATTTTCAGACATGATACAGATGGTTTTAATTGCTTTACACTCAACACGTGTCAGCGATAACCCCCCAAACCGACTGTTTGTATCTTAATTCCTTATAACTCTCCAGGGTTGTCAGGATTATTATAAATTGGTGCAGTGGAGGCCTCGGGAACATGAAATACAATAGCGCGGGGCCCCGAGGCAGGAAAGGGTGACTGGCTGGCCGGGGAGGGGGGCGTGTTCTCGGGGTGATGGAAACCTGACCGCCAACCTAACGTGCTGGGGGTGGATGCCAATACGCAGCCAATACGCACCGCTGGGGGGAGGGGATCCACCAATAAATTCAGTCGCCCTGAGACCCGCTGCCAATGTTTGCAGATTGGGCGGGATCTCGCCTCATTGGGCGGCTTCTCGCCTCATTGGGCGCGTTTATTTCGCACACTGGAATAACAAAACATCTTTGGGCGGGTGTCCGCTTTTCAAAAAGTATTATTTAAACCTGGAAACGTTTGATTTTGAAGACCTTTTCTTACACATTATCAACAGCACTGGTCTAGATAGACTACCCATTAGGATACCATTATATTGGGCTCTTCTGTGGCAAGTATTTGGTTGACATTGGGAGACAAGCATAGTTTATTTTCTGGGCACATAGCCAACTGGTAACAGTGACAGGAGCGTCGCTGGGCAAAGGCCTCCAGTGAGATGATGTTTATAATTGTCCCACCAGGAAAGGTCTTTGGTGGTCTTGACATCCATTACAATCTATGAACTGCATCCCAGGACAATACTCAGGAATGGTACCAGAAAACTAAATCAGAATCAAATATGATTTATCTTTGCTAAATTGACCAGATAACATGCATCAGTTCGTTCAATTAATCGATTACAAAATAACCTGAGGATACCCATTATTCTGTCTCACGAAGGAACTGTAACGGACAACAGATCAGAAACATGTTTGGGAGTTATCTCCATAAGGTCCAATGAAAAAAAGACAAAGAAAGTCGAAAATAATAATGGCAAAAACAAAATAATGTGATTGAAATAATCTGTGAGAGGGTAAGAGATAAATTGTGCAATATGTTAGGTTGAGGAGGGAGCTGAACAATTTCTTCTGATCTCTACTGTCACTGCATTCGTAACCTCTCATGACAAATAATAAAAGCAATAACTACAAAAACAACATCTTTGATTTATATAGCGCACTCCACACGGGACAGCGTTTCAGAGCGCTTCACAACAATGGATCCTGGGACCCAGCCAGGGGCAGGTGCAACTAACAACAAAATTACATGAGTATAGAGCCTTTCACGACTTCAGGACGTCCCAACATATTGCATTGATTATAGTGCCCTTCACACCCAATGGCATTTCGAAGCACTTATTATTTTCATTTATTTGTCATGAGCAAAATCCGCTAGGCAGCATTTGCCTGTTCTTGCCTTCCCTCCATCTTTCTCCTGTGCCTCCCCTAGTGTTTGTATTATACACACATTTATTGCATCTTTCCTTCTCGATTTCCAACATTGTAATTGACCATAATCCCATTACTTTCTCTCTTGACCTTTCTCATCACCATACTGCTGATGATCCAACTTCTTCTCCACACTCTCTGCTAAACTCTTTCTCTCTTTTCATTGCCACGCTCACTTCAAAACTGTTTCCAACACTGCTTACTGAAAACACATTCAAAGTTCTGCAAAAGTAGGTGGTTTCCACTCATCAACACACCCACATACAGCTCTAATACCCGCTGGAGGGCCGCTGATTCTTACGCTACACACCCCTCTCCCCTCCCCCTCCACAACCAAACCTTTGATTTTGTGTACAGTGGAGAAGGGGAGACTATTGAGTAGTCAAGAGAGGAGGTGACAGAGGCATTGGGAAATTTCCGACTGCATTCAGCGTGTTGTGTAGCTGGGCAATATGACACAGGTGGAAGAAAGTCGTGCTGGTTTGTGAGGAGATTCATCCTATGAACCAAATTGAACTTGACACCTGAGTTCACCACAGGTTTGGTACATGGTAGGGATAGGTAGGTGGTGGTGGTCGTGGAGGTGGAGGTGGGGTGGTTCGGGGAAATGTGCTGCGGGTGGCTGAACAGGTCAGATCCACATTAGAAAAAATATTGATAGGAGCCAAAATGTATGGTTTCCATCTTATCGAAATGCAGCTGCTGGAAATTGGCGTTGAACCAGGAGTTGATATTTGACAAGCAGCTAAATAAAACAAGATTTGTCCCAGTGTTACAAGGAAAAGGATGAAGAGGAGGATAGATGGATAGACTTGGATTTGATTGTCAAGCATTGGGATAAATAAATCCAACATTTCTGCATTAGGGAGAGGTAGCGAGTAAATACTGTAAGGAAAAACGGAGACTCAAGTTTAAGCCTTGGAGTAAACCACAGGTGACTGCCTTGGCAGGAAGTAAAATGATTTATGGAGATGAAGTGATGGTGGTTGGCTAATTTGGACTCAAACCAGAGAAATGTGGTCACACACTGACTGATCCTGCTCAATCCTTTTCCTCCATAACACCCCCTCAACTACTGTCAATGCCCTTGCCCCCTCACCTCAGCAACCACATCCAAATCACAATTCTCACTCCGTTACCGCACTCACTCCTCCGGGGTAAGGTGGAGGCCATCGAATGCAACATGCTCAAATTTGACTTAATGGTCCACCAGCCTATGTGGCCAGATGAGATTAGAATATACCGTTGCTCTCTTGCCTCTTCCAAATCCATTGAGCAGCCTCTGACCCACCACCACCCCCAACCCCAAACACAGCTTCCTCCCCACCTTCTGCACACACTCAACCCCTACCTTCGCCGCTTCCACATTTCCCACTTTTCGCCAAACACCACCATATCGACCATGAAACACACAACCCACTCCTTTGAATCCATCCCCACACCCTTGTTATCTCCAAACACTACCTCTTTGCCCCTCTACCCTCTGACACCACCAATCACTCCTTATCGTCATCACTTTCGTGGGGAGGGGGTGGGGGTGGGGGGGGGGGGGGGGGGGGAAGTGGGGGTGGGGGTGGTTCAGTAGATAGAAAAAAACAGAGTTATATTAATTGGCAAAAGAGCTATAGGGATGACAATGAGAAATGGGTCTGAAGGGAAGTCAGTTGGAGAATGCTTGAACAACGGGTGGCAGAGAACTATGAGTCACTTGAAGTTCCTGTTTGGGATTTAAGTGATCAGAGATGATGGTCGTGGAGGAGCTAAGTTTGGAGTACTGGAGCAAGGAATTGATAATAATAAAAATCTTTGAATGTGGTATAGTGCTTTTTACGTCTTCTAGACTTCCAAAAGAGCTTAATAAAATATACTTTAAAGTGAGTTGACTGTATATTTGTCGGTGAAAATGGAGGGGATTCGTTCAGCCCACATCTTCTAACTCTCCCCTAGTATCCATTTCCCTCCCACCCCCACTGGATATCTCTCCACCAGCCTTTTCTGCTCCTCCGCAAAATAAAACCAACCAACCTGTTCCCTTGATCCCATCCCTAACCCCTCTTCTCATCTTCCAGCTCTGTCGCCTATTCTCCCCTCTTAACTGCCATCATCAACCTCTGCCTATCCACCAGCAGCATCCCCATTCCTCTAAAAACTGCTGTCATCACCCCCATCTGATCAAACCTACTCTCAACGCATTACTACTGTCTAGCTATTGCCACGTCTCCAACCACCCATCCTCTCCAATGAGTCATTGCTTCCCAGCTTCGCTCATTTCCCTCCTGTAATCCTTGACCTCGTTGCTCCCTTTAACAATGTCCTCCTACACTGTATCTCCTGGCCGGTCAATCAACACACACGTGCCCTTGCCTGGTTCGACACCCATTCATACTCTTTGGCTCTCGCCAATGTCTCAATTTTTCACTGCTCTCACCTCCTCACCTTCACATTCTGCCCGTAAAACTGTTCAAACCTGTGCACAACCTAGGCATCAGGTTCGACCTCCAACTGCCTTTCTTCCCTCACATCCAGTCCGTCACGAGCACTGCCTTCTGCCGCCTCCGACAGATCACCCATCTCCAACAATACCTCACCCCAAAAGCCACTGAAATCCTGGTCCACGCCTTTGACACCTCTTTTCCAATGCACTCCTCGCCATTCTCCCCTGCTCCACAATCCATAGAGTCCAACTCATTCAGAACTCTGCTGCCCACATTCTCACCCACACCAAACTTCGCTCCCCCATTACACCAATCCTTTCCAGACTTTACTGGATCCCTATCCCAGAAGGATCGACTTCAAGATCCTCAACCTTGTCTTCAAATCCCTCCGCTCCACTGCACACCACTACTTCCCTCAACCAGCACCCCTTGCCTTTGCTCCAGTGGGTCTGGCGTACTCGACGTCCCCCGAATCCTCTGCTCCACCCTCGGTGGCTTTTCATTCAGCCACTAAGGCCCGAGGCTCTGGAATTCCCTTCCTCATTACCTTCACCTCGCTCCCTCTTTTCTCAGTCCAGGTCCTAGCTGAAGACCTCTCTATTTGACCGCAACTTTGGTCACCTTTCTACCTCTGCCCATGGTTCGGTACCAGGATCCGCTATTGTGGAGTGCTCTGATACGCCGTCTGGCGTGGAGGGCACTATATAAATCGAAGTTGTTGTTGTTGTACCTCTCTCATGTCACCACATTGTCACCACCAATGGCTTCTCCTCCTGCCCCCACACTGTCACCCCGTGGCTTCCACCAGGGCTCTGTCCTTGTCTCTTACTTTTCAAAATCAACAGCTACAACATCTACGACGTGACATCAACTGCAGACATTGGTTCAACTTCCACATGTATGCGGATGACACCCAACTCTGTCACTCTGCCTCTGCCCTCAACTCTTGGACTACCACTGTCCTGACAGACTGTCTGTCAGGAATCAAGTCCTGGAAGAGAGCTAACCATCTACAGTTGAATGTCAACAAGACAGAGGCCCCACTGAATGGCTCATGCCAGTGCCTTCTTGCACCAGGCGCTGGCAGCATCAACCTCCATGGTGACACACTCAACCTGATAAAGTCAGTCAGGAACTTAGGTGTCTTGTTCAACACTCAACTGTCTTACCTCCCTCACATCCAATCAATGACTTGCTCTGCCTTTCCCCATCTCTGCAACGTTGCCCGACTCTGCCACTACCTCATCCCCAAAGCCACTGAAACCATCATCCATGGCTTCATTACATACAAACTAGATTATACAAACTTCCTGGTTGGCCTTCCCACTTCCTCACTCTGCAGGCTGCAGATCATCCAGAACTCTGTGGCCCATGCCCTCTGCCATTCCAAACTCTGTGACCTCATCTACCTCATCCTCACCTGACTCTATTGGCTCCCCATCATCCAGAGGGACAGTAAGTGGGACAGCCAAAGCCGTGAACGAAGAGGAAGGTCTTGAGACCGGCCTTGAAGTAGGAAAGGGAGGAAGCAAGGTGAATGGGCTGCAGAAGGGAGTTCCACAGTGTGGGAGCAGAGAGGCTGAAAGCCCGGCCACCGATGGTTGGGTGGTTAGGGCGGTGGACGCGAAGCAGCCCTGAGTCTGCTGAATGGAGGATGCAGGCAGGCTGATAGGGAGACAGTAGGTTAGAGAGACACGAGGGGGCAAGGCCGTGAATGGCCTTGAAAGTGAAGACATGTATCTTGATTTCGATCGTCTGGGTGACGGGGAGCCAATGGAGACGGGCGAGGTTGGGAGCGATGTGTTGCGAAGCCTGGTACGGGAGAGTACACGGGCTGCAGAGTTCCAAATAATTTGCAGCCTGTGAAGGGAAGAGCTGCGGAGGCCGACGAGGAGGGAGTTCCTGTGGTCGAGCCTGGAAGTGATAAAGATGAGGAAGAGGGTTATGGCGGCGTGGGTTGTGGCGGAGTCTGGCAATATTGCGGAGATGATGGAAGGCTGTGCAGATATGGGGGAGGAAGGACAGCTCAAACTCAAACAACACTCCCAGATTCCTGATTGGTTTTGAGAGTTGGACAAAGCAGCCTTGAACGCTGAAGTTTTTGGCGCCTGACGTGCGGTGGTGCTGACGTGAGCCAATCAGGAGGGCTTCCGTCTTGTTGACGTTGAGTTGTAGGAAACTTGCACTCGTCCAGGACTCGATGTCGAACAGACATCCAATCAGAACGCCAGTGGAATCGAGGGTTGATGCGGATATGCAGATTTGGGTATCATCCGCATACATGTGAAAATTTACCCCATGTCTATCGATGATATCGCTGGAGGGTGAAGAGCAGGGGGCCGAGGACGTAGCCCCGGGGAACGCCGCATGTGACTGTATGGGGGCTGGAGGAGAAGCCGTTGGAAGAGATGAAGTGAAGGCGGCGGGAGAGATAGAACCATTCGAGGACACATCCTTGCAAGTTGAGGAGGGAGGAGAGGTAGTGGAGGAGGATACCGTGGTCCACGGTCGAAGGCAGCGAATAGGTCAAGGAGGACGAGGAGGCAAAGGGAGCCCTGGTCACAGATGTTTAGAATGTCGTTTGTGACTTTGACCAGGGCAGTTTCCGTGCTGTGGAGAGCATGGAAACCTGATTGGAGGGGTTCGAGGAGGAAGTACTGTGATGGGCCGATCGCTAGACAGCTACGATGCATCAAGGGAAGGCTTTTTTAGGATGGGGGTGATGGTGGTGGTTTTGAAGGCAATGGGAACATTCCTGGATGAGAGGCACAGTTTGATAGTGTCAGTGATTAGATGGGCTAGAAGGTGAAGCAGGGTGATGAGGAGATGGATGGGGATGGGATCTAGGGAGCAGGTGGTGAGCTTCATTGAGTAGATAGTCTCAATGATTGAGGATGGGGAGATTGCGTTCAAGCTATGGAAGAAGGGGTGTGTAGGAGATGTGGTGTGGGAGCGAGGTAGCGATGAGGTGGAAGTTGGGGGTCAATGACTGCAGAGTTGATTCCCTCGATTTTGGTCATGAGGAAATCCAGCATCTCCTCGCAGCGGGAGTTGGAGGAGAGGATCTTCGAGGCGGGGTGGACGGAGAAGATGGTTGGTGGTTTCAAGCTCCAAACCTGTAATTGGAACATATACATATATTGACAATATTGACACTGATGCTGTGCTGCAGGTTTGCTGAAATGTTGGAGGTGCCATTGTTCTGATTAGATCTCAGTTTGGCAGTTTATCTGGATCTAAAATATGACACATTTGAAAAGGTAAAATGAGCATTTGCAACATCCTGACAAGATGCCCCCAAATAAAAATTCATCATTCAGTGATATACAACTGTAATCTGTAGTTGGTATTTTTTTTCATTTCGTTGCTGCTTATGGAAAACTGTTGAGTTTGAATTGGCTACTGCAAACATGCATAATATTCATTGATCCATGGAATGGTCCAACCTTCAAATATAACATGAACATTATAGTAACAGTAAATTTATTATAATTTTTGGACAGATAAATACGGGGTCTAAATGGTGCAATTGGCATGTAAACTACTATGAGAAGAATTTAGGACAAGGGAATGATGTGTGGGACTGGGACTGGTTCAACGTCATTTATTCACTTTCTGACTCAAGGCATGCCAGATGACTATATGTGTCAGTGTGACTGAATGGCACAGTTGGAGGCATTCCCCCCCAAGATTCAGAGGATTCGGAGTTCCAGTACCATGTCTACATTTGGAACATACATTGTCAATGCTGACACTCCAATGCAGGGTGGGGAGGTGTATTGCATTTTTGGACGTGCTCTACCTTGGATGAGGATAAGCTTTTGCAGTATCCTAGACATCGTTCCACCAAATAAAAAATTGTCATTCCGTTCATTGCTCTTTCTGCCATGTTGCAATAAACTAATGGGCTGATGTCAACAACGACCTTCGAGCTATCCTCCCAAATAAGGAGCTGAATTAATGTAATCCTAAATGTATCAATATTATGGATTTAGAAAGAATAATCTAATCAGCATGATTGCAAGGTAAATTAATAATGGTAGAATTCAGCACTAGGAAATGATCTGTGATTGGTTTGGAGGTCATCCTTCATTTGTGCATGATTCATTTTTTAACTTTGTCATCAGATATATATATGTGCAAATAAAAAGTGTACGAGGAAAATTGTGATGCTGACGCAGTAAGTACATCATGATTGAAAGGAAGAAAAGAGCTAGAGAATCACATAGATTTGCTGAATGTCACCCAGTTGGCATTCTAAAACAAGTATTCAAACAACAACATCAACAAAAACTCACATTTATTTAGCATCCTTCACACAATGTAATGTGGTGTAGATACGCACATGGGCTTGTGTGCGCCTTGACTTGGGATTAGTCATGATCCAGAAATAACCATACGGCTAGACACAATTATGTAAACATTATGAAATTAGATTTGTGTTTTACCTTTCATATTTAGATATTGTCCCAAGGCAATGTCTCGTCAGTGATTTGGAGCTATGTGGAGGGTCTGCATTTAACATCTCTCAATATATAATTTTTAAGGGCCTGAAATTAGGTACAAACACCTGTATTTGTAGAGCTTCAGGATGTAATGCTTTTTTGAAATCTCTCAACAGGTTTTTACATTTGATACGATTTTCGGCCGAAAAATGGAAATGATAATAATAATAATAATAATCCTTTCATTTGAGACGTCGATAAGATGTGGAATGCGCTATATCAACTACAGTGATTATTTATTTATTAGCGCTTTTCACGTCATTTAGACATTCAAATCGTTTCACAAACAGAATATACTCTAAAATGAATTGACTGTATATCTGTGGGCGAAATGCGGCAGCCAATTGTGCGCCTCATACTCTCGGGAATTAGGTAAACAGGATGTGTCCCTCCAGGGAGAGTGGATTCCATTCCAACAATCTATCTCTGGGAATTCTATGTGTAGATGAAATACATAGAAATCTTAGCTTGATTTGGATACTCTTAACCATAGCGATGTGTTTCTGTATGTATGTTTCTGTATGTGTCAGAACCTGGTTGACCAAAACAAATTCCCTGTGTATAGGAGCTGTAAATATAAATTGCTTCAAATTACAAAAACAGGTGAGAAGTGAGGAATGTCCTGGTGGCCTTGAGCATTATACCCCCCCCCCCCCCCCCCCCCCCCCCACACCAGGTAGGGGGAAACCTCAACTCATTTAAATGGTTTACAACAAAGTAAATTAAAATCTATTTTCAATCTGAAATAGGATTGTGTGATAATAAACTACACCAGAATAATCTGTAGAATCTGTTTAATTCCAGACATCAGACGGTTTGCTTCAATCATAATGATTAACCACATTTTGCTGTTACAATGTCTTCATTGAGTTTCTTTTAATGAATTTTGATGATTATCAAGATCACATTTTTGCTATATGGGGCATCCAATGTTGATATCGAGCCATGCCGAAAGTGAGGAATAGACAAAAGCTCCTCTGTGCTCAGCTCTACCAACCTAGAGTCTCAGACGAGTTCCCCTACAACGTCAATCTGTCATTCCCTTTCCCACACAGGCTGTCAGCAGTGACATTTGTAATTTAATTCCAAATAAAACACAGCTGTGAGCCTAACTGGGCAAATGAGAATTTCATCCCATCGATCTAGGCAGGGTTTACACCTCCAGTGGAAACTCAGAGCCCGGTATCTATTCCTTTTTCACTCCTTTTACAGGGTGATAAACCGTGCCAATACAAAATTGCGGAAAATTTTCCCCCAAAACTGCATAGAAATGTGGAGGTATTGTGGGGATGATTGGTGCTATTGAGGTACATTTTACTGCCAAACTACGTTTTTCACTTTATTGAAAGATGCGTTATTGGGAGATATGCATAGACACACATTACAGAGAGAAACAGACACATCCACACAGACACACACACACAAAGAGACACATAGTGACACTCACACAGAACCTCACAAGCACATATAGAGGAGACTCACACATAGAGATACAGTACTCACAAACACAGAGAGAGAGAGAGCGACACACACACAGACAATCACAGCAGTGGGGCCTGAGTGAAGCCCACACTTATGCGTGTGGGCATAAGGGAAGAGGCTGGGGGCCAGTCACTATAGTTGTAGTGGGTTTGTAACGGAGGCCACCATTTACAGCGGATTGCACGGGAGAATCACGGCTGCACTTTTCTATTGGCTCAGAAAATAATTATTCCCTCATCAATCCAAAGAATCACATTCCAAAGATCAGCTTGAAGATTGAGATCTTCCCAGCACGTTGGGATGTCCTCCTCCCAATTCGAAAGGTGCGATATGCCTTTAAATGTGTAATGTATCTTCTCTATTAATATATTGGTCACAGCATCTGGTCACAGCTCACCTTCCAGGGAACAAACAGAAACCACATTTCTATAGAAAGGTCATGACGGTAGCGTTCTGCCAAGGTTCCAGGGAGTAAAATCTGATCAAAATCCTAGAAAGCAAAGTCAAAGAACAAAAGAGAACATCATCCCATCAATTAAGCTATTTACAGGTTAACCCCTTAATAACCAGTCCCAGTGGTCTATAAACTCAGATACCCAAACATGATAAAATGTCTGAGTTCCAGGAATCTAGTAATTTAGTATTTTGTAAGTGAACGCACCAGCAAATTTGGTGCACAGCTCAACAACCCACAAATAGCCTTGCAGAGAGTCACCAACTTTAACCGGAGGGCTCCCTCTGCCTCCTCGTCCTCCTTGACCTGTCTGCTGCGTTCAACACAGTCGATCACACCATCCTCCTTCAACGTCTTTCCTCCCACCTCAACCTTCAAGGCACAGTCCTTGACTGGTTCCACTCTTATTTGACCCACCGTTTACATTTTGTTTCTTCCAATGGTTTTTCTTCAAACCCCCGCACAGTTTCTCACGACGTCCCTCAGGCCTCTGTCCTCGGTCCCCTCCTTTTCACCCTTTACACGCTCCCTCTGGGCGACGTCATCCGCAAACATGGGGTAAATTTCCACATGTATGCGTATGACACCCAGTTGTACCTTTCTGCCTCATCCCTCAACCCCCAGACGATCGATGTTCTGACAGCATGTCTGTCCGACATCGAGTCGTGGACGAGGGACAACCTTTTGCAATTGAACGTGAGTAAGACCGAGGCCCTCCTGATTGGCTCAAGCCAGCGCCTCCGCACATCGGGCGCTGCCAGCCTCAACATCCAAGGCTGCACTCTCCACCTCACAAAGCCAATCAGGAACCTCGGCATCATGTTCGATCAAAAACATTCCTTCCTCCCCCACATCCGTGCCTTGACCGGCACCGCCTATTTCCATCTGCGCAACATTGCCAGGCTCCGTAATTATCTTACCCCCAGCGCTGCCGAAACACTCGTGAATGCATACATCACCTCACGGCTGGACTACGGAAATTCTCTCTTCGTCGGCCTCCCCAGTTCCTCCATTCATAGGCTGCAGGCCATCCAAAACTCTGCAGCCCGTGTACTATCCCGCACCCGCCTCCGTGACCACATAACCCCCACCCTCGCCCGTCTCCACTGGCTCCCCATCCTCCAGAGGATCGAGTTTAAGATCCTCGTCCTCACCTACAAGGCCTTACACGGCCTTGCCCCATCCTACTCAATCGATCTACTCTCCCCCTACATGCCCACCCGGACCCTCCGTTCAACAGGACTTGGCCTGCTCCAAGCTCCCCGCCCAAACCGTCCCACCATCGGAGGCCGGGCCTTCTGTTTCTCCACCTTATGGAATGCCATCCCTCAATCCCTCTGTTTCGTCTCTTCCCTTTCCTCTTTCAAGGCCAGTTCGAAGACTTTCCTCTTCGATCGTGACTTTTATTCCACCCCGAACTCTTTTACCTCCCCTTCGTGTTTCACCCCTTCCCAAACACTCCCCTCCCAGCTCGGGTCACACGCCTCCTGTGCAGCGCCTTGGGACGTCCTCCGGACGTGAAAGGCGCTCTATAAATGTAAATTGTTATTGTTGTTGTTGGCCAGGACACTAGAAGAAACTCCCTTCTGTTTTCAAAAAGTGTCATGGGCTTTTTAGCATTATGGCATTATACTGCAGCGTCAGCTAAGGCTCAAATTTCCGATGTGGGGGCTTCAACCCACAGCTTCAGATTCAAAGGGGATTAAAAGATCTGCCATTATCTAATAAACTGGCAAAATAGGGTCGGGAGGCTGAATAAAGTCATGTTCCTATCAGATACACAGATTTTGCTAAAAACGATGGGCAGATTTCCTTGTTCCACACGCCTCTGTTTACCTAGCAGTAACCCGGTTATTAATCATTTGGCAGTCGGCTTTTCCAGGGGTAATAATCCCTTCAACCAAAATATAAATAGTAATAATTTTGTCACTGAATTAATGACAGTTTGTGGGACAATGCTGTACATTAATGGCTGCCACGTTTCGCCCACAAAATATAGTCAATTCACTTGATGGTCTATTCTGTGAAGCGCTTTGAGATGTCTCGAAGACTTGGTATGTCCTCCTGATGTGAAAGGCGCTCTATAAATGTAATTTTGTTGCAGTTGTTGTTGATAAGACTCTATATCAAACAATGTGAGGGTGAGAGGAAAGGGTGAGTGTATTAGTATATTATCATTATCAGTGAAAGAGTGAAGCTAGTGCTATGATATTCACACGTGCCTGTCTGCTGTTAGGCCCAGCTCCTTGGTAAGGAATTCAAAGAACTTGGCACTGTGCTGCTTGTTGTGCTCTGCGCTGCCCACCACACCAATGGCCGAAATGCCCAGCTGCACACAGGGGGCCATGGAGCCGGCAATCATCATGGTTAAACCAGTTTTCACTGTGACATTGATTCTCTGTAAAAATATTGACAGAATTTTTTTAAGAAATAATAATCGTCACATTTGAAATAAATAACATAAAACAGAAATGAACAACGTAGATAATAATAAATCGATAATATTCCTTATGTTTGATACGGGGCCTTTCATGTCAGGAGGATGTCTCAAAACACATCACAATTTACTGCAAAGGTTAGTGACTGCGTGTTTGATAGGTAAACAACATGCAGTTTCAAGAATTTATTTCCTCCAAGTCAGGTGTATCCAGAATACAACTTTATTTACAAATGATATAAATAAAACTGAGAAATAGTTTTGTTTTATAAGAAAAAGATTATTATAAAACACTGTGTAAGTGTGATGTCTTGGTAACACTCCTCTGGGTTAAATCCTTATTCATCTTATGAGTGTTTCCCCTCTTCCCTATTGATCAGTTGCTCAATATCTACCTCTGTGGGACGGAGGCTCCTGGTTCCAATCCCAACTGCCGCTCCTTTATCTCCTCTGACGTTTTCTCCTCTCACCCGCACATTGTTCCTTGCAGAGTATATGAAGGTCCCTTTGTTTTCCTGATCTATATGCTCCCTCATAGTAACGGCAGCTGCAGATAAGGGGTTCACTTCCACATGTATGTCATGAACACAAACCACCCTAGTTCACTGATATTTTGTCCACCTGCTTGTCAAGGCCTGGATGAACCTCAATTTCGTGCAGCTAAACATTGCATCCCTACAACAATCCTGGCCAAGAATCCATTAAAATTAGTTTTTCCTCAAGTTTGTATGTGTGTGCTGCTACATTTGTTCACAAAACTATACTTAACAATAAAATCCCATGAAGAGCCTTGAGAAATCCTCCAGATGTGAAAGGCGCTGTATATTATTATTATTATTATAATACAAGGATTACTTTATTATTTTTTGGCTACTGCCAACATCCTCACTTCTGGTTTTGACTTTCTTAACTTCCCGTTCTCTCTCAAAGTCACTGAACCAGTACACATCCCCAGCTCTCCTTCCTTCCTCAAGTTCAGTCCCTGACCAAGACTGTTTTTCTTCCAATCTGTCACATTGCTCACTTCTCAATGCCCTTGAATACCTTATCCACACCTTTGTTATTTCCTGCCCAGTCATAGAATCATAGAATTATACGGCACAAAAGGAGGCCATTCGGCCCATCTAGTCTGTGCCGGCTCTTTAAACAGAGCAACTCAATCCCACTGCCCAGCTCTCTCCCCATAACCTAACAGACCTGCTCTTCCTATATAAAGATCTAGTTCCCTTTTAAAAGCTGTTATGGAATCTGCCTCCACCACCTTTTCAGGCAATGCATTCCAGATTCGAACAACCCGCTGAGTGAAAACATTTCTCCTCAGCTCCCCTCTGCTTCGTTTTGAAACTATTTTAAATCGGTGACCACTAGTCACTGATTCGCCCACCAGTGGAAACAGTCTTTCCCTATTCACCCTGTTGAAACCTCTCATAATCTTATCAACCTCTATTAGGTCTTCTCTCAATCTTCTTTGTTCTAGAGAGAATAAGCCTAGCCTAGAAGAACATAAGAATTAGGAGCAGGAGTAGGCCGTTCGGCTCTTCGAGCCTGCCCCACCATTCAATAAGATCATGGCTGATCTTCTCACCTAACCCTAATTACCTGCCCTATCCCCTAATCCCTCTATTTTTCAAAAATCTATTAGTCTCAGCCTTGAAAATATTCAAGGACTGAGCATCTACAGCCTTCTGGGATAGTGAATTCCATAAATTCACTACCCTCTGAGTGAAGAAATGTTTCCTCAACTCTGTTCTAAAAGGCTGACCCTTAATTTTAAGACTGTGATCTCTGGTTATAGATTCTCTTACCAGGGGAAACAGTTCCTCAGTGTCTACTTTATCTAGCCCTTTAAGAATCTCACACGTTTCAATAATTCTTCTGTACTCTAGAGAATACAGCCTTAGTTTATTCAACCTATCCTCATAGATCAGTCCCCTTATCCCAGGAACTAACCTAGTGAATCTACGCTGTACCCCCTCTAAGGCAATATGTCCTTTATTAAATAAGGAGACCAAAACTGCACACAATACTCTCGGTCTCACCAGAGCCCTATACAGTTGCAGCAAGACTTCCCTACTCTTGTACTCTAAACCTTTTGAAATGAACGCTAGCATGCCGTTCGCCTTCTTAGTTGCTTGCTGCACCTGCAAACCAACTTTTTGAAACTGGTGTACAAGGATACCCAAATCCCTTTGAACACTAACACTATCTAACTTCTCCCTCTCTAGAAAAGAATCTATTCTTTTATTCTTGCTACCTAGGTGAATAATTTCACACTTGCTAACATTGAATTCCATTCAGCCATATCTAGCCTTTCCTCGTAGCTGAAGTCCCTCATTCTTGGTACCATCCTAGTAAATCTCCTCTGTACCCTTTCCAATGCCTTAATATCCTTCCTAAAGTGTGGTGACCAGAATTGTACACAGTACTCTAGCTGAGGCCTAACCAAAGTCTTATAGAGGTTTATCAGCACTTCCTGACTTTTGTACTCTATACCCCTATTTAAAAAGCCTAGTATCCCATATGCCTTCTTAACGGCTTTGTCTACCTGTTCTGCCACTTTCAAAGAGTCACTAACACAAATCCCCAGTTCTCTCTGTTCCTTCACACCCTCCCCTCATTTCTTCTCCCAAAGTGTATCACCTCATACTTCTCTGTTTTAAACTTCATTCCAATAAATAATTTCAGTGACCAAATTCTTATTATGTTTTGTAGAGATTATCAGCCACAGAAAAGTGATCTGCCAATCGTACAACAATAATAATCCTTGCATTTGATATAGCGTTTTTCACATCTTCTAGATGTCTCAAAGCAGTTCATTGACTATACTGTAAAATGAATTGACTGTATATTTGTTGGTAAAATGGGGCAGCTAATTGTGCACAGCAGTGTCCCACAATTGTGCATTGAAATTACCATTTTTTATTATTGCTTTTTTGAGGGATTATTATCAGGCATCTGGAGTGAGGAAACTTGCCCACGTTTCGTCCTTGCCTCCGCCAGGTCCTCCTTCCACTCTAAGTTAATTTTGGAGGCCTAGGATAACTCCAGGCTCCTCTTCTCCACCACTATCTATCTCCTCTGTCTACCTAACCATGCCTCACGCATTCTCTCCTCCAATTCCAACTGCGAGGAGATGCTGGACTTCCTCCATGCGGAAAACAACGACATAAACAACAACTTGCATTTATGTAGTACCCTTCACGCAGTGTAGTGTGGTGTCGATGCCCACATGGGCTTGTGTGCCCCTTGATTTGGGATTAGTCATGATCCAGAAATAACCATACGGCTAGACACAATTAGATAAAAATTATGAAATTACATTTGTGTTTTGCCTTTCATATCTAGATATTATCCCAAGGCGCTGTCTTGTCAGTGATTTGGAGCCATGTGGAGGGGATTGAATCAGGGTATTGGGAGGGCAGGGAGGGTAGCAGTGAGGCCAAACAGGTGGTCGAAGGTCCTGATACCTACCGTGAAGGAGGCAAGGCAGTCGGCTTGGTGAAGAGAATGTGGAATTGATTTGTAAGGGGTGGAGTTGATAATTTCATGAAGCCTCCTATAGGAGCAGAAGGAGACATGAAAGCAAAGTTCTCGATGATCTGCAGCCTATGGAGTTGAATATTCAGGTTTTGAAATCTTAGATGCTGGAAATATTGACGGCACATGAGTGAAACATTGATGTGGTGTAGGGTAGAAATGAAATACCAGACACCAAGATTTTGAGCTCAAGGCCTGCAATGAACATCACTTAATATATAATTTTTAAGGGCCCGAAATTAGGTACAAACACCTGTATTTGCAGAGCTTCAGGCTGTAATGCTTTTTCAAATCTCTCAACAGGTTTTTACATTTGATACGATTTTCGGCGAAAAAATCCAAATAATAATAATAATAATAATCTTTTAATTTGAGACACCGATAAGATGTGGAATGCGCTATATCTAATGTAAGGATTATTGATTTGTTGATTTATTTGCGCTTTATGCGTCACTTAGACATTTCAAATCGCTTCACAAACAGAATATACTGTAAAATGAATTGACGGTATATCTGTGGGTGAAATGCGGCAGCCAATTGTGCACAGCAGTGTCCCACATACAGTTGTGGATAAAATTACTCTTTTTTTAGGGCATTCGTATTAGGCATGTGGAGTAAGGAAACTTGCCCAAGTTTTAACCCGTCTGGGAATTGAACCCAGATTCCTCGCTTGCAAGGCGAGTTCTAACCACTCAGCTAGAGGACTCTGGGTTATAAACTGTAATCACTTATTCTGCGAAAGCGAGCACAGCGCATAAGGAATAACTAGACGTCAATATAATTTATTTCAATAGTTTTACCAACTAACAGGTGGAATCAGGGGCTAAACTGGGAGTTTTCAGAATAAGTGGAACACATCAACACATTCTAAAACTGCAGTGAACGGTTAGATCATATCATATTTTCCTGCTACATTAAAGGTTCTGTGAAAGCAAATCATCAGACTACATTCGAAATCGTATTCCTCATTCAATGAAACGTAATTGCTTCCCTCCACCACAATCCACTTCTGTAATATTGTATGTAATCTTATAATATCAGCACTTCACCTAACCCATCCACACCATGTTCTCTGCTGTCTTTCCATGTATAATAGAATAATGCTGTATGTTGTCATCTAATGTTTAGTAACAAGCTGCTTAAAGAGGATGAAGTGATCAAACGTGTCAATTATTTATTCTTTTCTCTGACGTCTAATAAACATGGATTTTTCACGTGTTATTGAGAGTGTAATAGGATGCTGTGAGGAGTGTATTATTGGATTAGGCAATGGTGAATTAACTGTATTTTTGTTGGTGAGATGGACAGCAAACTGCGCAGAGAGGAATCCACAAATTGTCCTGAATTGAAATGACTAATTTTATTATTGTTTATTTTCGAGGGATTATTGTCAGACAGTGTGGAGAATGGAAACTTTTCTGAAGGTCTCGCCCTGCCGGGAAAACAACCCATATCTCTTGCTTGCAAGTGCTCTAACCATTGAGCTACAGGACTGTGATGAAACAATCTCAAACGTTAATTCTGTTTCGCAGGTCGCAGCCTTGGCGCTGACCTATACAGACTGCTGTAACTTGTTATGTTAAATCAGCAAAAACAAGTCAATACAAACGCAGAAGTGACTCATTGAAGTCATAGCTTGCAATAAACGGCAGATATGTGTTAACTAGTGATCAAATGTGTAAACTTTTCATTGTTTTCTCTGATTTCTAATAATACATGGATTTTTCTTTTATGTCGTGTGAAAGGATACTGTGATAAGTGTATTATTGGGGTAGTCGATGGTGAATTAACTGTAGTTTTGTGGACAAGACAGGCAGCAAACTGCGCACAGCAGCGCTCCACAAACTGTTCTGGATTGAAATGACCAATTTTACAATTGCCTGTAAATCGAGGGATTATTGTCAGTCAGCGTGGAAACAGGAACCTTGCTCAAGGTTTCGCCTTGCCGGCAAAATAACCCATATCTCTTCTTTGCAAACGCTGTAACCATTGAGCTGCGGGAATCCATGCTGATACAATCTCAAACGTAAATTCTGCTTAGCCTTTCACATCCTCCCGACGTGAAAGGCGCTTTATGCATGTAATTTTGTTGTTGTTGTTGTTAGTAGGACGGAGCCGTGGGGCAGTCAGACCTCTTAAGACTCCTATAAATTGTTAGGTTAAATCAGCAAGAAAAAGTCAATGCAAACGTAAAAGTGACTCGTTGACATCATAATTTCATGTGTGGAAACTCGTGCTTTACCTCCATGGAAAATATTAACAGAAACCTGAACTTCACGTCCATTTAAAACATAATAAAATCAATGATAAATAGGTCACTTCAATCCTTGCCTGGTTGTGGGACATTGCTGATCGCATTTGACTAACCCATCTTGCCCTCCAATAACAGTACATCCTGAGAAGCTCCTGCGGCGTTTAGAAGACATGAAAATCTCTACAGCAAATGCAAGAAATATTAGTCTGATTACTTATTACAAGTAAATACCTACAATGGAATCCAAGTCCAAACTGGGATATTTGAATATTTGTACTTATCTATAAAACTTGATTTAGTTTATAATTCTTCACCCTTTCCAGCTGCAATTCAACAAATCTACCACGTTATATAAATATGTTATTTATTCATCAAAATACCACAGTTTTTTAATGTGAATATTTGGTGATATTTCCGGATGACCATTTCCTCCACATTGTTTGAATTGATGTGTCGCTGGTAAATGATCCGCTAACCGAACAACAAAAGTATAAACGTCTCAGATTTGAGTTGAGAATCCACTGATCCTGTGCTTTATTCCTGTGAGTGTGAAGTGTTGTCAATGAGCCGCTGGTCACCCGGCTCTCGGGTGGAGGTGAACGGGCCGGGCCAGGCGGCCCCGGGGGATTTGCATAACTGATCAGCGCCGTGTGACGTTCAGAATTGGGTCAGTTCATAAACTGAGCCACGGGCTGATACCCAGAGTCAGTTGTTGTCAGGAAACGGTTGGAGTTTGTGACCGATCCCGTAACCCTCACCATGGCGCCTTGGGTTCCATTTCTCGCCACATTGATGACTTGCCTCCACTGTGAGTCCTTCAGGGATTATTATTGCTCCAGTTCCTTGTTCTTGTGTTGGGTACATGGGCTGAGAGCTTTGATTTGCCTTTTATTTGAGAATCATCATATATTGTTATGTGTTCTCCTGACTTACTGTTTTACAGGTGTAAACTCGCTGCCAGTCTTACATCAGCCGCTGTCGGTCTCTACCTCCCTGGGAGAGAAGTTGACCCTGGGTTGTACCAAGACTGGGCTCAGTATCAACCATTTTAAAGTGTATTGGTACCAGCAAAGGCTGGGGAATGCTCCTCAGTATCTCCTGTACACTGATGGAGTGAACAACTTCACCAGGATGTCGGGAGTTTCCGATCGATTCTCGGGCTCCAGGGATTCCAGGTCTGGCGATTTAATCATCTCCAGTGTTCAGGGGGATGACGCCGCTGATTATTACTGTTTTTTGTATTACGCAATTTCGGGAAAGGATCAATGTATTTTCGGTGCGGGGACCAAGCTGGGGATTGGCAGTAAGTATTTTGCTAAATAATTTATCCGGTGCAGTATTCGATGATGAACTCTGTTTTTATATAACTTCATAGAATTCAGTGAAATAAATTCTGAACTTATTCCTAACCGTTGCAATGTCATCAGTATATTTAAGCATATGTCTGGCTAGAATGTTATTGGACTACAGGTTCTTGTATACAGTACCAATGTAATATTCTTTTATCTCAGTTTCGCCGTTTTAGATAATTTTGCGAAATCCTCCTGACCCGAAAGGAACGATATCAATATGGAGTGTGTTGAATTGTAATAGATCATATTATTCTTATTGACCAATCTTATTGCAAGTTTGAGATGAACAGAAGACGAGAGAAGTGCATATCAAATGCAAGGATTATTATTATTACAATTATTATTGTTGTTGTTATCTCCAAACACTGGCAACACGTCTATAATACTAACAATAATAATGTGAATGCTTGTATTTGATAGTTACGAAGCTTGCATAGAAACTACATCACACAAATATCAATCACCTCCGGGATGGAACTGTTTTAGTCAATTTACTCGTCTGAGTAATATTCCGTGTATAATGATAATGACAATGGTAATACTGATACTAATTTATTGTTAATCATGTATATTTTATTATCAGTATATGGATCACTAATACTTCATGTTATAACAGAGACACGGATCGTTTCGAATAGAAATACAAAAGATTACAATAATATCCAGCGGGAACTGTAAAACACGGTGAACGTGATGGTGTAAAATGCAACTGAAGTCTAACCACAACACACTGGTGCCTGGTCAACACTTTCTGCAACAAATATGTTGTTGTTTCAAGACGATTCTATCCCAGTAGCTCTAATCACTGTAACGCATTCTCACTTGGATCCACGTGAATCTCAGAGTGGAACCATTACACATCCACAACAATAACCACATTCTTCCTCAGAGTTTAAAAATTGTTTCGAAATCAAATACTCGGCAGAAAGCATTTGAATGTAACCTTTTTACTCCTTTCTGTTATCCATTCGATCTGTTAACCTTTGGTCTGTAAATTATACCCAATTACAAGATATTTATTCAAACCCACGCCTCTTGCTAATGAAATATTTCCTTTCGATTTGTTTAGCGAATCTACAATGGCTGCATATTTCTGTACAGTGTGTTTTCTGGCCGTAATTAACCGAATTCTGTTGTTTTCTCCTACGGAAAAAACTTGTTTCAATAATTTATATTTGCTTGTGCTCAACATACCAATGCTTCAGTTGCAATAGAAGCATCTATCACAATAGTGAGCGCACAGATTGCTATTTAAATTGTAGCAAAATGTAAAAGATAAAGATTACATATTGGAGGTTAACGTGGCGAGATTAGGTTCAGATTCGCATCAATTGGGAGTGAAGAGGGGAGCACTTTATATTGCTAAACCATCAGAGGGAAATGATAAAGTTCTCAGCAGATGTTTTCAAAACGGAATCTTTATTTCCAGACCCACGGGCCCCTTCGGTGACTGTCCTTCCGCCGTCACCAGATCAAATCACAGCAAAGAGCAAGGCGACCCTGGTGTGTCTGGTGAATGATTTTACCCCGGGAGCTGTGGAGGTCAAGTGGACTGTGGATGGCAGTGCCAGAAGTGAAGGTGTTGAAACGAGTGCGATCAAGCAGGAGGTGGACAACACGTACAGTGTGAGCAGTTATCTGACTCTGCCAGCCTCCGAGTGGGAGTCACACGAGCTGTATTCCTGTCTGGTCACACACGAGGCTCGGGCAGATCCTCTTAAAACAACCATCGCCAGATCCACCTGTGTATGATTCCGGGAACTGTACTGAACTGTACTGCCCACGGAGCCTTGTTGAGAAATGTTCAATTCGACATTCCCACATTTTGATATCGAGCCAAACTGTGTCACAGTATCGCGCCGTCTGTATTTCGATGCTGATGTAATTCCAATCAAAATGTGGAGTAGTTTGAGTTTGCAATAAAAAAAACTTGTTTTACTTCTGTTTCATTCTCTATTTTAAATTATCGCAGCGATTCGCGGATTACTAATTAATGTACAATTATCTAGGAATAGCTGAATGCCATTTCTGCCTCTTGCTAGTTTCCTGGCTCTTAACAATCACATTGTTTCATTATTAAGTAGCTCCGCTTAATAAAGTCACAGATTCATTGCCATCACTGACACTGTTTTATTGATCATATTATTTACTGACAAATAAAGAATGTTCCTGAAAGGCGCTCTATAAATGTAATTTGTTGTTGTTGTTGTTGTTGTTCCGCAAGCCAACGCCATGACTACACACTTGGTGCGAGCTGAACAAGCAGCGGGAAGGTGGCTGGTAATCCCAATAGCAAACTGTGTGGTTATTGGCGGGTTAAATTCCAACATTCACCCAATTTTCCGCAGATTATCAGTTGCCATTTACTATTAATATTGGACGGAAAGCTCTTGTTGGAGCGTCATTTCAATGTTCTTTGGCTCAAATCCACAACGTATCCCCCCCTCGCCCCCTCCCGCTGTCACTGACAGTCAGGAAATAAACGAGTGAGAACAATATTTCACTGCAGCCCATTATACAGTTCCCTTATCCAATCCCTCATATTGACATGTTCTCCGATCCACTCTCAGCAAAACCATTCATGTTACCGACCCGCGGCTGCTGGTATTTTCAGCCATGATGCAGATGCTTTTAATTGCTTTACACTCAACACGTGTCAGCGCTAACCCCCCAAACCGACTGTTTGTATCTTAATTCCTTATAACTCTCCATCGTTGTCAGGATTATTATAAATTGATGCAGTGGAGGCCTCAGGAACATGAAATACAATAGCGCGCAGGGCCGTACGCAGGATTTTTTTTGGGGGGGTGCGAATTGCTAGTGATGGGACCAACAATGGCCGGCGGCTTGGGGGCTGACCCCGAAGCCCCCTCGAGGCTCCGACGTTTTACACAGTTTGAGGTCTTATTTAATCGGTTCAGAAGATCCAATATGAACGGTAAATGTTTCATGCCCTTGGTGTTTAAGAGCATCAGTATTTATTCAGTGTTTTTATTTTCCCCGGTAGTCCGTGTCTAAATTTTTTTGGAAGGTCGAATACTCGATACTCTGGAGCGCGATTGGGGTATTGGCAGGCGGGAGTGTTCAGGCTGCATGGAGAGAAGGGATCAGTGCAGAAGTGTGGTTGTCAATGCCCGAGTTCGCTCGATCAGATGACGGTGAAACTATTTTTATGCCAAATTCGTGCGACATTGATGTTTTTTTCACTCTGGGTACAAAACTGAATGTGAAATAAAGTCGCACTGTTTATCTTTGCGGTCATATTTTTTTGCATGCCAGTGGACGTCTCTAAAAGCAATTTTTAATTACAGGAATACATCTTTAATAATATAAATCAAATGTGATAATCAAGACAAAACAAGAAACATGATATTTCAGAAACACGCCTATCAAAACTTAAATCATTTTTACTTACATTTATCAGATTAAAATACGATTTCAGCTTCCACAAAGTGGTGCTACCTTTTTATGTAGTGACTGTATACGGGATGATTTCCGATTGACACACCACGTAGACATAGGCGCTAAAGCATAGGCCTACGTCCATGAGTATCTTTTTTAAAGATAGGCATTCCCGTCCAGCATATAACTTTTTTGTTGGCTTCTCAAAAGCTTTAATTTCTCAATAGCTTGTAAATATGTCGTCATTGTTTGCTAGCATTACAGCCACACCTCTCAACACTTGAGTAATTTTTACTTACGGTGATCAGATGAAAATATGATTTTAACTCCAGAATTGGTGCTGCCCCTTGTGGCTGTTTACGGGATGATTTCCAAACGAGGGTTTGAGTCTTGGCGCCTATGTTTATCCAATCACGAGTCACAGACTCGCCGCGTCATGGACTGGTCTATCGACGCGGTATGTTTTGGGGAGACGCCGATTCTGGTGTGCGACTCGATAATTTTATATTAATACTAAATCATTCAAAGATGTGAGTTTATAATTTATACATAGTTTTGAAGAACTGATTGTTACACAAATGCTCAATAAATTTACTTGGTATTTAAATTTGATAAAAAATACAATTCTCTACCCCGGAAAATGTGGACCTTTTATAATTTGGGGGGGTGCGTACGCACCCGTCGCACCCCCCCTGCGTACGGCCTTGGCGCGGGGCCCCGAGGCAGGAAAGGGTGACTGGCTGGCCGGGGAGGGGGGCGTGTTCTCGGGGTGATGGACAGCTGACCGCCAACCTAACGTGCTGGGGGTGGATGCCAATACGCAGCCAATACGCACCGCTGGGGGGAGGGGATCCACCAATAAATTGAGTCGCCCTGAGACCCGCTGCCAATGTTTGCTGATTGGGCGGGTTCTCGCCTCATTCGGCGCGTTTATTTCCCACACTGGAATAACAAAACATCTTTGGGCGGCTGTCCGCTTTTCAAAAAGTATTATTTAAACCTGGAAACGTTTGATTTTGAAGACCTTTTCTTACACATTATCAACAGCACTGGTCTAGATAGACTACCCATTAGGATACCATTATATTGGGCTCTTCTGTGGCAAATATTTGGTTGACATTGGGAGATAAACGTAGTTTATTTTCTGGGCAGATGTCCGACTGGTAACAGTGACAGGGAGCGTCGCTGGGCAAACGCCTCCAGTGAGATGATGTTTATAATTGTCCCACCAGGAAAGGTCTTTGGTGGTCTTGACATCCATTACAATCTATGAACTGCATCCCAGGACAATACTCAGGAATGGTACCAGAAAACTAAATCAGAATCAAATATGATTTATCTTTGCTAAATTGACCAGATAACATGCATCAGTTCGTTCAATTAATCGATTACAAAATAACCTGAGGATACCCATTATTTTGTCTCACGAAGGAACTGTAACGGACAACAGATCAGAAACATGTTTGGGAGTTATCTCCATAAGGTCCAATGAAAAAAAGACAAAGAAAGTCGAAAATAATAATGGCAAAAACAAAATAATGTGATTGAAATAATCTGTGAGAGGGTAAGAGATAAATTGTGCAATATGTTAGGTTGAGGAGGGAGCTGAACAATTTCTTCTGATCTCCACTGTCACTGCATTCGTAACCTCTCATGACAAATAATAAAAGCAACAACTACAAAAACAACATCTTTGATTTATATAGCACACTCCACACGGGACAGCGTTTCAGAGCGCTTCACAACAATGGATCCTGGGACCCAGCCAGGGGCAGGTGCAACTAACAACAAAATTAGATGAGTATAGAGCCTTTCACGACTTCAGGACGTCCCAACATATTGCATTGATTATAGTGCCCTTCACACCCAATGGCATTTCGAAGCACTTATTATTTTCATTTATTTGTCATGAGCAAAATCCGTTAGGCAGCATTTGCCTCTTCTTGCCTTCCCTCCATCTTTCTCCTGTGCCTCCCCTAGTGTTTGTATTATACACACATTTATTGCATCTTTCCTTCTCGATTTCCAACATTGTAATTGACCATAATCCCATTACTTTCTCTCTTGACCTTTCTCATCACCATACTGCTGATGATCCAACTTCTTCTCCACACTCTCTGCTAAACTCTTTCTCTCTTTTCATTACCACGTTCACTTCAAAACTGTTTCCAACACTGCTTACTGAAAACACATTCAAAGTTCTGCAAACGTAGGTGGTTTCCACTCATCAACACACCCAAATACAGCTCTATTACCTGCTGGAGGGCCGCTGATTCTTACGCTACACACCCCTCTCCCCTCCCCCTCCACAAGCGAACCTTTGATTTTGTGTACAGTGGAGAAGGGGAGACTATTCAGTAGTCGAGAAAGGAGGTGACAGAGGCATTGGGAAGTTTCCAACTGCATTCAGTGTGTTGTGTAGCTGGGCAATATGACACAGGTGGAAGAAAGTCGTGTTGGTTTGTGAGGAGATTCATCCTATGAACCAAATCGAACTTGACACCCGAGTTCAATACAGGTTTGGTACATTTTAGGGATAGGTAGGTGGTGGTGGTCGTGGAGGTGGAGGTGGGGTGGTTGGGGGGAATGTGCTGTGGGTGGCTGAACAGGTCAGATCCACAGTAGAAAAAATACTGATAGGAGCCAAAATGTATGGTTTCCATCTTGTCGAAATGCAGCTGCTGGAAATTGGCGTTGAACCAGGACTTGATATTTGACAAGCAGCTAAATAAAACATGATTTGTTCCAGTGTTACAAGGAGAAGGATGAAGAGGAGGATAGATGGATAGACTTGGATTTGATTGTCAAGCATTGGGATAAATAAATCCAACATTCCTGCATTAGGGAGAGGTAGCGAGTAAATACTCTAAGGAAAAAAGGAAACTCAGGATTAAGCCTTGGGATAAACCATAGGTGACTGCCTGGGCAGGAAGTAAAATGATTTATGGAGATGAAGTGATGGTGGTTGGCTAATTTGGACTCAAACCAGAGAAATGTGGTCACACACTGACTGATCCTGCTCAATCCTTTTCCTCCATAACACTCCCTCAACTACTGTCAATGCCCTTGCCCCCTCACCTCAGCAACCACATCCAAATCACAATTCTCACTCTGTTACCGCACTCACTCCTCTGGGGTAAGGTGGAGGGCATCGAATGCAATATGCTCAAATTTGACTTAGTGGTCCACCTGCCTATGTGGCCAGATGAGATTAGAATATACTGTTCCTCCCTTGCCTCTTCCAAATCCATTGAGCAGCCTCTGACCCACCACCACCCTCAACCCCAAACACAGCTTCTTCCCCACCTTCTGCACACACTCAACCCCTACCTTCGCCGCTTCCACATTTCCCACTTTTCTCCAAACACCACCATATCGACCATGAAACACACAAACCACTCCTTTGAATCCATCCCCACACCCTTGTTATCTCCAAACACTACCTCTACTCTATGACACCACCAATCACTCCTTATCGTCATCACTTTCGTGGGGAGGGGGTGGGGGGAAAGTGGGGGTGGGTGGGGGGTTCAGTAGCTGGAAAAAAACAGAGTTATATTAATTGGCAAAAGAGCTATAGGGGAGACAATGAGAAATGGGTCTGAAGGGAAGTCAGTTGGAGAATGCTTGAATAACGTGTGGCAGAGAACTATGAGACACTCATGCCCTCTGCCTCCACAATCTCATTGTGGTGGCAGAGGGCATGGCTGATGTACTGAATGAGTACTTCGCCTCTGTTTTCACAAAAAAAAAGGATACAGCCAATGCTATGGTATTGGAGGAGAGGGTAGGAGAAAAGGATGGAATAATTATAACCAGAGAGGATGTTCTAAAAAGGATGACGTCACTCAAGGTGGATAAGTCACCTGGTCCGGTTGGGATGCACCCTATGTTACTAAGGGAGGCACGGGAGCAAATAGCAGGGACTATGGCCACGATCTTTCAATCTTCCTTGGACACAGGAGTCGTGCCAGAGGACTGGGGGATAGCTAATGTTACTCCCTTATATAAAAAGGGGCAGAAGGACAAGCCTGGTAACTACAGACCAGTCAGTCTAACGTCGGTAGTGGGCAAACTTCGAGAGTGCATAATCAGGGACAAGGTAGATCTTCACTTAGAAAGATATAGGCTAATGAAGGACAGTCAACATGGATTTGTTAAAGGCAAATCTTGCCTTACAAATCTGATAGAATTTTTTGATGAGGTAACGGAATGGGTGGATAAAGGTAGCGCAGTTGATGTAGTTTACATGGACTTTCAAAAGGCATTTGACAAAGTGCCACATGAGAGACTTATTAGGAAATTAAAAGCCCATGGCGTAAAAGGGACAGTGGCAGCGTGGATCCACAACTGGCTGCGTGACAGAAAGCAGAGAGTTGTAGTGAGCGGCTGTTTTTGAGACTGGAGGGAAGTGAGCAGTGGTGTGCCACAGGGATCAGTTTTGGGACCATTGCTGTTTGTAATCTACATCACTGATCTGGACTTGGGTGTACGGAGTACAGTTTCCAAGTTTGCAGATGACACTAAGTTAGGGAGAATAGTAAACAGTGAGGAGGATAGTAGCCATCTGCAAGAGGATATAGACAAATTGGTAAAGTAGGCAGACACATGGCAAATGAAGTTTAATGCAGAGAATTGTGAGGTGATGCATTTTGGGAGAAGAAATAAAGGGAGGCAATATAGGCTAGATAGTACAATTTTAAATGGTGTGAAGGAACAGAGAGACCTGGAGATTTGTGTTAGTGACTCGTTGAAGGTGGCAGGACAGGCAGACAAGGCTGTTAAGAAGGCATATGGGATACTAGGCTTTATAAATAGGGGTCTATAGTACAAAAGTCAGGAAGTGCTGACTAACCTCTATAAGACTTTGGTAAGGCCTCAGCTGGAATACTGTGTTCAATTCTGGTCACGACACTACAGAAAGGATGTGAAGACATTGGAAAAGGTACAAAGAAGATTTACTAGGATGGTGCCAGGATTGAGGGACTTCAGCTATGAGGAGAGGCTAGATAGGCTAGGGTTATTCTCTCTGGAGCAGAGAAGATTGAGGTGAGACCTAATAGAGGTTTATAAGATCATGAGGGGTTTCGACAGGGCAAATAGAGTAAAACTATTTCCACTCGTGGGCGAATCTGTGACTCTTGGTCACAGATTTAAAATAGTTTCAAGCCGAAGCAGAGGGGAGCTGAGGAGAAATTTTTTCACTCAGCGAGTTGGTCGAATCTGGAATGCATTGCCTGAAAAGGTGGTGGAGGCTGATTCGATAACAACTTTTAAAAGGGAATTAGATCTTTATTTAGGGAGAACAGGTCTATTAGGTTATGGGGAGCGGGCAGGGAAGTGGGATTGAATCGCTCTTTTCAAAGAGCCGGCACAGACTAGATGCGCCGAATGGCCTCCTTTTGTGCCATAAAATTCTATGAATCTATGAATCTACTTGAAGTTCTCTATTTGGGATTTAAGTGATCAGAGATGATGGTCGTGGAGGAGCTAGGTTTGGAGTAGTGGAGCAAGGAATTGATAATAACAATCTTTGAATGTGGTATAGTGCTTTTTACGTCTTCTAGACTTCCGAAAGCGCTTAACAAAATATACTTTAAAATAAGTTGACTGTATATTTGTCTGTGAAAATGGAGTGGATTCGTTCAGCCCACATCTTCTAACTCTCCTCTAGGATCCATCTCCCTCCCACCCCCACTGGATATCTCTCCACCAGCCTTTTCTGCTCCTCCGCAAAATAAAACAAACAAACCTGTTCCCTTGATCCCATCCCTAACCCCTCTTCTCATCTTCCAGCTCTGTCGCCTATTCTCCCCTCTTAACTGACATCATCAACCTCTGCCTATCCACCAGCAGCATCCCCATTCCTCTAAAAACTGCTGTCATCACCCTCATCTGATCAAACCTACTCTCAACGCATTACTACTCTCTAGCTATTGCCACATCTCCAACCACCCTTCCTCTCCAATGAGTCATTGCTTCCCGCTTCGCTCATTTCCCTCCTGTACTCCTTGACCTCTTTGCTGCCTTTAACAAGGTCCTCCTGCACTGTCTCTCCTGGCTTGTCAATCAACACACACGTGCCCTTGCCTGGCTCGACACCCAATCATACTCTTTGGTTCTCGCCAATGTCTCAATTTTTCACTGCTCTCACCTCCTCACCTTCACAGTCTGCCCGTAAAACTCTGCAAACCTGTGCACAACCTAGGCATCAGGTTCGACCTCCAACGGTCTTTCTTCCCTCACATCCAGTCCGTCACCAGCACTGCCTTCTTCCACCTCCGACAGATCACCCATCTCCAACAATACCTCACCCCAAAAGCCACTGAAATCCTGGTCCACGCCTTTGACACCTCTTTTCCAATGCACTCCTCGCCATTCTCCCCTGCTCCACAATCCATAGAGTCCAACTCATTCAGAAGTCTGCTGCCCACATTCTCACCCACACCAAATTTCGCTCCCCCATTACCCCAATCCTTTCCAGACTTTACTGGATCACTATGCCAGAAGGATCGACTTCAAGATCCTCAACCTTGTCTTCAAATCCCTCCAATCCACTGCACACCCCTACTTCCCTCAACCAGCACCCTTTGCCTTTGCTCCAGTGGGTCTGGCCTACTCGAAGTTACCCGAATCCTCTGCTCCACCCTCGGTGGCTGTTCATTCAGCCACTAAGGACCGAGGCTCTGGAATTCCCTTCCTCATTACCTTCACCTCGCTCCCTCTTTTCTCAGTCCAGGTCCCAGCTGAAGACCTCTCTATTTGACCGCAAATTTGGTCACCTTTCTCCCTCTCCCCCTGGTTTGGTACCAGAATCCGCTATTGTGGAGTGCTCTGATACGCCGTCTGGCATGGAGGGCACTATATAAATCGAAGTTGTTGTTGTTGTACCTCTCTCATGTCACCACATTGCCACCACCAATGGCTTCTCCTCCTGCCCCCACACTGTCACCCCGCGGCTTCCACCAGGGCTCTGTCCTTGTCTCTTACTTTTCAAAATCAACAGCTACAACATCTACAACGTGACGTCGTCTGCAGACATTAGTTTAACTTCCACATATATGCGGATGACACCCAACTCTGTCACTCTGCCTCTGCCCTCATCTCTTGGACTACCACTGTCGTGACAGACAGTTCTTCAGGAATCAAGTCCTGGAAGAGAGCTAACCATCTACAGTTGAATGTCAACAAGACAGAGGCCCCACTGACTGGCTCATGCCAGTGCCTTCTTGCACCAGGCGCTGGCAGCATCAACCTCCATGGTGACACACTCAACCTGATAAAGTCAGTCAGGAACTTAGGTGTCTCGTTCAACAATCAACTGTCTTACCTCCCCCACATCCAATCAATGACTTGCTCTGCCTTTCCCCATCTCTGCAACATTGCCTGACTCTGCCACTACCTCATCCCCAAAGCCACTGAAACCATCATCCATGCCTTCATTACATCCCAGCTAGATTATACAAACTAGATTATACAAACTTCCTGGTTGGCCTTCCCACTTCCTCACTCCGCAGGCTGCAGATAATGCAGAACTCTGCGGCGCATGTCCTCTGCCATTCCAAACTCTGTGACCTCATCTACCCCATCCTCACCTGACTCTATTGGCTCCCCATCATCCAGAGGGACAGTAAGTGGGACAGCCAAAGCCGTGAACGAAGAGGTAGGTCTTGAGACCGGCCTTGAAGTAGGAAAGGGAGGAAGCAAGGTGAATGGGCTGCAGAAGGGAGTTCCACAGTATGGGAGCAGACAGGCTGAAAGCCCGGCCACCGATGGTTGGGTGGTTAGGGTGGTGGACGCGAAGCAGCCCTGAGTCTGCTGAACGGAGGGTGCGGGCAGGCTGATAGGGAGACAGTCGGTCAGAGAGACAGGAGGGGGCAAGGCCGTGAATGGCCTTGAAAGTGAAGACATGTATGTTGATTTCGATCCTCTGGGTGACGGGGAGCCAATGGAGACGGGCGAGGTTGGGAGCGATGTGTTGCGAAGCCTGGTACGGGAGAGTACACGGGCTGCAGAGTTCCAAATAATTTGCAGCCTGTGAAGGGAGGAGCTGCGGAGGCCGACGAGGAGGGAGTTCCTGTAGTCGAGCCTGGAAGTGATAAAGATGTGAAAGAGGGTTATGGCGGCATGGGTTGTGGCGGAGTCTGGCAATATTGCGGAGGTGATGGAAGGCTGTGCCAGTCATGAGCAGATATGGGGGAGGAAGGACAGCTCAGAGTCAAACAACACTCCCAGATTCCTGATTGGTTTTGAGAGTTGGACAAAGCAGCCTTGAACGCTGAAGTTTTTGGCGCCTGACGTGCGGTGGTGCTGACGTGAGCCAATCAGGAGGGCTTCCGTCTTGTTAACTTTGAGTTGCAGGAAATTTGCCCTGGTCCAGGACTCGATGTCGGACAGACATCCAATCAGAACGCCAGTGGAATCGAGGGTTGATGCGGATATGCAGATTTGGGTGTCATCCGCATACATGTGAAAATTCACCCCATGTCTATGGGTAATATCGCAAGAGGGTGAAGAGCAGGGGGCCGAGGACGTAGCCCCGGGGAACGCCACATGTGACTGTGAGGGGGCTGGAGGAGAAGCCATTGGAAGAGATGAAGTGAAGGCGGTGGGAGAGATAGAACCATTCGACGACAGATCCTTGCAGGTTCCGGAGGGAGGAGAGGCAGTGGAGGAGGATACCCTGGTCCACGGTAGCGAAGGCAAAGAATAGGTCAAGGAGGACGAGGAGGCAAAGGGAGCCCTGGTCACAGATGGTTAGAATGTTGTTTGTGACTGTGACCAGGGCAGTTTCCGTGCTGTGGAGAGCATGGAAACCTGATTGGAGGGGTTCCAGGAGTAAGTACTGTGTGAAGAAGGACCGGAACTGGGAGGCAACCACTCTTTCAAGGACATTGGAAAGGAATGGGAAGTTGGAGATGGGCCGATAGCTAGAAAGCTACGATGCATCAAGGGAAGGCTTTTTTAGGATGGGGGTGATGGTGGTGGTTTTGAAGGCAATGGGAACATTCCTGGATGAGAGGCACTGTTTGATAGTGTCAGTGATTAGAGGGGCTAGAAGGTGAAGCTGGGTGATGAGGAGATGGATGGGGATGGGATCTAGGGAGCAGGTGGTGAGCTTCATTGAGAAGATAGTCTCAATGATGGAGGATGGGAAGATTGTGTTCAAGCTATGGAAGGAGGGGTGGGTAGGAGATGGGGTGTGGGAGGGAGGTGGCGATGAGGTGGAAGTTGGGGGTCAATTACTGCAGAGTTGATTCCCTCGATTTTGGTCATGAGGAAATCCAGCATCTCTCGCAGCGGGAGTTGGAGGAGAGGATCCTCGAGGCGGGGTAGACGGAGAAGATGGTTGGTGGTTTCAAGCACCAAACCTGTAATTGGAACATATACATATATTGACAATATTGACACTGATGCTGTGCTGCAGGTTTGCTGCATTGTTGGAGGTGCCATTGTTCTGATTAGATCTCAGTTTGGCAGTTTATCTGGATCTAAAATATGACACATTTGAAAAGGTAAAATGAGCATTTGCAACATCCTGACAAGATGCCCCAAATTAAAATTCATCATTCAGTGATATACATCTGTAATCTGTAGTTGGTATTTTTATTCATTTCATTGCTGTTTGTGGAAAACTGTTTGAATTGGCTACTGCAAACATGCAGAATATTGATTGATCCATGCAATGGTCCAACCTTCAAATATAACGTGAACATTATAGTAACAGTAAATATATTATAATTTTTGGACACGTAAGGATGGGGTCTAAATGGTGCAATTGGCATTTAAACTACTATGAGAAGAATTTAGGACAAGGTAATGATGTGTGACTGGTTCAACGTCATTTATTCACTTTCTGACTAAAGGCATGCCAGATGACTATATGTGTCAGTGTGACTGTCTGGCACAGTTGGGAGCATTCCCCCCCAAGATTCAGAGGATTCGGAGTTCCAGTACCATGTCTACAGTTGGAACATACATTGTCAATGCTGACACTGCAATGCAGGGTGGGGAGGTGTACTGCATTTTTGGACTTGCTCTACCTTGGATGAGGATAAGCTTTTGCAGTATCCTAGACATCCTTCCACCAAATAAACAATTGTCATTCCGTTCATGGCTCTTTCTGCCATGTTGCAATAAACTAATGGGCTGATGTCAACAACGACCTTCGAGCCATCCTCCCAAATAAGGAGCTGAATGAATGTAATCCTAAATGTATCAGTATTATGGATTTAGAAAGAATAATCCAACCAGCATGATTGCAAGGTAATTTAATAATGGTAGAATTCAGCACTAGGAAATGATCTGTGATTGGTTTGGAGGTCATCCTTCATTTGTGCATGATTCATTTTTTAACTTTGTCTTCAGATATATATGTGTGCAAACAAAAGGGTATGAGGAAAATTGTGATGCTGACGCAATACGTACATGATGATTGAAAGGAAGCAAAGAGCTAGAGAACCACATAGATTTGCTGAATGTCACCCAGTTGGCATTCTAAAACAAGTATTCAAACAACAACATCAACAAAAACTCACGTTTATGTAGCATCCTTCACACAATGTAGTGTGGTGTAGATACGCACATGGGCTTGTGTGCTCCTTGACTTGGGATTAGTCATGATCCAGAAATAACCATACGGCTAGACACAAATATGTAAAAATTATGAAATTAGATTTGTGTTTTACCTTTCATATTTAGATATTGTCCCAAGGCAGTGTCTCGTCAGTGATTTGGAGCTATGTGGAGGGCCAGCATTTAACATCTCTCAATATATAATTTTTAAGGGCCTGAAATTAGATACAAACACCTGTATTTGTAGAGCTTCAGGATATAATGCTTTTTTGAAATCTCTCAACAGGTTTTTACATTTGATACGATTTTCGGCCGAAAAATCGAAATAATAATAATAATAATAATCCTTTCATTTGAGACGTCGATAAGATGTGGAATGCGCTATATCAAATACAGTGTTTATTTATTAGCGCTTTTCACGTTATTTAGACTTTTAAAATCGCTTCACAAACAGAATATACTGTAAAATGAATTGACTGTATATCTGTGGGCGAAATGCGGCAGCCAATTGTGCACAGCAGTGTCTCACATACAGTTGTGGATTGAATTTACTAATTGTTTTTGAGGGCTTGTTATTAGGCGTGTGAAGTAATGAAACTTGCCCAAGGTTTAACCCGTCTGGAAATTGAACCCACATCGCTCGCTTGCAAGGCGAGTTCTAACCATTCAGCTACAGGACTCCAATTTATAACCTGTAATCACTTATTCTGCTAAAGCGAGCACAGCGCATAAGGAATAACGAGACGTCAATAGTATTTATTTACATAATTATACCCACTAATAGGCGGAGTTAGAGGCTAAACTGGATATTTTCAGAATAAGTGGAACACATCAACACATTCTAAAACTGCACTAAGTGGTTAAAACGTACAATATTTTCCTGTTATATTAAAGATTCCGTGAAAGCAAGTCATCAGACTATATTCGAAATATTATTCTTCATTGAATAAAAAGTAATTGCTTCCCTCCACCACATTCTACTTCTGTAATATGTACCCTTACAATATCAGCACTTCACCTAACCCATCCACACCTTGTTCTCTGCTGTCTTTGAAAGTATAATAGAATAATGCTGTATATTACCATCTAGTGTTTGGTAATAAGCTGTTTAAAAAGGATGAAGTGATCAAAAGGTCAATTGTTTTTTTCTCTGATATCTAATGATATATGGATTTTTCATGTATTATTGATGGTGTAATAGGATGCTGTGAGGAGTTTGTTAATGGGCTCAATTGTGGATTAACTGTATTTTTGTTGGTGAGAGAGTCAGTAAATTGCGCACAGCAGTGTCCCACAATGTGTCTTGGATTGAAATTTCCAATTTTTGTTTCGAGGGATTATTGTCAGACAGTGTGGAGAAAGGAAACATTTCTCAAGGTTTCGCCCTGCCGGGAAAATAATCCTTATCTCTTGGTTGCAAGTGCTCTAACCATTGAGCTACAGGACTCTATGATGAAAATTGTTTCAAACGTTAATTCTGTTTGCAGGTCGGAGCCTTGGCGCTGACCTTTACAGACTGCTGTAACTTGTTATGTTAAATCAGCAAAAACAAGTCAATACAAACGCAGAAGTGATTCATTGAGGTCATAGCTTGCAATAAACGGCAGATATGTGTTAACTAATGTTTTGTCTCCCTGTATTAACAGAAACCTGAATTTAATGTGCATTTGAAAAATACCAAAAACAATAACAAATTGCTCACTTCAATCCTAAACTGTTATGAACACTGCTGTACGCATTTGATTGTTTCATTTCGCTCACCAATACACAGTACTGTACATTCTGTGAAGCTCCTGATGCGACGAGAAGAAATGAAAATCTCTCTTAAATGCAAGAAACATTATTCTTATTATTTATTACAAAGAAATACCTATAATGCAATCCAAGTCCAAAATGTGACTTTTGAATATTTGTACTTATTTATAAGACATTATTTAGTGTATAATTCTTCACCCTTTCAGCTACAAGTCAGGGTATCTACCATGTTATGCAAGATATGTTATTTATTCATCAAAATACCACAGTTTTTGAATATGAATATTTGGTGATATTTCCGGATGACCATTTCCTCCATATTGTTTGAATTGATGTGTCGCTGGTAAATGATCCGCTAACCGAACAACAAAAGTATAAACGTCTCAGATTTGAGTTGAGAATCCACTGATCCTGTGCTTTATTCCTGTGAGTGTGAAGTGTTGTCAATGAGCCGCTGGTCACCCGGCTCTCGGGTGGAGGTGAACGGGCCGGGCCAGGCGGCCCCGGGGGATTTGCATAACTGATCAGCGCCGTGTGACGTTCAGAATTGGGTCAGTTCATAAACTGAGCCACGGGCTGATACCCAGAGTCAGTTGTTGTCAGGAAACGGTTGGAGTTTGTGACCGATCTCGCAACCCTCACCATGGCGCCTTGGGTTCCATTTCTCGCCACATTGATGACTTGCCTCCACTGTGAGTCCTTCAGGGATTATTATTGCTCCTGTTCCTTGTTCTTGTGTTGGGTACATGGGCTGAGAGCTTTGATTTGCCTTTTATTTGAGAATCATCATGTATTGTTATGTGTTCTCCTGACTTACTGTTTTACAGGTGTAAACTCGCTGCCAGCCTTACATCAGCCGCCGTCGGTCTCTACCTCCCTGGGAGAGAAGTTGACCCTGGGTTGTACCATGACTGGGGGCAGTATTAGCAGCTATACTGTGTTTTGGTACCAGCAAAGGCCGGGGAATGCTCCTCAGTATCTCCTGTACACTAATGGAGTGAACAGCTTCACCAGGATGTCGGGAGTTTCCGATCGATTCTCGGGCTCCAGGGATTCCAGGTCTGGCGATTTAATCATCTCCAGTGTTCAGGGGGATGACGCCGCTGATTATTACTGTGGTGCTTGGGTTTCGAACACGTTTATCTTCGGTAAAGGGACCAGAGTGGGGATTGGCAGTAAGTATATTTGTGATTTGTTACAGATTAAATTGAGCAATAGTTTAGCTGTTGCTGTATTTTATGTTAAGCTCTATTCTTATTTTATTCAGACCTTATTCATAACGGTTGTCATATCATGAGTGTATATTTTAATGAGCTGTGCTGAGAATACTATTGTACCACTTGAATCAAAATGATCTATGTGAGTGAGTGTGTGTGGTGAGGCGAGGCGGGCAGTGTGGGGCACACGTATGTACTTTTTGTTCAACTTCGCTTCTTCACATAATTTGCGAAATTTTCCTGACGCGCAATGGAGTGACATAAATGTAGATGCTGTTGTATTGTAACTAATTTTGTTATTATTATTCAGGAATCTTGATGTGACCCAACATTCTGAAAGCACAAAACCACCCCTTGACCACTAGATTAGTGCATATTTCAGAATATTAAATTGTTAGTTATTGTGCTAATGTTGTTAATTCGGTGGCCCCACACACCTCTGCAGATCTGACACGCAGAGCAAAAGCTGAGAGCGGAGACATTCCTGCCCCGTTCATCCAAACAGTAACATAAGCCAGTTTTCTTGATATTTTAAAAACCAGATTGTGAAGAAAATACATCCCAGAAATATCAGTCTCCTCCGGGGATTCAAAGCTTTAGTGCAATATATTGGGGTTAATAATATTGTATATAAAATAATAATAGTAATACAAATCGTTATCATGTGGTCGAGATATTGCAATACTTCAAAATAATTACTGTCTCATGAGTAACTATTCAATCAATCAATTAATCAATCAATCAATCAACCAATCAATCAAAACTCATTTTATATAGTTATACATTTTGTATTTGAGAACGTGGGGATGAAGTCCCCACAAATGTTCCCGTTACAAATTTGATGTGATTTGAAGGAGATTCTATCGCAGCCAGTCCTAATCTCTCTAACTCATTCTCAATCGGTTTGAACTGAATGTTCAGAATGATTGTAGAACCAGATCCACAAAAACAATCACAGTTGCCCCGAGAGTTCAAATCTGAGCAGAAATCGGTCGGCATAAAACGAAGCATTTGAAATTAACATTTTCCCAACTTCCTCTGATTTATGTAGTATCCTTCGGATCAGTTAACAGGTGTCATTAAATTATATTATTGCAGGATATTTGTTCAAACCCACGCCTCTCGATCATGAAATATTTTATTTGGATAGGGAATCTACAATCTTTCGTAACCGTTTGTTTTGGCCTATTTAAGCGATATATTGTCATCTCGACGTAAAAATTGTTCGAATAAAATAAACGTACTTGTGCTAAACACCTTAATGATTCAGCTGTAATAGAACCACATCTATCAGAACATCAGCCGCACAGATTTGTATTCACTTTCCAATTGGAACAACACGGAAACGTCAGTGCCCGGTATATAGGATTATATATTGGAGGTTAACATGGCGAGATTAGTTTGAGATTCGCATTAATTGGGAGTGGAGAGGAGAGCACTTTATATTGCTAAACCATCAGAGAGAAATGATAAAGTTCTCAACAGATATTTTTAAAACTGAATCTTTATTTCCAGACCCACGGGCCCCTTCGGTGACTGTCCTTCCGCCGTCACCAGATCAAATCACAGCAAAGAGCAAGGCGACCCTGGTGTGTCTGGTGAATGATTTTACCCCGGGAGCTGTGGAGGTCAAGTGGACTGTGGATGGCAGCGCCAGAAGTGAAGGTGTTGAAACGAGTGCGATCAAGCAGGAGGAGGACAACACGTACAGTGTGAGCAGTTATCTGACTCTGCCAGCCTCCGAGTGGGAGACACACGAGCTGTATTCCTGTCTGGTCAAACACGAGGCTCGGGCAGATCCTCTTAAAACAACCATCGCCAGATCCACCTGTGTATGATTCCGGGAACTGTACTGAACTGTACTGCCCACGGAGCCTTGTTGAGAAATGTTCAATTCGACATTCCCACATTTTTATATCGATCCAAACTGTGTCACAGTATCGCGCCGTCTGTATTTCGATGCTCATGTAATTCCAATCAAAATGTGGAGTAGTTTGAGTTTGCAATAAAAAAAACTTGTTTTACTTCTGTTTCATTCTCTATTTTAAATTATCGCAGCGATTCGCGGATTACTAATTAATGTACAATTATCTAGGAATAGCTGATTGCCATTTCTGCGTCTTGCTAGTTTCCTGGCTCTTAACAATCACATTGTTTAATTATTAAGTAGCTCCGCTTAATAAAGTCACAGATTCATTGCCATCACTGACACTGTTTTATTGATCATTTTATTTACTGACAAATAATGACTGTTCCGCAAGCCAACGCCATGACTACACACTTGGTGCGAGCTGAACAAGCAGCGGGAAGGTGGCTGGTAATTCCAATAGAAAACTGTGTGGTTATTGGCGGGTTAAATTCCAACATTCACCCAATTTGCCGCAGATTATCAGTTGCCATTTACTATTAATATTGGACGGAAAGCTCTTGTTGGAGCGTCATCTCAATGTTCTTTGGCTCAAACCGACAACGTATCCCCCACCCGCTGTCACTGACAGTCAGGAAATAAACGAGTGAGAACAATATTTCACTGCAGCCCATTATACAGTTCCCTTATCCAATCCCTCATATTGACATGTTCTCCGATCCACTCTCAGCAAAACCATTCATGTTACCGACCCGCGGCTGCTGGTATTTTTAGACATGATGCTGATGCTTTTAATTGCTTTACACTCAACACGTGTCAGCGCTAACCCCCCAAACCGACTGTTTTTATCTTAATTCCTTATAACTCTCCATCGTTGTCAGGATTATTATAAATTGATGCAGTGGAGGCCTCGGGAACATGAAATACAATAGCGCGGGGCCCCGAGGCAGGAAAGGGTGACTGGCTGGCCGGGGAGGGGGGCGTGTTCTCGGGGTGATGGACACCTGACCGCCAACCTAACGTGCTGGGGGTGGATGCCAATACGCAGTCAATACGCACCGCTGGGGGGAGGGGATCCACCAATAAATTCAGTCGCCCTGAGACCCGCTGCCAATGTTTGCTGATTGGGCGGGATCTCGCCTCATTGGGCGGCTTCTCGCCTCATTGGGCGGGATCTCGCCTCATTGGGCGGCTTCTCGCCTCATTGGGCGGGTTGTCGCCTCATTGGGCGTGTTTAATTTCTGGGCACATGGCCCACTGGTAACAGTTACAGGAGCGTCGCTGGGCAAACGCCTCCAATGAGATGATGTTTATAATTGTCCCACCAGGAAAGGCCTTTGGTGGTCTTGACATCCATTACAATCTATGAACTGCATCCCAGGACAATACTCAGAAATGTTACCAGAAAACTAAATCAGAATAAAATACGATTTATCTTTGCTAAATTGACCACATAACGAGTCAGTTCATTCAATTGATTCGTTATCGAACGACGCTTCCTGAGGATACCTAAGGACATGTAAGTGACAACAGAATCCGAAGAATGTTTGGTGGCCATCTGCCCTTAAATCCACTGAACAAAGACAAAAAAAGTCAAAAATAATAATACGGCCACAACATAATGTGATTTAGATAATCTGATTTCGGGCTGTGAGAGTGTAAGAGATAAATTGTGCAATATGTTGGGTTAAGGAGAGAAAGGATCACTTTCCTCTGATCTCCACTGTCACTGCATTCGTATCCACTCATGACAAATAAGAAAGGTGACAACAACAACATCTTTGATTTATATAGCGCACTCCTCACCTGACAGCGTTTGAGAGCACTTCACAATAATGGATCCCAGGACCGAGCCAGGGACAGGGTCAACTAACAACAAAATTACATTAGTATAGTGCCATCCCAACAGATTGCATTGATTATCGTGCGCTTCACTCCCAATCGCATTTCTCAGCACTTAATATTGTTATGTGTTTGACATGAGCAAAATCCGCTGTGCAGCATCTTCCAGTTCTTGCCTTGCCTCTCTTCTGTGCCTCCCCTAATGTTTGTATTATAAAAACATTTGTCGCATCTTTCCTTCTCTGTTTCCATCATTGTAACTGACCATAATCCCATTACTTTTTCTCTTCAACTTTCTCCACACCCAATTGCTAATGATTCAAGTTCTTCTCCAATGGACCTAACCTCTTCCACTTTTTTGACTACCACTTTTACTTCAAAACTGCTTCCAACACTGCCTACTGAAAACACCTTCAAAGTTCTGCAACAGTAGGCTGATTTCGATTCATCAACACTTCCACATTTAGCTCCATTGTCTGCTGGACGACCTCTGATTCTCACCTTGCCCTCCACCCCAGACCCCCCCCCCCCCCCCCCCCCCCCCACCCCTCCGCCTACAGCAGACCAACTTTGGATTTTCTGGACAGTGGAGAAGGGGAGGCTAATGAGTAGTCGAGAGTGGAGGTGACAGAGACATGGGGCAATATTCCAACTGTATTCAATGTGTTGTGTAGCTGGGCAATATGACAGAATTGGCAGAAAGTCATACTGGCTTGGGAGTAGATTCCTCGTATGAAGCAAATTGAACCTGACACATGAGTTCACCAAAGATATGGTATATGGTTGGAATATGTGGGGAGTGGTTGTGGTAGACGGGAAGGTGCTATGGGTGGCCGAACAGGTCAGATCGACAGTCGAAAAAATACTGATAGTAGCCAAAGTGTATGGTTTCCGTCTCGTTGAAATGTAACTGTCGGAAATTGGTATTGAACCAGGAGTTGATGTCTGACAAACAACCAAATAAAACATGAGTTGTCTCAGTGTTACAAGGAGAAGGTTGAAGAGGAGAATAGATAGATTTGGATTTGATTGGCGTGCATTGGGATAAATCCAGCATTCTTGCAAATTATATTAGGGAGAGATAGGGTGTAAATAATCTAAGGAAAAAGTGACCCTGGTTTAAGCCTTGGGGTAAAACACAGGTGACTGCCTGGGCAGAAAGTAAAACGATTTATGGAGATGAAGTGATGGCGGTTGGTTAATTTGGACTAAAACCAGGGAAATGTGGTCACACACTGACTGATCCTGCTCAATCCTTTTCATCCATAACACTCCCTTAACTACTCTCAATGCCCTTGCCCTCCTCACCTCATGAACCACATCCAAATCACAATCCTCAGTCTGTTACACCAGCCGCGTCTACTCCTCTGGGGTAAGGTTCAGGCCATCGAATGAAACAGGCTCAAATGTCACATAATGGTCCACCTGCATATGTGGCCGGATGAGATGAGAACATACTGCTCCTCTCTTGCCTCTTCCAAATCCATTGAGCAACCTCTGACCCAACCCCAACCCTCTCCCCTCACCCCAAACGCAGATCCTTCCCTACCTTCTGCACACACTCGACCTCTACCATTTCCCGCTTCTACATTTCCCCCTTTTGTCCCCAAACACCACCATATCGACCATAAAACACACAACCCACTCGCTTGAATCCATCTCCACAGCATTGTTATCTCCAAACACTACCTCTTCGCGCCTCTACTCTGTGACACTACCAATCACTCCTTATCAGGAGTGGGTGGGGTAGGGGGGCGGAAACCATAGGTCAGTAGCCTGAAAAAAATAGTTATAATAATTGGCAAAAACTACAGGGGAGACAATGAGAAATGGGTCTGAGGGGAAGTGAGTTGGAGAATGCTTGAACACCGTGTGGCAGAGAACCATGAGACACTTGAAGGTCTGTATTTGGGATATAAGAGATGCTTGGGAGTAGCTAGATTTGGAGTAGTCCTCGATATCAGTGGAGCAAGGAATTGATAATTATGAAATTTTATTAACAATAAATTTTAATAATAATTTTTTTAAATGTGGTGTAGCTCTTTTCAAGTCTTCTAGACTTCTTACACTGCTTCACAAAATATTTTTTATGGTGAGTTGACTGTTCATTTGTCGGTGAAAATGAAAAGGGATTCGTTCAGCCCACACTCACACTCCACAGGATCCATCTCCCTCCCACCCCCACTAGATACCTCTTCCCCCACCTTCTCTGCTCTCCTCTGCAAAATCAAACCAACCACCTGCTCCCTTGACCCCATCCCCACCACTCTTCTCATCTCCCAGCTCCATCTCCTTTCCCCCCTCTTAACTGACATCATCAAATTCCCCTCTGTGCATCCACCAGCAGCATCCCCATTCCTCTAAAAACTGCTCTCACCATCACCATCTGATCAAACGTACTCTTGATGCATTATTAATCTCTAGCTATGGCCACATCGCCAACCTCCCATTCCTCTCCAATGGGTCATTGCTTCCCAGCTTCGCTCATTTCCCTCCTGTACTCCTTGACCTCTCTGCTGCCTTTAACAATGTCCTCCTACACCGCATCTCCTGGCTGGTCAATCTCCACAGACCTGTCCTTGCCTGATTCGACTCCCACTCATACTCTTTGGCTTTTGTCAACGTCTCCATTCGCACTGCTCTCACCTCCTCACCTTCCCAGTCTGCCCGTAAAACTCTGTGAACCTGTGCATAACTAGGCATCAGGTTCGACCCCCAACTGGACGTCCTCCCTCACATCCACTCCCTCACCAGCACTACCTTCTTCCACCTCCAATGGATCACCCGTCTCCGGCAATACCTCACCCTAAAAGCCAACGAAATCCTGGCCCACGCCTTTGACACCTCTCGACAGGACTATTCCAATGCCTTCCTCGCTGGTCTCCCGTCCTCCACAATCCAGAGTCCAGCTCATTCTGAACTCTGCTGCCTGCATTCCCACCTGCACCAAACGTCGCTCCCCCATTACCCCAGTCCTGGCCAGACTTCACTGGCTCCATATCCCGAGAGGATCAACTTCAAGTTCCTCACCCTTGTCTTCAAATTCTTCCACTCCTCTGCACACCCCTACATCTCTGACCTCCCGTCAACTCACACCAGCACCCGTTACCTTTGCTCCAGTTTGTCTGGCCTCCCACAAGTCCCCCGAATCCTCCGCTCCACCTTCGCGACCATGCATTCAGCCACTATGCCCCAAGGATCTGGAATTCCCTTCTTCACTACCTTCACCTCCCCCCTCTTTGCTCAGTTTCAGGTCTCAGCTGAAGACCTTTATCTTTGACCGTGCCTTTGGTCACCGTTCTACCTCTACCCCTGGCTCGTCCCAGGGTCCGCTATTGTGAAGCACTCTGAGACCCCGTCCGGCCTGGAGGACGCTACATAAATCAAAGCTTTTATTGTTGTTGTACCTCTCTCAATGCCGATACGTTGTCAAGACCAATGGCTTCCCCTCCAGCCCACGCACTGTCACCCCGTGGCATCCACCAGGGCTCTGTCCTTGTCCCTTACTTTTCAAAATCAACAGCTACAATATCTACAACGTGACATCATCTGCAGACATTGGTTTAACATGTTAGCAGATGACACCCAACTCTGTCACTCTGCCTCTGCCTTCGACTCTTGGACTACCACTCTCCTGACAGTGGTCAGACATCAAGTCCTGGAAGAGAGCTAAATTTCTACAGTTGAATGTCAACAAGACAGAGGCCCTACTGACTGGCTCATGCCTGTGACTTCTTGCACCAGGCGCTGGCAGCATCAACCTGTATGGTGGCACTCTCAAACTCACAAAGCCATTCAGGAACCTAGGTGTATTGTTGGACACTCAACTGTTTTTCCTCCTCCACATCCAATCAATGTCCTCCACATCCATCCAATTTTCCTCCTCCACATCCAATCATCCTCCTCCACATCCAATCAATGATTCGCTCTGCCTTTCCCCATCCCTGCAACATTGCCCAACTCTGCCACTACTTATTTCAAAGACACCGAAACCCTAATCTATGGCTTCATTACACCCCAGATAGATTACGCAAATGCCCTGCTGGTTGGCCTTCCCAACTCTTCCCTCCGCAGGCTGCAGATAATCCAGAACTCTGCGGCCCATGTTCTCTACCGTTCCAAACTCTGTGACCCGATCTACCCCATCCTCGCCTGACTCTATTGGCTCCCCATCATCCAGAGGATCCTATTCAACATCCTGGTCCTCACATTTAAAGCACTCCACAATGTTGACTCATCCTACATTATTCTCTTGCAAGGTGAGTGCTCTACCCTTGTGCCACAAGACTTAATTTAGCATCTTAGTCATGCATTTGGATCGCTCCACGTGGAAGGCAAGAAGGAACATTGACACCTGTGTCAGTTTGTAAGCCTGGCTCAATTGGAATTACCCTCTGAATCAGAGGGTTGGGGTTTCAAGCACCAAACGTGGAATTGGAACATCTACATATATTGCCAATATTGACACTGATGCTGTGCTACAGATTGGCTGCATTGTTGGAATTGCCATTGTTCTGATCAGATCTCAGTTTGTTAGTTTATCTGGATCTAAAATATGACACATTTGAAAAGGTAAAAGGAGCATTTGCCACATCATGGACAAGATGCCCTCAAATTAGAATTCATCATTCAGTGCTATACAACTGTAATTTGTTGTTGATATTTTTATTCACTTCATCGCTGCTTGTGGAAAACTGTTGCGTCCTAATGGGCTGCTGCAAATATGCAGAATATTAATTGATCCATTTGCCATCCTACAAATATAACGTGAACATTAAAGTAACGGTAAATGTATTATAACTTTCGACAGGTAAAGAAGGATGCTAAAGGGTGCAATTGGCAGGTAAACTACTATGGATAGACTTTAGCAGCAGGGAATGATGTGTGTTTGGTTCAACGTCATTTATTGACTTTCTGACTAAAGGCATGCCAGATGACTGTATGTGCCAGTGTGACTGTCTGGCACAGTTGGAGGCATTCATTCTCCCCAAGATTCAGAGGAATGGGAGTTCCAGCTCCACGTCTACAGTTGGAACATACATTGTCAATGTTGACACTCCAATGCAGCGTTGTGTACAGGGTGGGGATGTTCATTGTATTCTCAGACGTGCTCTACTTTGGATGAGAATAAGCATTTGTAGTATGTTAGACATCCTTCCACCAAATTAAAATTTATCATTTTGTTTATGGCTCTTTCTGCCATGTTGCAATAAACTAATGGGCTGATGTCCACAACGAACTTCGAGCCTTCCACCCAAATAAGGAGCTGAAAGAATGTAATCCAAAATGTATCATTATTATGGATTTAGAAATAATGATCTAACTAGTATGATTGGAAGATAATTTAATAATGGTAGAATTCAGCACAAGGAAATGATCTGTGATGGGGTTGGAGGTCATTCTTCATTGGTGCATGATTCAATTTTTAACTTTGTCATCGGATGTATATATATGCAGGTAAAAAAAAGTATACAAGTAAATGTATGATGATAACGCAATCCGTACATGATGATTGGAAGGAAGCAAAAAGCTAGAGAACCACATAGAGTTGCTTAATGTCACCCAGTTGGCATTCTAAAACAAGTATTAAAACAACGACATCAACAACAACTTGCATTTATGTAGTACCCTTCACGCAGTGTAGTGTGGTGTCGATGCCCACATGGGCTTGTGTGCTCTTTGACTTGGGAATAGTCATGATCCAGAAACAACCATACGGCTAGACACAATTAGGTAAAAATTATGAAATTACATTTGTGTTTTGCGTTTCGTATCTAGATATTATCCCAAGGCGCTGTCTTGTCAGTGATTTGGAGCCATGTGGACGGGATTGAATCAGGGGATTGGGAGGGCAGAGAGGGTAGCAGGGAGGTCAATCAGGTGGTCGAAGGTCCTGATACCTACCTTGAAGGAAGCAAGGCAGTCAGCTTGGTGAAGAGAATGTGGCATTGATTTGTAAGGGGTGGGGTTGATAATTTCATGGAGCCTCCTATAGGAGCAGAAGGAGACATGAAAGCAAAGTTCTCGATGATCTGCAGCCTATGGAGTTGGATATTCAGATTTTGAAAACTTAGATGCTGGAAATATTGACGGCACATGAGTGAAACATTGATGTGGTGTAGGGTAGAAATGAAATACAAGATTTTGAGCTGAGGGCCTGCTCAAAATCATTCAATATATAATTTTTAAGGGCCTGAAATTAGGTACAAACACATGTATTTGCAGAGCTTCAGGATGTAATGCTTTTTTCAAATCTCTCAACAAGTTTTTACATTGATACGATTTTCGGCCAAAAAATCCAAACAACAATAATAATAATAATCCTTTCATTTGAGACACCGATAAGATGTGGAATGCGCTATATCTAATGCAAGGATTATTGATTTGTGCTTTTTACGTCATTTAGACATTTCAAATCGCTTCACAAACAAAATATACTGTAAAACGAATTCACTGTATATGTATATATGTGGGTGAAATGCGGCAGCCAATTATATACAGCAGTGTCCCACATACAGTTGTGGATAAAATTACTCATTTTTTTAGGTCATTCTTATTAGGCATGTGGAGTAAGGAAACTTGCCCAGTTTTAACCCGTCCGGGAATTGAACCCAGATTCCTCGCTTGCAAGGCGAGTTCTAACCACTCAGCTACAGGACTCTGGTTTATAAACTGTAATCACTTATTCTGCTAAAGCGAGCACAGCGCATAAGGAATAACTAGACGTCAATATAATTTATTTCAATACTTTTACCAACTAACAGGTGGAATCAGGGGCTAAACTGGGAGTTTTCAGAATAAGTGGAACACATCAACACATTCTAAAACTGCAGTGAACGGTTAAAACATATCATATTTTCCTGCTACATTAAAGGTTCTGTGAAAGCAAATCATCAGACTACATTCGAAATCTTATTCCTCATTCAATGAAACGTAATTGCTTCCCTCCACCACAATCCACTTCTGTAATACTGTATGTAATCTTATAATATCAGCACTTCACCTAACCCATCCACACCATGTTCTCTGCTGTCTTTGAATGTATAATAGAATAATGCTGTATATTGTCATCTAATGTTTAGTAACACGCTGCTTAAAGAGGATGAAGTGATCATCAAACGTGTCAATTATTTATTCTTTTCTCTAACGTCCAATAAAGATGGATTTTTCATGTGTTATTGATAGCATAATAGGATGCTGTGAGGAGTGTGTTACTGGAGTAGGCAATGGTGAATTAACTGTATTTGTGTTGGTGAGATGGACAGCAAACAGCGCACAGAGGAATCCACAAATTGTCCTGAATTGAAATGACCCATTTTATCATTGCTTTTTTTCGAGGCATTATTGTCAGACAGTGTGGAGAAAGGAAACTTTTCTGAAGGTTTCGCCCAGCCGTGAAAACAACCCATATCTCTTGCTTGCAAGTGCTCTAACCATTGAGCTACAGGACTCTATGATGAAACAATCTCAAACGTTAATTCTGTTTCGCGGGTCGGACCCTTGGCGCTGACCTATACAGACTGCTGTAACTTGTTATGTTATATCAGCAAAAACAAGTCATTACAAACGCAGAAGTGATTCATTGAGGTCATAGCTTGCAATAAACGGCAGATATGTGTTAACTAGTGATCAAATGTGTAAATTCTTTATTGTGTTACCTGATTTCTAATAATACATGGATTTTTCTTTTATGTCGTGTGAAAGGATACTGTGATGAGTGTGTTATTGGGGTAGTCGATGGTGAATTAACTGTAGTTTTGTGGACAAGACAGGCAGCAAACTGCGCACAGCAGCGCTCCACAAACTGTTCTGGATTGAAATGACCAATTTTACAATTGCCTGTTAATCGAGGGACTATTGTCAGTCAGTGTGGAAACAGGAACCTTGCTCAAGGTTTCGCCTTGCCGGCAAAATAACCCATATCTCTTCTTTGCAAACGCTGTAACCATTGCGCTGCGGGAATCCATGCTGATACAATCTCAAACGTAAATTCTGTTTAGCCTTTCACATCCTCCCGACGTGACAGGCGCTTTATGAATGTAATTTTGTTGTTGTTGTTGTTGTTAGTAGGACGGAGCCGTGGGGCAGTCAGACCTCTCGAGACTCCTGTAAATTGTTAGGTTAAATCAGCAAGAAAAAGTCAATGCAAACGTAAAATTGACTCGTTGACATCATAACTTGATGTGTGGAAACTCGTGCTTTACCTCCATGGAAACTATTAACAGAAACCTTTTAACGGCCATTTAAACAATAATAAAATAAATGATAAATTGGTCACTTCAATCCATGCCTGGTTGTGGGACATTGCTGAGCGCATTTGACTAACCCATCTTGCCCTCCAATAACAGTACATCCTGTGAAGTTCCTGAGGCGTTTAGAAGACAAGAAATTCTCTACAGCAAATGCAAGAAATATTATTCTTATTACTTATTACAAGCAAATACCTACAATGGAATCCAAGTCCAAACTGGGATATTTGAATATTTGTACTTATCTATAAAACATGATTTAGTTTATAATTATTCACCCTTTCCAGCTGCAATTTAACAAATCTACCAAGTTATATAAATATGTCATTTATTCATAAAAATGCCACAGTTTTTGAATGTGAATATTTGGTGATATTTCCGGATGACCATTTCCTCCACATTGTTTGAATTGATGTGTCGCTGGTAAATGATCCGCTAACCGAACAACAAAAGTATAAACGTCTCAGATTCGAGTTGAGAATCCACTGATCCTGTGCTTTATTCCTGTGAGTGTGAAGTGTTGTCAATGAGCCGCTGGTCACCCGGCTCTCGGGTGGAGGTGAACGGGCCGGGCCAGGCGGCCCCGGGGGATTTGCATAACTGATCAGCGCCGTGTGACGTTCAGAATTGGGTCAGTTCATAAACTGAGCCACGGGCTGATACCCAGAGTCAGTTGTTGTCAGGAAACGGTTGGAGTTTGTGACCGATCCCGTAACCCTCACCATGGCGCCTTGGGTTCCATTTCTCGCCACATTGATGACTTGCCTCCACTGTGAGTCCTTCAGGGATTATTATTGCTCCAGTTCCTTGTTCTTGTGTTGGGTACATGGGCTGAGAGCTTTGATTTGCCTGTTATTTGAGAATCATCATGTATTGTTATGTGTTCTCCTGACTTACTGTTTTACAGGTGTAAACTCGCTGCCAGCCTTACATCAGCCGCCGTCGGTCTCTACCTCCCTGGGAGAGAAGTTGACCCTGGGTTGTACCATGACTGGGGGCAGTATTAGCAGCAAATATGTGTATTGGTACCAGCAAAGGCCGGGGAATGCTCCTCAGTATCTCCTGTACACTAATGGAGTGAACAGCTTCACCAGGATGTCGGGAGTTTCCGATCGATTCTCGGGCTCCAGGGATTCCAGGTCTGGCGATTTAATCATCTCCAGTGTTCAGGGGGATGACGCCGCTGATTATTACTGTGCTGTGTGGCAATCGGGCTTATTCTTCGGTAAAGGGACCAGAGTGGGGATTGGCAGTAAGTATATTCCTGATTTGGTACAGATTGGGTTTTTATTCATCATTTATCTGGCGCTGTATTTTACATTGAGCTCAATTATTTTTCGAAAAATCATTTGCATTAATATTCTGACCTCATTGATAACCTTTCTAACGTGATAGGTATATGTTTGAATTCTTGGTGGTGAGAAGTTTACCGTATGAATTCCATTGTATCAATTGAATGCGATATTCTCCTATTTTAATTCAGTTTCACTTGTTTTGGTCATTTGCGAAATCCTCCCGCCAGGCAACCGCGACATCAATGTAGATGGTGTTGTATTGTAACCGATTGTATTCCGATTCTCATCGAATCTTATTACAAACCCGACATTCCCAAACGAAATCTCAGCCCGTGACCCACGAATTAGTTCATGATAGCAGAATATTAAAGGATTATTTATTGCTGCTAACGGTGTTGAATAGGTGGCCTCACACATCTCTGCAGATCTGACACAGAGAGAAAGCTGAGAGGCCAGACTTTGCTGCCAGGATCATCCAAACATTAGCAACAGACAGTTCTTTGGCTTATTTTAATGAGATCGAATGGAAACGTTGACTGTATTGTTCTTAATAATACTGCATGTATAATAGCAATAACAGCAATAATAACTGTCACCCTGTGATCGAGATATTTCAATAAACTTCACAGTATTTACTCTACAGTGAGTCACTGTGCATTTGTGGCCATCGTGTCATTGTGTTCAGCAATGTCCCACAAACAGCCATAAAGTGAATCATCTTTTTTTCACCGACGGCTTTACTGACCAGGTAATTGTTATTGAAGGAAAATAAAACCCAAATCGCCAACTGCAGCAAAGCTGTAAGTTGATGTGTAACTGTTGAGAACAGTGAACAGCGAATGTGGGCGGGAGGTACACTGGCCCATGGACAGCCCAAACACCAACTTTATTTCATCTCTAACTTGAAACGCAATGTTGTGGATAATTTCTTATTAATAATGGTTATTTTATCGACAGGATCAAATCATCGCTAATAATTCACATTGATTATCAAATTCAGAATTGGTTTAGAATAGAAATGCGAAAGATTAGAATAATATCCAGCGGGAGCTGTAAACACAGTGAACATGATGGTGTAAAGTGCAACTGAAGGCTGACCACAACTCACGGGTGACTGGTCAACTCTAAACACACTGTTTCTGCAACAAATATCTTGTTATTTTAAGAGGATTCTATCGCAGGAGCTCTAATCGCTGTAACTCATTCTCACTTGGTTTGATCTGAACGTTTAGAGTGTAATCATTATACACCCGCATCCACAACACTCATCACATTGATCCCGACAGTATTTTCCGCATGTTTTCCAGCCGTAATTAATCTATTTCTTCTCATTTTAACACAAGCAGTTGTTTGAATAACATCAACGTGTTTCTGCTAAACATAGTAATGATTTACCTGAAACAGAATCACATCTGTCACAATACCAGCCGCCAGAGTTTGTAGGTAACTATCGATCTTAGCAAAATGGTAAAGTTAGTAGCCGGTATATAGGCGAGATTAGTTTGAGATTCGCATCAATTGGGAGTGAAGAGAGGAGCACTTTATATTGCTAAACCATCAGAGAGAAATGATAAAGTTCTCAGCAGATGTTTTTAAAACTGAATCTTTATTTCCAGACCCACGGGCCCCTTCGGTGACTGTCCTTCCGCCGTCACCAGATCAAATCACAGCAAAGAGCAAGGCGACCCTGGTGTGTCTGGTGAATGATTTTACCCCGGGAGCTGTGGAGGTCAAGTGGACTGTGGATGGCAGTGCCAGAAGTGAAGGTGTTGAAACGAGTGCGATCAAGCAGGAGGTGGACAACACGTACAGTGTGAGCAGTTATCTGACTCTGCCAGCCTCCGAGTGGGAGTCACACGAGCTGTATTCCTGTCTGGTCAAACACGAGGCTCGGGCAGATCCTCTTAAAACAACCATCGCCAGATCCACCTGTGTATGATTCCGGGAACTGTAATGAACTGTACTGCCCACGGAGCCTTCTTGAGAAATGTTCAATTCGACATTCCCACATTTGTATAACGAGCCAAACTGTGTCACAGTATCGCGCCGTTTGTATTTCGATGCAGTTGTAATTCAGATCAAAATGTGGAGCAGTTTGAGTTTGCAATAAAACAAAACTTGTTTTACTTGTGTTTCATTCATTATTTTAAATGATCGCAGCGATTCGCGGATTCTTAATTAATGTACAATTATCTAGGAATAGCTGATTGCCATTTCTGCGTCTTGCTAGTTTCCTGGCTCGTAACAATCACATTGTTTCATTATTAAGTAGCTCCGCTTAATAAAGTCACAGATTCATTGCCATCAATGACACTGTTTTATTGATCATTTTATTTACTGACAAATGATGACTGTTCCGCAAGCGAACGCCATGACTACACACTTGGTGCGAGCTGAACAAGCAGCGGGAAGGTGGCTGGTAATTCCAATAGCAAACTGTGTGGTTATTGTCGGGTTAAATTCCAACATTCACCCAATTTGCCGCAGATTATCAGTTGCCATTTACTATTAATATTGGACGGAAAGCTCTTGTTGGAGCGTCATCTCAATGTTCTTTCGCTCAAATCCACAACGTATCGCCCCCTCCCCCCCCCACCCTCCCGCTGTCACTGACAGTCAGGAAATAAACGAGTGAGAACAATATTTCACTGCAGCTCATTATACAGTTCCCTTATCCAATCCCTCATCTTGACATGTTCTCCGATCCACTCTCAGCAAAACCATTCATGTTACCGAGCCGCGGCTGCTGGTATTTTCAGACATGATGCAGATGCTTTTAATTGCTTTACAGTCAACACGTGTCAGCGCTAACCCCCCAAACCGACTGTTTGTATCTTAATTCCTTATAACTCTCCAAGGGTTGTCAGTAATATTATAAATTGGTGCAGTGGAGGCCTCAGGAACATGAAATACAATAGCGCGGGGCCCCGAGGCAGGAAAGGGTGACTGGCTGGCCGGGGAGGGGGGAGTGTTCTCGGTGTGATGGACACCTGACCGCCAACCTAACGTGCTGGGGGTGGATGCCAATACGCAGCCAATACGCACCGCTGGGGGGAGGGGATCCACCAATAAATTGAGTCGCCCTGAGACCCGCTGCCAATGTTTGGTGATTGGGCGGGATCTCGCCACATTGGGTGGCTTCTTGCCTCATTGGGCGGGTTGTCGCCTCATTGGGCGTGTTTAATTTCTGGGCGCATGGCCCACTGGTAACAGTGACAGGAGCGTCGCTGGGCAAACGCCTCCAGTGAGATGATGTTTATAATTGTCCCACCAGGAAAGGCCTTTGGTGGTCTTGACATCCATTACAATCTATGAACTGCATCCCAGGACAATACTCAGAAATGTTACCAGAAAACTAAATCAGTATAAAATACGATTTATCTTTGCTAAATTGACCAGATAACGAGTCAGTTCATTCAATTGATTCGTTATCGAACGACACTTCCTGAGGATACCTAAGGACATGTAAGTGACAACAGAATCCGAAGAATGTTTGGTGGCCATCTGCCCTTAAATCCACTGAAAAAAGACAAAGAACGTCGAAAATAATAATACAGCCACAACATGATGTGATTTAGATAATCTGATTTCGGGCTGTGAGAGGGTAAGAGATAAATTGTGCAATATGTTGGGTTAAGGAGAGAAAGGAACACTTTCCTCTGATCTCCACTGTCACTGCATTCGTATCCACTCATGACAAATAAGAAAGGTGACAACAACAACATCTTTGATTTATATAGCGCACTCCTCACCTGACAGCGTTTGAGAGCACTTCACAACAATGGATCCCGGGACCGAGCCAGGGACAGGGTCAACTAACAACAGAATTACATTAGTATAGTGCCATCCCAACAGATTGCATTGATTATCGTGCGCTTCACTCCCAATCGCATTTCTCAGCACTTAATATTGTTATGTGTTTGACATGACCAAAATCCGCTGTGCAGCATCTTCCAGTTCTTGCCTTCCCTCCATCTCTCTTCTGTGCCTCCCCTAATGTTTGTATTATAAAAACATTTGTCGCATCTTTCCTTCTCTGTTTCCATCATTGTAACTGACCATAATCCCATTACTTTTTCTCTTGAACTTTCTCCACACCCAATTGCTAATGATTCAAGTTCTTCTCCAATGGACCTAACCTCTTCCACTTTTTTGACTACCACCTTTACTTCAAAACTGCTTCCAACACTGCCTACTGAAAACACCTTCAAAGTTCCGCAACAGTAGGCTGATTTCGATTCATCAACACTTCCACATTTAGCTCCATTGTCTGCTGGACGACCTCTGATTCTTACCTTGCCCTCCCCCCCCCCCCCCCCCCCCCCTCCGCCTACAACAGACCAAACTTTCGATTTTTGGACAGTGGAGAATAGGAGGGTAATGAGTAGTCGAGAGTGGAGGTGACAGAGAAATGGGGCAAGAATCCAACTGCATTCAGTGTGTTGTGTAGCTGGGCAATATGACAGAGTTGGCAGAAAGTCAAACTGGCTTGGGAGTAGATTCCTGCTGTGAATCATATTGAACCTGACACCTGGGTTCACTAAAGATATGGTACATGGTTGGAATATGTGGGAAGTGGCTGTGGTAGAGGGGAAGGTGGTGTGTGCTGTCGGTGGCCGAACAGGTCAGATCGACAGTCGAAATAATACTGATAGTAGCCAAAGTGTATGGTTTCCGTCTCGTTGAAATATAACTGCCGGAAATTGGTATTGAACCAGGAGTTGATGTCTGACAAACAACTGAATGAAACATGAGTTGTCTCAGTGTTACAAGGAGAAGGATGAAGAGGAGAATAGATATATTTGGATTTGATTGGCGTGCATTGGGATAAATCCAACATTCTTGCAACTTATATTAGGGAGAGATAGCGTGTAAATACTCTAAGGAAAAAGTGACCCTGGTTTAAGCCTTGGGGTAAAACACAGGTGACTGCCTGGGCAGAAGGTAAAATGATGTATGGAGATGAAGTGATGGCGGTTGTTTATTTGGACTAAAACCAGGGAAATGTGATCACACACTGACTGATCCTGCTCAATACTTTTCCTCCATAACACTCCCTTAACTACTCTCAATGTCCTTGCCCTCCTCACCTCAAGAACCACGTCCAAATCACAATCCTCACTCTGTTACACCAGCCGCATCTACTCCTCTGGGGTAAGGTTCAGGCCATCGAATGGAACAGGCTCAAATGTCACATAATGGTCCACCTGGATATATGGCCGGATGAGATGAGAACATACTGTTCCTTTCTTGCCTCTTCCAAATCCATTGAGCAGCCTCTGACCCAACCCCAATCCTGTCCCCTCACCCCAAACGCAGATCCTTCCCCACCTTCGGCACACACTCGACCCCTACCATTTGCCGCTTCTACATTTCCCCCTTTTCACCAAACACCACCATATCGATCATAAAACACACAACCCGCTCGCTTGAATCCATCTCCACAGCATTGTTATCTCCAAACACTACCTCTTCGTCCCTATACTCTGTGACACCACCAATCACTCCTTATCAGGAGTGGGTGGGGGTGGGGGGCGGAAACCATAGGTCAGTAGCCAGAAAAAAGATTTATAATAATGGGGAAAAACTACAAGGGAGACAATGAGAAATGGGTCTGAGGGGCAGTAAGTTGGAGAATGCTTGGACAACGTGTGGCAGAGAACTAAGAGACACTTGAAGGTCTGTATTTGGGATATAAGAGATGCTTGGGAGTAGCTAGATTTGGAGTAGTTCTCGATTTCAGTAGAGCAAGGAATTGATAATATTGGAATTTTATTAACAATAAATTTTAATAATAATTTTTTAAAATGTGGTATAGCTCTTTTCAAGTCTTCTAGACTACTTACAGTGCATCACAAAATATTCTTTAAAGTGAGTTGACTGTACATTTGTCGGTGAAATTCAAAAGGGATTCGTTCAGCCCACACTCACACTCCATAGGATCCATCTCCCTCCCACCCCCACTAGATACCTCTTCCCCCACCTTCTCTGCTATCCTCTGCAAAATCAAACCAACCACCTGCTCCCTTGACCCCATCCCCACCCCTCTTCTCATCTCCCAGCTCCAACTCCTTTCCCCCCTCTTAACTGACATCATCAAATTCCCCTCTGTGCATCCACCAGCAGCATCCCCATTCCTCTAAAAACTGCTCTCATCATCACCATCTGACAAAACCTACTCTTGATGCATTACTAATCTCTAGCTATTGCCCCATCGCCAACCTCCCATTCCTCTCCAATGGGTCATTGCTTCCCAGCTTCGCTCATTTCCCTCCTGTACTCATTGACCTCTCTGCTGCCTTTAACAATGTCCTCCTAAACCGCATCTCCTGGCTGGTCAATCTCCACAGACCTGTCCTTGCCTGATTCGACTCCCACTCATACTCTTTGGCTCTTGTCAATGTCTCCATTCCCACTGCTGTCACCTGACCGAAAAACTCTGTGAACCTGTGCATAACCTGGGGTCAAGTTCGACCCCCAACTGTACTTCCTCCCTCACATCCACTCCCTCACCAGCTCTGCCTTCTTCCACCTCCAATGCAGCACCCGTCTCCGGCAATACCCCACCCTAAAAGCCAACAAAATCCTGGTCCACGCCTTTGACACCTCTCGACAGGGCTAATCCAGTGCCCTCCTCGCTGGTCTCCCTTCCTCCACAATCCAGAGTCCAGCTCATTCTGAACTCTGCTGCCTGTATTCCCACCTGCACAAAACGTCGCTCCCCCATTACCCCAGTCCTGGCCAGACTTCACTGGCTCCGTATCCCAGAGAGGATCGACTTCAAGATCCTCACCCTTGTCTTCATATCCTTCCACTCCTCTGCACACCCCTACATCTCTGACCTCCCGTCAACTCAAACCAGCACCCGTTACCTTTGCTCCAGTGTGTCTGGCCTCCCACAAGTCCCCCAAATCCTCCGCTCCACCTTCGTGACCATGCATTCAGCCACTATGCCCCAAGGCTCTGGAATTCCCTTCTTCACTACCTTCACCTCTCCCCTCTTTGCTAAGTTTCAGGTCCCAGCTGAAGACCTTTACCCCTGGCTCGTCCCAGGATGCGCTATTGTGAAGCTCTCTGAGACACCTTCCAGCGTGGAGGACGCTATATAAATCAAAGCTGTTAATGTTGTTGTACCTCTCTCATTGCCTACACGTTGTCACCACCAACGGCTTCTCCTCCAGCCCCGCACTGTCACCCCATGGCATCCACCAGGGCTCTGTCCTTGTCCCTTACTTTTCAAAATCAACAGCTACAACATCTACAACCTGACATCATCTGCAGATATTGGTTTAACTTCCACATGTATGCAGATGACACCCAACTCTGTCACTCTGCCTCTGCCTTGGACTCTTGGACTACCACTCTCCTGACAGTGGTCAGACATCAAGTCCTGGAAGAGAGCTAAATTTCTACAGTTGAATGTCAACAAGACAGAGGCGCTACTGACTGGCTCATGCCAGTGACTTCTTGCACCAGGCGCTGACAGCATCAACCTCCATGGTGGCACTCTCAAACTCACAAAGCCAGTCAGGATCCTAGGTGTCTTGTTGAACACTCCACTGTTTTTCCTCCTCCACATCCAATCAATGATTCGCTCTGCCTTTCCCCATCTGCAACATTGCCCTACTCTGCCACTACCTCACCCCCAAAGACACTGAAACCCTCATCTATGGCTTCACTACACCCCAGATAGATTATACAAATGCCCTGCTGGTTGGCCTTCCCAACCCCTCCCTCCGCAGGCTGCAGATAATCCAGAACTCTGCGGCTCATGTTCTCTACCGTTCCAAACTCTGTGACCCCATCTACCCCATCCTCGCCTGACTCTATTGGCTCCCCATCATCCAGAGGATCCAATTCAACATCCTGGTCCTCACATTTAAAGCCCTCCACAATGTCAAGGTCGACTCATCCTACATTATTCGCTTGCAAGGTGAGTGCTCTACCCTTGTGCCACGAGACTTAATTTAGCAGCTTAGTCATGCATTTGGAACGCTCCAGGTGGAAGGCAAGAAGGAACATTGACACCTGTGTCAGTTTGTAAGCCTGGCTCAATTGGAATTACCCTCTGAATCAGAGGGTTGGGGTTTCAAGCACCAAACATGGAATTGGAACATATACATATATTGTAAATGTTGACACTGATGCTGTGCTGCAGATTTGCTATTTTGTTGGAGGTGCCATTGCTACAATGAGATCTCAGTCTGGTAGTTTATCTGGATCTAAAATATGACACATTTGAAAAGGTAAAAGGAGCATTTGCCACATCCTGGACAAGATGCACCCAAATTAGAATTCATCATTCAGTGCTATACAACTGTAATTTATTGTTGATATTTTGATTCACTTCATGGCTGCTTGTGGAAAACTGTTGCGTCTGAATGGGCTGCTGCAAATATGCAGAATATTCATTGATCCATTTGCCATCCTACAAATGTAACGTGAACATTAAAGTAACGATCAATGTATTATAACTTTGGACAGATAAAGAAGGGTCCTATAGGGTGCAATTGGCAGGTAAACTGCTATGCATAGAATTTAGGACCAGGGAATGATGTGTGATTGGTTCAACGTCATTTATTCACTTTCTGACTAAAGGCATGCCAGATGACTGTATGTGCCAGTGTGACTGTCTGGCACAGTTGCAGGCATTCTACCCAAGATTCAGAGCATTGGGAGTTCCAGCACCACGTCTACAGTTGGAACATATATTGTCAATGTTGATACTCCAATGCAGCGTTGTGTACAGGGTGGGGAGGTTCATTGCATTTTCAGACTTGCTCTACTTTGGATGAGAATAAGAATTTGTAGTATATTAGACATCCTTCCACCAAATTAAAATTTATAATTCTGTTTTTGGCTCTTTCTGCCATGTTGCAATAAGCTAATGGGCTGATTTTCACAACGACCATCGAGCCAACCTCCCAAATAAGGAGCTAAAAGAATGTAATCCAAAATGTATCATTATTATGGATTTAGAAAGAATGATCTAACCAGTATGATTGGAAGATAATTTAATAATGGTAGAATTCAGCACTAGGAAATGATCTGTGATTGGTTTGGAGATCATCCTTCATTTGTGCATGATTCAATTTTTAACTTTGTCATCGGATGTATATATATATGCAGATAAAAAAAAGTATATGAGGAAAAGTATGATGCTAACGCAATCCGTACATGATGATTGATAGGAAGCAAAAAGCTAGAGAACCACATAGATTTGCTGAATGTCACCCAGTTGGCATTCTAAAACAAGTATTAAAACAACGATGTCAACAACAACTTGCATTTATGTAGTATCCTTCACGCAGTGTAGTGTAGTGTGGTGTCGATGCCCACATGGGCTTGTGTGCTCATTGACTTGGGATTAGTCATGATCCAGAAATAACCATACGGCTAGACACAATTAGATAACAATTATGAAATTACATTTGTGTTTTGCCTTTCATATCTAGATATTATCCCAAGGCGCTGTCTTGTCAGTGATTTGGAGTCATGTTGAGGGGATTGAATCAGTGTATTGGGAGGGCAGGGAAGGTAGCAGGGAGGTCAAACAGGTGGTCGAAGGTCCTGATAACTACCTTGAAGGAGGCAAGGCAGTCAGCTTGGTGAAGAGAATGTGGCATTGATTTGTAAGGGGTGGGGTTGATAATTTCTTGAAGCCTCCTGTAGGAGCAGAAGGAGACATGAAAGCAAAGTTCTCGATGATCTGCAGCCTATTGAGTTGGATATTCAGGTTTTGAAATCTTAGATGTTGGAAATATTGACGACACATGAGTTAAACATTGATGTGGTGTAAGGTAGAAATGAAATACCAGACACCAAGATTGTGAGCTCAGGGCCTGCATTGAACATCACACAATATATAATTTTTAAGGGCTTGAAATTAGGTACAAACACCTGTATTTGCAGAGCTTCAGGATGCAATGCTTTGTTCAAATCTCTCAATAGGTTTTTACATTTGATACGATTTTCGGCCAAAAAATCCAAATAATAATAATAATAATCCTTTCATTTGAGACACCGATAAAATGTGGAATGCGCTATATCTAATGGAAGGATTATTGATTTGTTGATTTATTTGCGCTTTATGCGTCATTTAGACATTTCAAATCGCTTCACAAACAGAATATACTGTAAAATGAATTGACTGTATATGTATATATGGGGGTGAAATGCGGCAGCCAATTATGCACAGCAGTGTCCCACATACAGTTGTAGATAAAATTACTAATTTTTTTAAGGCATTCTTATTAGGCATGTGGAGTAAGGAAACTTGCCCAAGTTTTAACCCGTCCGGGAATTGAACCCAGATTCCTCGCTTGCAAGGCGAGTTCTAACCACTCAGCTACAGGACTCTGGTTTATAAACTGTAATCACTTATTCTGCTAAAGCGAGCACAGCGCATAAGGAATAACTAGACGTCAATATAATTTATTTCAATAGTTTTACCAACTAACTATGGTGGAATCAGGGGCTAAACTGGGATTTTTCAGAATAAGTGGAACACATCAACACATTCCAAAACTGCAGTGAACGGTTAAAACATATCATATTTTCCTGCTACATTAAAGGTTCTGTGAAAGCAAATCATCAGACTACATTCGAAATCTTATTCCTTATTCAATGAAAAGTAATTGCTTCCCTCCACCACAATCCACTTCTGTAATACTGTATGTACTCTTATAATATCAGCACTTCACCTAACCCATCCACACCATGTTCTCTGCTGTCTTTGAATGTATAATAGAATAATGCTGTAAATTGTCATCTAATGTTTAGTAACAAACTGCTTAAAGAGGATGAAGTGATCAAACGTGTCAATTGTATATTCTTTTCTCTGACGTCCAATAAAGATGGATTTTTCATGTGTTATTGATAGTGTAATAGGATGCTGTGAGGAGTGTGTTATTGGAGTAGGCAATGGTGAATTAACTGTATTTTTGTTGGTGAGATGGACAGCAAACAGCGCACAGAGGAATCCACAAATTGTCCTGAATTGAAATTGTATCATTGGTTTTTTTCGAGGGATTATTGTCAGACAGTGTAGAGAAAGGAAACTTTTCTGAAGGTTTCGCCCTGCCGGGAAAACAACCCATATCTCTTGCTTGCAAGTGCTCTAACCATTGAGCTACAGGACTCTATGGTGAAACAATCTCAAACGTTAATTCTTTTTCGCGGGTCGGACCCTTGGCGCTGACCTATACAGACTGCTGTAACTTGTTATGTTAAATCAGCAAAAACAAGTCATTACAAACGCAGAAGTGATTCATTGAGGTCATAGCTTGCAATAAACGGCAGATATGTGTTAACTAGTGATCAAATGTGTAAATTCTTTATTGTTTTACCTGATTTCTAATAATACATGGATTTTTCTTTTATGTCGTGTGAAAGGATACTGTGATGAGTGTGTTATTGGGGTAGTCGATGGTGAATTAACTGTAGTTTTGTGGACAAGACAGGCAGCAAACTGCGCACAGCAGCGCTCCACAAACTGTTCTGGATTCAAATGACCAATTTTAATTGCCTGTTAATCGAGGGACTATTGTCAGTCAGTGTGGAAACAGGAACCTTGCTCAAGGTTTCGCCTTGCCGGCAAAATAACCCATATCTCTTCTTTGCAAACGCTGTAACCATTGAGCTGCGGGAATCCATGCTGATACAATCTCAAACGTAAATTCTGTTTAGCCTTTCACATCCTCCCGACGTGAAAGGCGCTTTATCAATGTAATTTTGTTGTTGTTGTTGTTGTTAGTAGGACGGAGCCGTGGGGCAGTCAGACCTCTTGAGACTCCTTTAAATTGTTAGGTTAAATCAGCAAGAAAAAGTCAATACAAACTTAAAATTGACTCGTTGACATCATAACTTGATGTGTGGAAACTCGTGCTTTACCTCCATGGAAACTATTAACAGAAACCTTTCAACGTCCATTTAAACAATAATAAAATAAATGATAACTTGGTCACTTCAATCGATGCCTGGTTGTGGGACATTGCTGAGCGCATTTGACTAACCCATCTTGCCTTCCAATAACAGTACATCCTGTGAAGTTCCTGAGTCGTTTAGAAGACAAGAAATTCTCTACAGCAAATGCAAGAAATATTATTCTTATTACTTATTACAAGCAAATACCTACAATGGAATCCAAGTCCAAACTGGGATATTTGAATATTTGTACTTATCTATAAAACATGATTTAGTTTATAATTCTTCACCCTTTCCAGCTGCAATTCAACAAATCTACCACGTTATATAAATATGTCATTTATTCATAAAAATGCCACAGTTTTTGAATGTGAATATTTGGTGATATTTCCGGATGACCATTTCCTCCACATTGTTTGAATTGATGTGTCGCTGGTAAATGATCCGCTAACCGAACAACAAAAGTATAAACGTCTCAGATTCGAGTTGAGAATCCACTGATCCTGTGCTTTATTCCTGTGAGTGTGAAGTGTTGTCAATGAGCCGCTGGTCACCCGGCTCTCGGGTGGAGGTGAACGGGCCGGGCCAGGCGGCCCCGGGGGATTTGCATAACTGATCAGCGCCGTGTGACGTTCAGAATTGGGTCAGTTCATAAACTGAGCCACGGGCTGATACCCAGAGTCAGTTGTTGTCAGGAAACGGTTGGAGTTTGTGACCGATCCCGCAACCCTCACCATGGCGCCTTGGATTCCATTTCTCGCCACATTGATGACTTGCCTCCACTGTGAGTCCTTCAGGGATTATTATTGCTCCTGTTCTTTGTTCTTGTGTTGGGTACATGGGCTGAGAGCTTTGAGTTGCCTTTTATTTGAGAATCATCATGTATTGTTATGTGTTCTCCTGACTTACTGTTTTACAGGTGTAAACTCGCTGCCAGCCTTACATCAGCCGCCGTCGGTCTCTACCTCCCTGGGAGAGAAGTTGACCCTGGGATGTACCATGACTGGGGGCAGTATTAGCAGCGAAACTGTGTATTGGTACCAGCAAAGGCCGGGGAATGCTCCTCAGTATCTCCTGTACACTAATGGAGTGAACAGCTTCACCAGGATGTCGGGAATTTCCGATCGATTCTCGGGCTCCAGGGATTCCAGGTCTGGCGATTTAATCATCTCCAGTGTTCAGGGGGATGACGCCGCTGATTATTACTGTGCTGTGTGGGAATCGGGCTTATTCTTCGGTAAAGGGACCAGAGTGGGGATTGGCAGTAAGTATATTCCTGATTTGGTGCAGATTGGGTTTTTATTCATCGTTTATCTGGCGCTGTATTTTACATTGAGCTCAATTATTTTTCGAAAAATCATTTGCATCAATATTCTGACCTCATTGATAACCTTTCTAACGTGATAGGTATATGTTTGAATTCTTGGTGGTGAGAAGTTTACCGTATGAATTCCATTGTATCAATTGAATGCGATATTCTCCTATTTTAATTCAGTTTCACTTGTTTTGGTCATTTGCGAAATCCTCCCGCCAGGCAACCGCGACACCAATGTAGATGGTGTTGTATTGTAACCGATTGTATTCCGATTCGCATCGAATCTTGTTACAAACCCGACATTCCCGTAGCAAATCTCAGCCCGTGACCAACGAATTAGTTCATGATAGCAGAATATTAAAGGATTATTTATTGCTACTAACGGTGTTGAATAGGTGGCCTCACACATCTCTGCAGATCTGACATAGAGAGAAAGCTGAGAGGCCAGACTTTGCTGCCAGGATCATCCAAACATTAGCAACAGACAGTTCTTTGGCTTACTTTAAAGAGATCGGATGGAAACGTTGACTGTATTGTTCTTAATAATACTGCATGTATAATAGCAATAACAACAATAATAACTGTCACCCTATGGTCGAGATATTTCAATGAACTTCACAGTATTTACTGCACAGTGAGTGACTGTGCATTTGTGGCCATCGTGTTATTGTGTTCAGCAATGTCCCACAAACAGCCATAAAGTGAATCATCTTTTTTTCACCGACGGCTTTACTGACCAGGTAATTGTTATTGAAGGAAAATAAAACCCAAATCGCCAACTGCAGCAAAGCTGTAAGTTCATCTGTAAATGTTGAGAACAGTGAACAGCGAATGTGGGCGGGAGGTACACTGGCCCATGGCCAGCCCAAACACCAACTATACTTCATCTCCAACTTTAAACGCAATGTTGTGGATAGTTTCTGATTAATAATGGTTATTTTATCGACAGGATCAAATCATCGCTGATAATTCACATTGATTATCAAATTCAGAATTGGTTTAGAATAGAAATGCGAAAGATTAGAATAATATCCAGCGGGAGCTGTAAACACAGTGAACATGATGGTATAAAGTGCAATTGAAGTCTGACCACAACTCACTGGTGACTGGTCAACTCTAAACACACTGTTTCTGCAACAAATATATTGTTATTTTAAGAGGATTCTATCGCAGGAGCTCTAATCACTGTAACTCATTATCAATTGGTTTGATCTGAACGTTTAGAGTGTAATCATTATACACTCGCATCCACAACACTCATCACATTGATCCCGACAGTATTTTTCGCGTGTTTTCCAGCCGTAATTAATCTATTTCTTATCATTTTAACACAACAAGCAGTTGTTTGAATAACATCAACGTGTTTCTGCTAAACATAGTAATGATTTACCTGAAACAGAATCACATCTATCACAATACCAGCTGCCAGAGTTTGTAGGTAACTATCGATCTTAGCAAAATGGTAAAGTTAGTGGCCGGTATATAGGCGAGATTAGTTTGAGATTCGCATCAATTGGGAGTGAAGAGAGGAGCACTTTATGTTGCTAAACCATCAGAGAGAAATGATAAAGTTCTCAGCAGATGTTTTTAAAACTCAATCTTTATTTCCAGACCCACGGGCACCTTCGGTGACTGTCCTTCCGCCGTCACCAGATCAAATCACAGCAAAGAGCAAGGCGACCCTGGTGTGTCTGGTGAATGATTTTACCCCGGGAGCTGTGGAGGTCAAGTGGACTGTGGATGGCAGTGCCAGAAGTGAAGGTGTTGAAACGAGTGCGATCAAGCAGCAGGTGGACAACACGTACAGTGTGAGCAGTTATCTGACTCTGCCAGCCTCCGAGTGGGAGTCACACGAGCTGTATTCCTGTCTGGTCAAACACGAGGCTCGGGCAGATCCTCTTAAAACAACCATCGCCAGATCCACCTGTGTATGATTCCGGGAACTGTACTGAACTGTACTGCCCACGGAGCCTTCTTGAGAAATGTTCAATTCGACATTCCCACATTTTGATAACGAGCCAAACTGTGTCACAGTATCGCGCCGTTTGTATTTCGATGCAGTTGTAATTCAGATCAAAATGTGGAGTAGTTTGAGTTTGCAATAAAAAAAACTTGTTTTACTTGTGTTTCATTCATTATTTTAAATGATCGCAGCGATTCGCGGATTCTTAATTAATGTACAATTATCTAGGAATAGCTGATTGCCATTTCTGCGTCTTGCTAGTTTCCTGGCTCGTAACAATCACATTGTTTCATTATTAAGTAGCTCCGCTTAATAAAGTCACAGATTCATTGCCATCAATGACACTGTTTTATTGATCATTTTATTTACTGACAAATGATGACTGTTCCGCAAGCCAACGCCATGACTACACACTTGGTGCGAGCTGAACAAGCAGCGGGAAGGTGGCTGGTAATTCCAATAGAAAACTGTGTGGTTATTGTCGGGTTAAATTCCAACATTTACCCAATTTGCCGCAGATTATCAGTTGCCATTTACTATTAATATTGGACGGAAAGCTCTTGTTGGAGCGTCATCTCAATGTTCTTTCGCTCAAATCCACAACGTATCCCCCCCTCCCCCCCCCCCTTCCGCTGTCACTGACAGTCAGGAAATAAACGAGTGAGAACAATATTTCACTGCAGCCCATTATACAGTTCCCTTATCCAATCCCTCATATTGACATGTTCTCCGATCCACTCTCAGCAAAACCATTCATGTTAACGACCCGCGGCTGCTGGTATTTTCAGCCATGATACAGATGCTTTTAATTGCTTTACAGTCAACACGTGTCAACGCTAACCCACCAAACCGACTGTTTGTATCTTAATTCCTTATAACTCTCCAAGGGTTGTCAGGAATATTATAAATTGGTGCAGTGGAGGCCTCAGGAACATGAAATACAATAGCGCGGGGCCCCGAGGCAGGAAAGGGTGACTGGCTGGCCGGGGAGGGGGGCGTGTTCTCGGGGTGATGGACACCTGACCGCCAACCTAACGTGCTGGGGGTGGATGCCAATACGCAGCCAATACGCACCGCTGGGGGGAGGGGATCCACCAATAAATTGAGTCGCCCTGAGACCCGCTGCCATTGTTTGCTGATTGGGCGGGATCTCGCCTCATTGGGCGGCTTCTCGCCTCATTGGGCGGGTTCTCGCCTCATTGGGCGGCTTCTCGCCTCATTGGGCGGGTTCTCGCCTCATTGGGCGGGTTTAATTTCTGGGAACATGGCCCACTGGTAACAGTGACAGGAGCGTCGCTGGGCAAACGCCTCCAGTGAGATGATGTTTATAATTGTCCCACCAGGAAAGGCCTTTGGTGGTCTTGACATCCATTACAATCTATGAACTGCATCCCAGGACAATACTCAGAAATGTTACCAGAAAACTAAATCAGTATAAAATACGATTTATCTTTGCTAAATTGACCAGATAACGAGTCAGTTCATTCAATTGATTCGTTATCGAACGACGCTTCCTGAGGATACCTAAGGACATGTAAGTGACAACAGAATCCGAAGAATGTTTGGTGGCCATCTGCCCTTAAATCCACTGAAAAAAGACAAAGAAAGTCGAAAATAATAATACAGCCACAACATGATGTGATTTGGATAATCTGATTTCGAGCTGTGAGAGGGTAAGAGATAAATTGTGCAATATGTTGGGTTAAGGAGAGAAAGGAACACTTTCCTCTGATCTCCACTGTCACTGCATTCGTATCCACTCATGACAAATAAGAAAGGTGACAACAACAACATCTTTGATTTATATAGCGCACTCCTCACCTGACAGCGTTTGAGAGCACTTCACAACAATGGATCCCGGGACCGAGCCAGGGACAGGGGCAACTAACAACAGAATTACATTAGTATAGTGCCATCCCAACAGATTGCATTGATTATCGTGCGCTTCACTCCCAATCGCATTTCTCAGCACTTAATATTGTTATGTGTTTGACATGAGCAAAATCCGCTGTGCAGCATCTTCCAGTTCTTGCCTTTCCTCCATCTCTCTTCTGTGCCTCCCCTAATGTTTGTATTATAAAAACATTTGTCGCATCTTTCCTTCTCTGTTTCCATCATTGTAACTGACCATAATCCCATTACTTTTTCTCTTGAACTTTCTCCACACCCAATTGCTAATGATTCAAGTTCTTCTCCAATGGACCTAACCTCTTCCACTTTTTTGACTACCACCTTTACTTCAAAACTGCTTCCAACACTGCCTACTGAAAACACCTTCAAAGTTCCGCAACAGTAGGCTGATTTCGATTCATCAACACTTCCACATTTAGCTCCATTGTCTGCTGGACGACCTCTGATTCTTACCTTGCCCTCCCCCCCCCCCCCCCCCCCCCCCACCCCCCTCCGCCTACAACAGACCAAACTTTCGATTTTTGGACAGTGGAGAATAGGAGGGTAATGAGTAGTCGAGAGTGGAGGTGACAGAGACATGGGGCAAGAATCCAACTGCATTCAGTGTGTTGTGTAGCTGGGCAATATGACAGAATTGGCAAAAAGTCAAACTGGCTTGGGAGTAGATTCCTGCTGTGAATCATATTGAACCTGACACCTGGGTTCACTAAAGATATGGTACATGTTTGGAATATGTGGGGAGTGGCTGTGGTAGAGGGGAAGGTGGTGTGTGCTGTCGGTGGCCGAACAGGTCAGATCGACAGTCGAAATAATACTGATAGTAGCCAAAGTGTATGGTTTCCGTCTCGTTGAAATATAACTGCCGGAAATTTGTATTGAACCAGGAGTTGATGTCTGACAAACAACTGAATAAAACATGAGTTGTCTCAGTGTTACAAGGAGAATGATGAAGAGGAGAATAGATATATTTGGATTTGATTGGCGTGCATTGGGATAAATCCAACATTCTTGCAACTTATATTAGGGAGAGATAGCGTGTAAATACTCTAAGGAAAAAGTGACCCTGGTTTAAGCCTTGGGGTAAAACACAGGTGACTGCCTGGGCAGAAGGTAAAATGATGTATGGAGATGAAGTGATGGCGGTTGGTTAATTTGGACTAAAACCAGGGAAATGTGATCACACACTGACTGATCCTGCTCAATACTTTTCCTCCATAACACTCCCTTAACTACTCTCAATGCCCTTGCCCTCCTCACCTCAAGAACCACGTCCAAATCACAATCCTCACTCTGTTACACCAGCCGCATCTACTCCTCTGGGGTAAGGTTCAGGCCATCGAATGAAACAGGCTCAAATGTCACGTAATGGTCCACCTGGATATATGGCCGGATGAGATGAGAACATACTGTTCCTTTCTTGCCTCTTCCAAATCCATTGAGCAGCCTCTGACCCAACCCCAATCCTGTCCCCTCACCCCAAACGCAGATCCTTCCCCACCTTCGGCACACACTCGACCCCTACCATTTGCCGCTTCTACATTTCCCCCTTTTCACCAAACACCACCATATCGATCATAAAACACACAACCCACTCGCTTGAATCTATCTCCACAGCATTGTTATCTCCAAACACTACCTCTTCGTCCCTATACTCTGTGACACCACCAATCACTCCTTATCAGGAGTGGGTGGGGGTGGGGGGGCGGAAATCATAGGTCAGTAGCCAGAAAAAAGATTTATAATAATGGGGAAAAACTACAAGGGAGACAATGAGAAATGGGTCTGAGGGGCAGTAAGTTGGAGAATGCTGGGACAACGTGTGGCAGAGAACTAAGAGACACTTGAAGGTCTGTATTTGGGATATAAGAGATGCTTGGGAGTAGCTAGATTTGGAGTAGTCCTCGATTTCAGTAGAGCAAGGAATTGATAATATTGGAATTTTATTAACAATAAATTTTAATAATAATTTTTTTTAATGTGGTATAGCTCTTTTCAAGTCTTCTAGACTACTTACAGTGCATCACAAAATATTCTTTAAAGTGAGTTGACTGTACATTTGTCGGTGAAATTGAAAAGGGATTCGTTCAGCCCACACTCACACTCCATCGGATCCATCTCCCTCCCACCCCCACTAGATACCTCTTCCCCCACCTTCTCTGCTATCCTCTGCAAAATCAAACCAACCACCTGCTCCCTTGACCCCATCCCCACCCCTCTTCTCATCTCCCAGCTCCAACTCCTTTCCCCCCTCTTAACTGACATCATCAAATTCCCCTCTGTGCATCCACCAGCAGCATCCCCATTCCTCTAAAAACTGCTCTCATCATCACCATCTGACAAAACCTACTCTTGATGCATTACTAATCTCTAGCTATTGCCCCATCGCCAACCTCCCATTCCTCTCCAATGGGTCATTGCTTCCCAGCTTCGCTCATTTCCCTCCTGTACTCATTGACCTCTCTGCTGCCTTTAACAATGTCCTCCTACACCGCATCTCCTGGCTGGTCAATCTCCACAGACCTGTCCTTGCCTGATTCGACTCCCACTCATACTCTTTGCCTCTTGTCAATGTCTCCATTCCCACTGCTGTCACCTGCCCGTAAAACTCTGTGAACCTGTGCATAACCTGGGGTCAAGTTCGACCCCCAACTGTACTTCCTCCCTCACATCCACTCCCTCACCAGCACGCCTTCTTCCACCTCCAATGCAGCACCCGTCTCCGGCAATACCCCACCCTAAAAGCCAACATAATCCTGGTCCACGCCTTTGACACCTCTCGACAGCACTATTCCAGTGCTCTCCTCGCTGGTCTCCCTTCCTCCACAATCCAGAGTCCACCTCATTCAGAACTCTGCTGCCTGTATTCCCACCTGCACAAAACGTCGCTCCCCCATTACCCCAGTCCTGGCCAGACTTCACTGGCTGCATATCCCAGAGAGGATCGACTTCAAGATCCTCACCCTTGTCTTCAAATCCTTCCACTCCTCTGCACACCCCTACATCTCTGACCTCCCGTCAACTCAAACCAGCACCCGTTACCTTTGCTCCAGTGTGTCTGGCCTCCCACAAGTCCCCCGAATCCTCCGCTCCACCTTCGTGACCATGCATTCAGCCACTATGCCCCAAGGCTCTGGAATTCCCTTCTTCACTACCTTCACCTCCCCCCTCTTTGCTAAGTTTCAGGTCCCAGCTGAAGACCTTTATCGTTGACCATGGCTTTGGTCACCTTTCTACCTCTACCCCTGGCTCGTCCCAGGATGCGCTATTGTGAAGCTCTCTGAGACACCTTCCAGCGTGGAGGACGCTATATAAATCAAAGCTGTTAATGTTGTTGTACCTCTCTCATTGCCTACACATTATCACTCCCAACGGCTTCTCCTCCAGCCCCGCACTGTCACCCCATGGCATCCACCAGGGCTCTGTCCTTGTCCCTTACTTTTCAAAATCAACAGCTACAACATCTACAACCTGACATCATCTGCAGATATTGGTTTAACTTCCACATGTATGCAGATGACACCCAACTCTGTCACTCTGCCTCTGCCTTCGACTCTTGGACTACCACTCTCCTGACAGTGGTCAGACATCAAGTCCTGGAAGAGAGCTAAATTTCTACAGTTGAATGTCAACAAGACAGAGGCGCTACTGACTGGCTCATGCCAGTGACTTCTTGCACCAGGCGCTGACAGCATCAACCTCCATGGTGGCACTCTCAAACTCACAAAGCCAGTCAGGATCCTAGGTGTCTTGTTGAACACTCCACTGTTTTTCCTCCTCCACATCCAATCAATGATTCGCTCTACCTTTCCCCATCTGCAACATTGCTCTACTCTGCCACTACCTCACCCCCAAAGACACTGAAACCCTCATCTATGGCTTCACTACACCCCAGATAGATTACACAAATGCCCTGCTGGTTGGCCTTCCCAACCCCTCCCTCCGCAGGCTGCAGATAATCCAGAACTCTGCGGCTCATGTTCTCTACCGTTCCAAACTCTGTGACCCCATCTACCCCATCCTCGCCTGACTCTATTGGCTCCCCATCATCCAGAGGATCCAATTCAACATCCTGGTCCTCACATTTAAAGCCCTCCACAATGTCAAGGTCGACTCATCCTACATTATTCGCTTGCAAGGTGAGTGCTCTACCCTTGTGCCACGAGACTTAATTTAGTAGCTTAGTCATGCATTTGGAACGCTCCAGGTGGAAGGCAAGAAGGAACATTGACACCTGTGTCAGTTTGTAAGCCTGGCTCAATTGGAATTACCCTCTGAATCAGAGGGTTGGGGTTTCAAGCACCAAACATGGAATTGGAACATATACATATATTGTAAATGTTGACACTGATGCTGTGCTGCAGATTTGCTGTTTTGTTGGAGGTGCCATTGCTACAATGAGATCTCAGTCTGGTAGTTTATCTGGATCTAAAATATGACACATTTGAAAAGGTAAAAGGAGCATTTGCCACATCCTGGACAAGATGCCCCCAAATTAGAATTAATCATTCAGAGCTATACAACTGTAATTTATTGTTGATATTTTGATTCACTTCATGGCTGCTTGTGGAAAACTGTTGCGTCTGAATGGGCTGCTGCAAATATGCAGAATATTCATTGATCCATTTGCCATCCTACAAATGTAACGTGAACATTAAAGTAACGATCAATGTATTATAACTTTGGACAGATAAAGAAGGGTCCTATAGGGTGCAATTGGCAGGTAAACTACTATGGATAGAATTTAGGACCAGGGAATGATGTGTGATTGGTTCAACGTCATTTATTCACTTTCTGACTAAAGGCATGCCAGATGACTGTATGTGCCAGTGTGACTGTCTGGCACAGTTGCAGGCATTCTCCCCAAGATTCAGAGGATTGGGAGTTCCAGCACCACGTCTACAGTTGGAACATATATTGTCAATGTTGATACTCCAATGCAGCGTTGTGTGCAGGGTGGGGAGGTTCATTGCATTTTCAGACGTGCTCTACTTTGGATGAGAATAAGAATTTGTAGTATATTAGACATCCTTCCACCAAATTAAAATTTATAATTCTGTTTTTGGCTCTTTCTGCCATGTTGCAATAAGCTAATGGGCTGATTTTCACAACGACCGTCGAGCCAACCTCCCAAATAAGGAGCTAAAAGAATGTAATCCAAAATGTATCATTATTATGGATTTAGAAAGAATGATCTAACCAGTATGATTGGAAGATAATTTAATAATGGTAGAATTCAGCACTAGGAAATGATCTGTGATTGGTTTGGAGATCATCCTTCATTTGTGCATGATTCAATTTTTAACTTTGTCATCGGATGTATATATATATGCAGATAAAAAAAAGTATATGAGGAAAAGTATGATGCTAACGCAATCCGTACATGATGATTGATAGGAAGCAAAAAGCTAGAGAACCACATAGATTTGCTGAATGTCACCCAGTTGGCATTCTAAAACAAGTATTAAAACAACGACGTCAACAACAACTTGCATTTATGTAGTATCCTTCACGCAGTGTAGTGTAGTGTGGTGTCGATGCCCACATGGGCTTGTGTGCTCCTTGACTTGGGATTAGTCATGATCCAGAAATAACCATACGGCTAGACACAATTAGATAAAAATTATGAAATTACATTTGTGTTTTGCCTTTCATATCTAGATATTATCCCAAGGCGCTGTCTTATCAGTGATTTGGAGTCATGTTGAGGGGATTGAATCAGTGTATTGGGAGGGCAGGGAGGGTAGCAGGGAGGTCAAACAGGTGGTCGAAGGTCCTGATAACTACCTTGAAGGAGGCAAGGCAGTCAGCTTGGTGAAGAGAATGTGGCATTGATTTGTAAGTGGTGGGGTTGATAATTTCATGAAGCCTCCTGTGGGAGCAGAAGGAGACATGAAAGCCAAGTTCTCGATGATCTGCAGCCTATTGAGTTGGATATTCAGGTTTTGAAATCTTAGATGTTGGAAATATTGACGACACATGAGTTAAACATTGATGTGGTGTAAGGTAGAAATGAAATACCAGACACCAAGATTGTGAGCTCAGGGCCTGCATTGAACATCACACAATATATAATTTTTAAGGGCTTGAAATTAGGTACAAACACCTGTATTTGCAGAGATCCAGGATGCAATGCTTTGTTCAAATCTCTCAATAGGTTTTTATGTTTGATACGATTTTCGGCCAAAAAATCCAAATAATAATAATAATAATCCTTTCATTTGAGACACCGATAAAATGTAGAATGCGCTATATCTAATGGAAGGATTATTGATTTGTTGATTTATTTGCGCTTTATGCGTCATTTAGACATTTCAAATCGCTTCACAAACAGAATATACTGTAAAATGAATTGACTGTATATGTATATATGTGGGTGAAATGCGGCAGCCAATTATGCACAGCAGTGTCCCACATACAGTTGTGGATAAAATTACTAATTTTTTTATGGCATTCTTATTAGGCATGTGGAGTAAGGAAACTTGCCCAAGTTTTAACCCGTCCAGGAATTGAACCCAGATTCCTCGCTTGCAAGGCGAGTTCTAACCACTCAGCTACAGGACTCTGGTTTATAAACTGTAATCACTTATTCTGCTAAAGCGAGCACAGCGCATAAGGAATAACTAGACGTCAATATAATTTATTTCAATAGTTTTACCAACTAACTATGGTGGAATCAGGGGCTAAACTGGGATTTTTCAGAATAAGTGGAACACATCAACACATTCCAAAACTGCAGTGAACGGTTAAAACATATCATATTTTCCTGCTACATTAAAGGTTCTGTGAAAGCAAATCATCAGACTACATTCGAAATCTTATTCCTTATTCAATGAAAAGTAATTGCTTCCCTCCACCACAATCCACTTCTGTAATACTGTATGTACTCTTATAATATCAGCACTTCACCTAACCCATCCACACCATGTTCTCTGCTGTCTTTGAATGTATAATAGAATAATGCTGTAAATTGTCATCTAATGTTTAGTAACAAACTGCTTAAAGAGGATGAAGTGATCAAACGTGTCAATTGTTTATTCTTTTCTCTGACGTCCAATAAAGATGGATTTTTCATGTGTTATTGATAGTGTAATAGGATGCTGTGAGGAGTGTGTTATTGGAGTAGGCAATGGTGAATTAACTGTATTTTTGTTGGTGAGATGGACAGCAAACAGCGCACAGAGGAATCCACAAATTGTCCTGAATTGAAATTGTATCATTGGTTTTTTTCGAGGGATTATTGTCAGACAGTGTAGAGAAAGGAAACTTTTCTGAAGGTTTATCCCTGCTGGGAAAACAACCCATATCTCTTGCTTGCAAGTGCTCTAACCATTGAGCTACAGGACTCTATGGTGAAACAATCTCAAACGTTAATTCTTTTTCGCGGGTCGGACCCTTGGCGCTGACCTATACAGACTGCTGTAACTTGTTATGTTAAATCAGCAAAAACAAGTCAATACAAACGCAGAAGTGATTCATTGAGGTCATAGCTTGCAATAAACGGCAGATATGTGTTAACTAGTGATCAAATGTGTAAATTCTTTATTGTTTTCTCTGGTTTCTAATAATACATGGATTTTTATTTTATGTTGTGTGAAAGGATGCTGTGATGAGTGTGTTATTGGGGTAGTCGATGGTGAATTAACTGTAGTTTTGTGGACAAGACAGGCAGCAAACTGTGCACAGCAGCGCTCCACAAACTGTTCTGGATTGAAATGACCAATTTTACAATTGCCTGTTAATTGAGGGACTATTGTCAGTCAGTGTGGAAACAGGAACCTTGCTCAAGGTTTCGCCTTGCCGGCAAAATAACCCACATCTCTTCTTTGCAAACGCTGTAACCATTGAGCTGCGGGAATCCATGCTGATACAATCTCAAACGTAAATTCTGTTTAGCCTTTCACATCCTCCCGACGTGACAGGCGCTTTATCAATCTAATTTTGTTGTTGTTGTTGTTGTTAGTAGGACGAGGCCGTGGGGGAGTCAGACCACTTGAGACTCCTGTAGATTGTTAGGTTAAATCAGCAAGAAAAAGTCAATACAAACGTAAAATTGACTCGTTGACATCATAACTTGATGTGTGGAAACTCGTGCTTTACCTACATGGACACTATTAACAGAAACCTGAACTTAACGTCCATTTAAACAATAATAAAATAATGATAAATTGGTCACTTCAATCGATGCCTGGTTGTGGGACATTGCTGAGCGCATTTGACTAACCCATCTTGCCTTCCAATAACAGTACATCCTGTGAAGTTCCTGAGGCGTTTAGAAGACAAGAAATTCTCTACAGCAAATGCAAGAAATATTATTCTTATTACTTATTACAAGCAAATACCTACAATGGAATCCAAGTCCAAACTGGGATATTTGAATATTTGTACTTATCTATAAAACATGATTTAGTTTATAATTCTTCACCCTTTTCAGCTGCAATTCAACAAATCTACCACGTTATATAAATATGTCATTTATTCATAAAAATGCCACAGTTTTTGAATGTGAATATTTGGTGATATTTCCGGATGACCATTTCCTCCATATTGTTTGAATTGATGTGTCGCTGGTAAATGATCCGCCAACCGAACAACAAAAGTATAAACGTCTCAGATTCGAGTTGAGAATCCACTGATCCTGTGCTTTATTTCTGTGAGTGTGGAGTGTTGTCAATGAGCCGCTGGTCACCCGGCTCTCGGGTGGAGGTGAACGGGCCGGGCCAGGCGGCCCCGGGGGATTTGCATAACTGATCAGCGCTGTGTGACGTTCAGAATTGGGTCAGTTCATAAACTGAGCCACGGGCTGATACCCAGAGTCAGTTGTTGTCAGGAAACGGTTGGAATTTGTGACCGATCCCGTAACCCTCACCATGGCGCCTTGGATTCCATTTCTCGCCACATTGATGACTTGCCTCCACTGTGAGTCCTTCAGGGATTATTATTGCTCCTGTTCTTTGTTCTTGTGTTGGGTACATGGGCTGAGAGCTTTCATTTGCCTTTTATTTGAGAATCATCATGTATTGTTATGTGTTCTCCTGACTTACTGTTTTACAGGTGTAAACTCGCTGCCAGCCTTACATCAGCCGCCGTCGGTCTCTACCTCCCTGGGAGAGAAGTTGACCCTGGGTTGTACCATGACTGGGGGCAGAATTAGCAGCGAATATGTGTATTGGTACCAGCAAAGGCCGGGGAATGCTCCTCAGTATCTCCTGTACACTAATGGAGTGAACAGCTTCACCAGGATGTCGGGAGTTTCCGATCGATTCTCGGGCTCCAGGGATTCCAGGTCTGGCGATTTAATCATCTCCAGTGTTCAGGCGGATGACGCCGCTGATTATTACTGTGCTGTGTGGGAATCGGGCTATGTCTTCGGTAAAGGGACCAGAGTGGGGATTGGTGGTAAGTATATTCCTGATTTGGTACAGATTGGGTTTTTATTCATCATTTATCTGGCGCTGTATTTTACATTGAGCTCAATTATTTTTCGAAAAATCATTTGCATTAATATTCTGACCTCATTGATAACCTTTCTAACGTGATAGGTATATATTTGAATTCTTGGTAGTGAGAAGTTTACCGTATGAATCCCATTGTATCAATTGAATGCGATATTCTCCTGTTTTAATTCAGTTTCACTTGTTATGGCCATTTGCGAAATCCTCCTGCCAGGCAATCGCGACATCAATGTAGATGGTGTTGTATTGTAACCGACTGTATTCCGATTCGCATCGAATCTTGTTACAAACCCGACATTCCCAAAACAAATCTCAGCCCGTACTGTATTGTATTGTTCTTAATAATACTGCATGTATAATAGCAATAACAACAATAATAACTGTCACCCTGTGGTCGAGATATTTCAATGAACTTCACAGTATTTACTGTACAGTGAGTGACTGTGCATTTGTGGCCATCGTGTTATTGTGTTCAGCAATGTCCCACAAACAGCCATAAAGTGAATCATCTTTTTTTCACCGACGGCTTTACTGACCAGGTATTTGTTATTGAAGGAAAATAAAACCCAAATCGCCAACTGCAGCAAAGCTGTAAGTTGATCTGTAAATGTTGAGAACAGTGAACAGCGAATGTGGGCGGGAGGTACACTGGCCCATGGCCAGCCCAAACACCAACTTTAGTTCATCTCTAACTTGAAACGCAATTTTGTGGATAATTTCTGATTAATAATGGTTATTTTATCGACAGGATCAAATCATCGCTGATAATTCACATTGATTATCAAATTCAGAATTGGTTTAGAATAGAAATGCGAAAGATTAGAATAATATCCAGCGGGAGCTGTAAACACTGTGAACATGATGGTATAAAGTGCAATTGAAGTCTGACCACAACTCACTGGTGACTGGTCAACTCTAAACACACTGTTTCTGCAACAAATATACTGTTATTTTCAGAGGATTCTATCGCAGGAACTCTAATCACTGCAACGCATTGTCAATTGGTTTGATCTGAACGTTTAGAGTGTAATCATTATACACCCGCATCCACAACGCTCATCACATTGATCCCGACAGTATTATTCGCGTGTTTTCCAGCCGTAATTAATCTATTTCTTATCATTTTAACACAACAAGCAGTTGTTTGAATAACATCAACGTGTTTCTGCTAAACATAGCAATGGTTTACCTGAAAGAGAATCACATCTATCACAATACCAGCCGCCAGAGTTTGTATTTAAATGTTGATCTTAGCAAAATGGTAAAGTTAGTGGCCGGTATATAGGATTATATATTGGAGGTTAACATGGCGAGATTAGTTTGAGATTCGAATCAATTGGGAGTGGAGAGGAGAGCACTTTATATTGCTAAACCATCAGAGGGAAATGATAAAGTTCTCAGCAGATGTTTTCAAAACTGAATCTTTATTTCCAGACCCACGGGCCCCTTCGGTGACTGTCCTTCCGCCGTCACCAGATCAAATCACAGCAAAGAGCAAGGCGACCCTGGTGTGTCTGGTGAATGATTTTACCCCGGGAGCTGTGGAGGTCAAGTGGACTGTGGATGGCAGCGCCAGAAGTGAAGGTGTTGAAACGAGTGCGATCAAGCAGGAGGTGGACAACACGTACAGTGTGAGCAGTTATCTGACTCTGCCAGCCTCCGAGTGGGAGTCACACGAGCTGTATTCCTGTCTGGTCAAACACGAGGCTCGGGCAGATCCTCTTAAAACAACCATCGCCAGATCCACCTGTGTATGATTCCGGGAACTGTACTGAACTGTACTGCCCACGGAGCCTTGTTGAGAAATGTTCAATTCGACATTCCCACATTTTGATAACGAGCCAAACTGTGTCACAGTATCGCGCCGTCTGTATTTCGATGCTGATGTAATTCCAATCAAAATGTGGAGTAGTTTGAGTTTGCAATAAAAAAAACTTGTTTTACTTCTGTTTCATTCTCTATTTTAAATTATCGCAGCGATTCGCGGATTACTAATTAATGTACAATTATCTAGGAATAGCTGAATGCCATTTCTGCGTCTTGCTAGTTTCCTGGCTCTTAACAATCACATTGTTTAATTATTAAGTAGCTCCGCTTAATAAAGTCACAGATTCATTGCCATCACTGACACTGTTTTATTGATCATTTTATTTACTGACAAATGATGACTGTTCCGCAAGCCAACGCCATGACTACACACTTGGTGCGAGCTGAACAAGCAGCGGGAAGGTGGCTGGTAATTCCAATAGCAAACTGTGTGGTTATTGGCGGGTTAAATTCCAACATTCACCCAATTTGCCGCAGATTATCAGTTGCCATTTACTATTAATATTGGACGGAAAGCTCTTGTTGGAGCGTCATCTCAATGTTCTTTGGCTAAAATCGACAACGTATCCCCCCCTCCACCCCCCCCTCCCGCTGTCACTGACAGTCAGGAAATAAACGAGTGAGAACAATATTTCACGGCAGCCCATTATACAGTTCCCTTATCCAATCCCTCATATTGACATGTTCTCCGATCCACTCTCAGCAAAACCATTCATGTTACCGAGCCGCGGCTGCTGGTATTTTTAGACATGATGCAGATGGTTTTAATTGCTTTACACTCAACACGTGTCAGCGCTAACCCCCCAAACCGACTGTTTGTATCTTAATTCCTTATAACTCTCCAGGGTTGTCAGGATTATTATAAATTGATGCAGTGGAGGCCTCGGGAACATGAAATACAATAGCGCGGGGCCCCGAGGCAGGAAAGGGTGACTGGCTGGCCGGGGAGGGGGGCGTGTTCTCGGGGTGATGGACAGCTGACCGCCAACCTAACGTGCTGGGGGTGGATGCCAATACGCAGCCAATACGCACCGCTGGGGGGAGGGGATCCACCAATACATTCAGTCGCCCTGAGACCCGCTGCCAATGTTTGCAGATTGGGCGGGTTCTCGCCTCATTGGGCGGGTTCTCGCCTCGTTGGGCGGGTTCTCGCCTCGTTGGGCGGGTTCTCGCCTCATTGGGCGGGTTTATTTTCTAGGCACATGTCCCACTGGTAACAGTGACAGGGAGCGTCGCTGGGCAAACGCTTCCAGTGAGATGATGTTTATAATTGTCCCACCAGGAAAGGCCTTTGGTGGTCTTGACATCCATTACAATCTATGAACTGCATCCCAGGACAATACTCAGGAATGGTACCAGAAAACTAAATCAGAATAAAATATGATTTATCTTTGCTAAATTGACCAGATAACATGCATCAGTTCGTTCAATTAGTCGATTACAAAATAACCTGAGGATACCCATTATACTGTCTCACGAAGGAAATGTAACTGACAACAGATCAGAAACATGTTTGGGAGTTACCTCCATAAGCTCCAATGAAAAAAAGACAAAGAAAGTCGAAAATAATAATGGCAAAAACAAAATAATGTGATTGAAATAATCTGTGAGAGGGTAAGAGATAAATTGTGCAATATGTTAGGTTGAGGAGGGAGCTGAACAATTTCTTCTGATCTCCACTGTCACTGCATTCGTAACCTCTCCTGACAAATAATAAAATCAACAACTACAAAAACAACATCTTTGATTTTTATAGCACACTCCACACGGGACAGCGTTTCAGAGCGCTTCACAACAATGGATCCTGGGACCCAGCCAGGGGCAGGTGCAACTAACAACAAAATTAAATGTGTATAGAGCCTTTCACGACTTCAGGACGTCCCAACATATTGCATTGATTATAGTGCCCTTCACACCCAATGGCATTTCGAAGCACTTATTATTTTCATTTATTTGTCATGAGCAAAATCCGCTAGGCAGCATTTGCCTGTTCTTGCCTTCCCTCCATCTTTCTCCTGTGCCTCCCCTAGTGTTTGTATTATACACACATTTATTGCTTAATTCCTTCTCGATTTCCAACATTGTAATTGACCTTAATCCCATTACTTTCTCTCTTGAGCTTTCTCATCACCATACTGCTGATGATCCAACTTCTTCTCCACACTCTCTGCTAAACTCTTTCTCTCTTTTCATTACCACGTTTACTTCAAACTGTTTCCAACACTGCCTACTGAAAACACATTCAAAGTTCTGCAAAAGTAGGTCTTTCCACTCGACAACACACCCGCATACAGCTCTATTACCTGCTGGAGGGCCGCTGATTCTTACGCTACACACCCCTCTCCCCTCCCCCTCCACAACCGAACCTTTGATTTTGTGTACAGTGGAGAAGGGGAGACTATTGAGTAGTCGAGAGAGGAGGTGACAGAGGCATTGGGAAGTTTCCAACTGCATTCAGTGTGTTGTGTAGCTGGGCAATATGACACAGGTGGAAGAAAGTCGTGCTGGTTTGTGAGGAGATCCATCCTATGACCCAAATTGAACTTGACACCTGAGTTCTCCACAGGTTTGGTACATGGTAGAAATAGGTAGGTGGTGGTCGTCGTGGAGGTGGTGTTGTTGGGGTGAATGTGCTGTGGGTGGCTGAACAGGTCAGATCCACAGTAGAAAAAATACTAATAGAAGCCAAAATGTATGGTTTCCATCTTGTCGAAATGCAGCTGCTGGAAATTGGCGTTGAACCAGGAGTTGATATTTGACAAGCAGCTAAATAAAACATGATTTGTCCCAGTGTTACAAGGAGAAGGATGAAGAGGAGTATAGATGGATAGACGTGGATTTGATTGTCAAGCATTGGGATAAATAAATAAAACATTCCTGCATTAGGGAGAGGTAGCGAGTAAATAATCTAAGGAAAAAAGGAGACTCAGGATTAAGCCTTGGGGTAAACCACAGGTGACTGCCTGGGTAGGAAGTAAAATGATTTATGGAGATGAAGTGATGGTGGTTCGCTAATTTGGACTCAAACCAGAGAAATGTGGTCACACACTGACTGATCCTGCTCAATCCTTTTCCTCCATAACACTCCCTGAACTACTGTCAATGCCCTTGCCCCCTCACCTCAGCAACCACATCCAAATCACAATTCTCACTCTGTTACCGCACTCACTCCTCTGGGGTAAGGTGGAGGACATCGAATGCAATATGCTCAAATTTGACTTAATGGTCCACCTGCCTATGTGGCCAGATGAGATTAGAATGTACCGTTCCTCTCTTGTCTCTTCCAAATCCATTGAGCAGCCTCTGACCCACCACCACCCCCAACCCCAAACACAGCTTCTTCCCCACCTTCTGCACACACTCAACCCCTACCTTCGCCGCTTCCACATTTCCCACATTTCCCCAAACACCACCATATCGACCATGAAACACACAACCCACTCCTTTGAAACCATCCCCACACCCTTGTTATCTCCAAACACTACCTCTTTGCCCCTCTACCGTCTGACACTACCAATCACTCCTTATCCTCATCACTTTCGTGGGGAGGGGGTGGAGGGGGAAGTGGGGGGGGGGGGGGGGGGGAGGGTCAGTAGCCAGACAAAAACAGAGTTATATTAATTGGCAAAAGAGCTATAGGGAAGACAATGAGAAATGGGTCTGAAGGGAGTCAGTTGGAGAATGCTTGAAAAACGTGTGGCAGAGAACTATGAGACACTTGAAATTCTCTATTTGGGATTTAAGTGATCAGAGATGATGGTCGTGGAGGAGCTAGGTTTGGAGTAGTGGAGCAAGGAATTGATAATAATAAAAATCTTTGAATGTGGTATAGTGCATTTTACGTCTTCTAGACTTCCAAAAGAGCTTAACAAAATATACTTTATAATGAGTTGACTGTATATTTGTTGGTGAAAATGGAGGGGATTCGTTCAGCCCACATCTTCTAACTCTCCCCTAGTATCCATTTCCCTCCCACCCCCACTGGATATCTCTCCACCAGCCTTTTCTGCTCCTCCACAAAATAAAACCAACCAACCTGTTCCCTTGATCCCATCCCCACCCCTCTTCTCATCTTCCAGCTCTGTCGCCTATTTTCCCCTCTTAACTGACATCATCAACCTCTGCCTATCCACCAGCAGCATCCACATTCCTCTAAAAACTGCTGTCATCACCCCCATCTGATCAAACCTACTCTCAACGCATTACTACTCTCTAGCTATTGCCACATCTCCAACCACCCTTCCACTCCAATGAGTCATTGCTTCCCAGCTTCGCTCATTTCCCTCCTGTACTCCTTGACCTCTTTGCTGCCTTTAACAATGTCCTCCTACACTGTATCTCCTGGCTTGTCAATCAACACACACGTGCCCTTGCCTGGTTCGACACCCAATCATACTCTTTGGCTCTCGCCAATGTCTCCATTTTTCACTGCTCTCACCTCCTCATCTTCACAGTCTGCTCGTAAAACTCTGCAAACCTGTGCACAACCTAGGCATCAGGTTCGACCTCCAACTGTCTTTCTTCCCTCACATCCAGTCCGTCACCAGCACTGCCTTCTTCCACCTCCAATAGATCACCCATCTCCAACAATACCTCACCCCAAAAGCCACTGAAATCCTGGTCCACGCCTTTGACACCTCTTTTCCAATGCACTCCTCGCCATTCTCCCCTGCTTCACAATCCATAGAGTCCAACTTATTCAGAACTCTGCTGCCCACATTCTCACCCACACCAAACTTCGCTCCCCCATTACCCCAATACTTTCCAGACTTTACTGCCTCCCTATGCCAGAAGGATCGACTTCAAGATCCTCAAGCTTGTCTTCAAATCCCTCCACTCCACTGCACACCCCTACTTCCCTCAACCAGCACCCCATGCCTTTGCTCCAGTGGGTCTGGCCTACTCAAAGCTCCCCGAATCCTCTGCTCCACCGTCGATGGCTGCTCATTCAGCCACTAAGGCCCGAGGCTCTGGAATTCCCTTCCTCATTACCTTCACCTCGCTCCCTCTTTTCTCAGTTCAGGTCCCAGCTGAAGACCTCTCTATTTGACCGCAACTTTGGTCACCTTTCTACCTCTCCCCCTGGTTCGGTAACAGGATCCGCTATTGTGGAGTGCTCTGATACGCCGTCTGGCATGGAGGGCACTATATAAATCGAAGTTGTTGTTGTTGTACCTCTCTCATGTCACCACATTGTCACCACCAATGGTTTCTCCTCCTGCACCCACACTGTCACCCCGTGGCTTCCACCAAGGCTCTGTCCTTGTCCCTTACTTTTCAAAATCAACAGCTACAACATCTACAACCTGACATCATCTGCAGATATTGGTTTAACTTCCACATGTATGCAGATGACACCCAACTCTGTCACTCTGCCTCTGCCTTCGACTCTTGGACTACCACTCTCCTGACAGTGGTCAGACATCAAGTCCTGGAAGAGAGCTAAATTTCTACAGTTGAATGTCAACAAGACAGAGGCGCTACTGACTGGCTCATGCCAGTGACTTCTTGCACCAGGCGCTGACAGCATCAACCTCCATGGTGGCACTCTCAAACTCACAAAGCCAGTCAGGATCCTAGGTGTCTTGTTGAACACTCCACTGTTTTTCCTCCTCCACATCCAATCAATGATTCACTCTGCCGTTCCCCATCTGCAACATTGCCCTACTCTGCCACTACCTCACCCCCAAAGACACTGAAACCCTCATCTATGGCTTCACTACACCCCAGATAGATTATACAAATGCCCTGCTGATTGGCCTTCCCAACCCCTCCCTCCGCAGGCTGCAGATAATCCAGAACTCTGCGGCTCATGTTCTCTACCGTTCCAAACTCTGTGACCCCATCTACCCCATCCTCGCCTGACTCTATTGGCTCCCCATCATCCAGAGGATCCCATTCAACATCCTGGTCCTCACATTTAAAGCCCTCCACAATGTCAAGGTCGACTCATCCTACATTATTCGCTTGCAAGGTGAGTGCTCTACCCTTGTGCCACGAGACTTAATTTAGTAGCTTAGTCATGCATTTGGAACGCTCCAGGTGGAAGGCAAGAAGGAACATTGACACCTGTGTCAGTTTGTAAGCCTGGCTCAATTGGAATTACCCTCTGAATCAGAGGGTTGGGGTTTCAAGCACCAAACATGGAATTGGAACATATACATATATTGTAAATGTTGACACTGATGCTGTGCTGCAGATTTGCTGTTTTGTTGGAGGTGCCATTGCTACAATGAGATCTCAGTCTGGTAGTTTATCTGGATCTAAAATATGACACATTTGAAAAGGTAAAAGGAGCATTTGCCACATCCTGGACAAGATGCCCCCAAATTAGAATTCGTCATTCAGTGCTATACAACTGTAATTTATTGTTGATATTTTGATTCACTTCATGGCTGTTTTGGAAAACTGTTGCGTCTGAATGGGCTGCTGCAAATATGCAGAATATTCATTGATCCATTTGCCATCCTACAAATGTAACGTGAACATTAAAGTAACGATCAATGTATTATAATTTTGGACAGATAAAGAAGGGTCCTATAGGGTGCAATTGGCAGGTAAACTACTATGGATAGAATTTAGGACCAGGGAATGATGTGTGATTGGTTCAACGTCATTTATTCACTTTCTGACTAAAGGCATGCCAGATGACTGAATGTGCCAGTGTGACTGTCTGGCACAGTTGCAGGCATTCTCCCCAAGATTCAGAGGATTGGGAGTTCCAGCACCACGTCTACAGTTGGAACATATATTGTCAATGTTGATACTCCAATGCAGCGTTGTGTACAGGGTGGGGGGAGGTTCATTGCATTTTCAGACGTGCTCTACTTTGGATGAGAATAAGAATTTGTAGTATATTAGACATCCTTCCACCAAATTAAAATTTATAATTCTGTTTTTGGCTCTTTCTGCCATGTTGCAATAAGCTAATGGGCTGATTTTCACAACGACCATCGAGCCAACCTCCCAAATAAGGAGCTAAAAGAATGTAATCCAAAATGTATCATTATTATGGATTTAGAAAGAATGATCTAACCAGTATGATTGGAAGATAATTCAATAATGGTACAATTCAGCACTAGGAAATGATCTGTGATTGGTTTGAAGATCATCCTTCATTTGTGCTTGATTCAATTTTTAACTTTGTCATCGGATGTATATATATATGCAGATTAAAAAAAGTATATGAGGAAAAGTATGATGCTAACGCAATCCATACATGATGATTGATAGGAAGCAAAAAGCTAGAGAACCACATAGATTTGCTGAATGTCACCCAGTTGGCATTCTAAAACAAGTATTAAAACAACGACGTCAACAACAACTTGCATTTATGTAGTATCCTTCACGCAGTGTAGTGTAGTGTGGTGTCGATGCCCACATGGGCTTGTGTGCTCCTTGACTTGGGATTAGTCATGATCCAGAAATAACCATACGGCTAGACACAATTAGATAAAAATTATGAAATTACATTTGTGTTTTGCCTTTCATATCTAGATATTATCCCAAGGCGCTGTCTTGTCAGTGATTTGGAGTCATGTTGAGGGGATTGAATCCGTGTATTGGGAGGGCAGGGAGGGTAGCAGGGAGGTCAAACAGGTGGTCGAAGGTCCTGATAACTACCTTGAAGGAGGCAAGGCAGTCAGCTTGGTGAAGAGAATGTGGCATTGATTTGTAAGTGGTGGGGTTGATAATTTCATGAAGCCTCCTGTAGGAGCAGAAGGAGACATGAAAGCAAAGTTCTCGATGATCTGCAGCCTATTGAGTTGGATATTCAGGTTTTGAAATCTTAGATGTTGGAAATATTGACGACACATGAGTTAAACATTGATGTGGTGTAAGGTAGAAATGAAATACCAGACACCAAGATTGTGAGCTCAGGGCCTGCATTGAACATCACACAATATATAATTTTTAAGGGCTTGAAATTAGGTACAAACACCTGTATTTGCAGAGCTTCAGGATGCAATGCTTTGTTCAAATCTCTCAATAGGTTTTTACATTTGATACGATTTTCGGCCAAAAAATCCAAATAATAATAATCCTTTCATTTGAGACACCGATAAAATGTGGAATGCGCTATATCTAATGGAAGGATTATTGATTTGTTGATTTATTTGCGCTTTATGCGTCATTTAGACATTTCAAATCGCTACACAAACAGAATATACTGTAAAATGAATTGACTGTATATGTATATATGTGGGTGAAATGCGGCAGCCAATTATGCACAGCAGTGTCCCACATACAGTTGTAGATAAAATTACTAATTTTTTTAAGGCATTCTTATTAGGCATGTGGAGTAAGGAAACTTGCCCAAGTTTTAACCCGTCCGGGAATTGAACCCAGATTCCTCGCTTGCAAGGCGAGTTCTAACCACTCAGCTACAGGACTCTGGTTTATAAACTGTAATCACTTATTCTGCTAAAGCGAGCACAGCGCATAAGGAATAACTAGACGTCAATATAATTTATTTCAATAGTTTTACCAACTAACTATGGTGGAATCAGGGGCTAAACTGGGATTTTTCAGAATAAGTGGAACACATCAACACATTCCAAAACTGCAGTGAACGGTTAAAACATATCATATTTTCCTGCTACATTAAAGGTTCTGTGAAAGCAAATCATCAGACTACATTCGAAATCTTATTCCTTATTCAATGAAAAGTAATTGCTTCCCTCCACCACAATCCACTTCTGTAATACTGTATGTACTCTTATAATATCAGCACTTCACCTAACCCATCCACACCATGTTCTCTGCTGTCTTTGAATGTATAATAGAATAATGCTGTAAATTGTCATCTAATGTTTAGTAACAAACTGCTTAAAGAGGATGAAGTGATCAAACGTGTCAATTGTATATTCTTTTCTCTGACGTCCAATAAAGATGGATTTTTCATGTGTTATTGATAGTGTAATAGGATGCTGTGAGGAGTGTGTTATTGGAGTAGGCAATGGTGAATTAACTGTATTTTTGTTGGTGAGATGGACAGCAAACAGCGCACAGAGGAATCCACAAATTGTCCTGAATTGAAATTGTATCATTGGTTTTTTTCGAGGGATTATTGTCAGACAGTGTAGAGAAAGGAAACTTTTCTGAAGGTTTCGCCCTGCCGGGAAAACAACCCATATCTCTTGCTTGCAAGTGCTCTAACCATTGAGCTACAGGACTCTATGGTGAAACAATCTCAAACGTTAATTCTGTTTCGCGGGTCGGAGCCTTGGCGCTGACCTATACAGACTGCTGTAACTTGTTATGTTATATCAGCAAAAACAAGTCATTACAAACGCAGAAGTGATTCATTGAGGTCATAGCTTGCAATAAACGGCAGATATGTGTTAACTAGTGATCAAATGTGTAAATTCTTTATTGTTTTACCTGATTTCTAATAATACATGGATTTTTCTTTTATGTCGTGTGAAAGGATACTGTGATGAGTGTGTTATTGGGGTAGTCGATGGTGAATTAACTGTAGTTTTGTGGACAAGACAGGCAGCAAACTGCGCACAGCAGCGCTCCACAAACTGTTCTGGATTGAAATGACCAATTTTACAATTGCCTGTTAATCGAGGGACTATTGTCAGTCAGTGTGGAAACAGGAACCTTGCTCAAGGTTTCGCCTTGCCGGCAAAATAACCCATATCTCTTCTTTGCAAACGCTGTAACCATTGCGCTGCGGGAATCCATGCTGATACAATCTCAAACGTAAATTCTGTTTAGCCTTTCACATCCTCCCGACGTGAAAGGCGCTTTATCAATGTAATTTTGTTGTTGTTGTTGTTGTTAGTAGGACGGAGCCGTGGGGCAGTCAGACCTCTTGAGACTCCCGTAAATTGTTAGGTTAAATCAGCAAGAAAAAGTCAATACAAACGTAAAATTGACTCGTTGACATCATAACTTGATGTGTGGAAACTCGTGCTTTACCTCCATGGAAACTATTAACAGAAACCTTTCAACGTCCATTTAAACAATAATAAAATAAATGATAAATTGGTCACTTCAATCGATGCCTGGTTGTTGGACATTGCTGAGCACATTTGACTAACCCATCTTGCCCTCCAATAACAGTACATCCTGTGAAGTTCCTGAGGCGTTTAGAAGACAAGAAATTCTCTACAGCAAATGCAAGAAATATTATTCTTATTACTTATTACTAGCAAATACCTACAATGGAATCCAAGTCCAAACTGGGATATTTGAATATTTGTACTTATCTATAAAACATGATTTAGTTTATAATTCTTCACCCTTTCCAGCTGCAATTCAACAAATCTACCACGTTATATAAATATGTTATTTATTCATAAAAATGCCACAGTTTTTTAATGTGAATATTTGGTGATATTTCCGGATGACCATTTCCTCCACATTGTTTGAATTGATGTGTCGCTGGTAAATGATCCGCTAACCGAACAACAAAAGTATAAACGTCTCAGATTCGAGTTGAGAATCCACTGATCCTGTGCTTTATTCCTGTGAGTGTGAAGTGTTGTCAATGAGCCGCTGGTCACCCGGCTCTCGCGTGGAGGTGAACGGGCCGGGCCAGGCGGCCCCGGGGGATTTGCATAACTGATCAGCGCCGTGTGACGTTCAGAATTGGGTCAGTTCATAAACTGAGCCACGGGCTGATACCCAGAGTCAGTTGTTGTCAGGAAACGGTTGGAATTTGTGACCGATCTCGCAACCCTCACCATGGCGCCTTGGATTCCATTTCTCGCCACATTGATGACTTGCCTCCACTGTGAGTCCTTCAGGGATTATTATTGCTCCAGTTCCTTGTTCTTGTGTTGGGTACATGGGCTGAGAGCTTTGATTTGCCTTTTATTTGAGAATCATCATATATTGTTATGTGTTCTCCTGACTTACTGTTTTACAGGTGTAAACTCGCTGCCAGCCTTACATCAGCCGCCGTCGGTCTCTACCTCCCTGGGAGAGAAGTTGACCCTGGGTTGTACCATGACTGGGGGCAGTATTAGCAGCAAATATGTGTATTGGTTCCAGCAAAGGCCGGGGAATGCTCCTCAGTATCTCCTGTACACTAATGGAGTGAACAACTTCACCAGGATGTCGGGAGTTTCCGATCGATTCTCGGGCTCCAGGGATTCCAGGTCTGGCGATTTAATCATCTCCAGTGTTCAGGGGGATGACGCCGCTGATTATTACTGTGCTGTGTGGGAATCGGGCTATGTCTTCGGTAAAGGGACCAGAGTGGGGATTGGTGGTAAGTATATTCCTGATTTGGTACAGATTGGGTTTTTATTCATCATTTATCTGGCGCTGTATTTTACATTGAGCTCAATTATTTTTCGAAAAATCATTTGCATTAATCTTCTGACCTCATTGATAACCTTTCTAACGTGATAGGTATATATTTGAATTCTTGGTGGTGAGAAGTTTACCGTATGAATCCCATTCTATCAATTGAATGCGATATTCTGCTGTTTTAATTCAGTTTCACTTGTTTTGGCCATTTGCGAAATCCTCCTGCCAGGCAACCGCGACATCAATGTAGATGGTGTTGTATTGTAACCGACTGTATTCCGATTCGCATCGAATCTTGTTACAAACCCGACATTCCCGAAGCAAATCTCAGCCCGTGACCCACGAATTAGTCCATGATACCAGAATATTAAAGGATTATTTATTGCTGCTAACGGTTTTGAATAGGTGGCCTCACACATCTCTGCAGATCTGACACAGAAAGAAAGCTGAGAGGCCAGACTTTGCTGCCAGGATCATCCAAACATTAGCAACAGACAGTTCTTTGGCTTATTTTAAAGAGATCGGATGGAAACGTTGACTGTATTGTTCTTAATAATACTGCATGTATAATAGCAATAATAACAATAATAACTATCACTCTGTGGTCGAGATATTTCAATGAACTTCACAGTAATTACTATACAGTGAGTGACTGTGCATTTGTGGCCATCGTGTCATTGTGCTCAGCAATGTCCCACAAACAGCCATAAAGTGAATCATCTTTTTTTCACCGACGGCTTTACTGACCAGGTAATTGTTATTGAAGGAAAAAACAAAACAAATCGCCAACTGCAGCAAAGCTGTAAGTTGATGTGTAAATGTTGAGAACAGTGAACAGCGAATGTGGGCGGGAGGTACACTGGCCCATGGCCAGCCCAAACACCAACTTTATTTCATCTCTAACTTTAAACGCAATGTTGTGGATAATTTCTTATTAATAATGGTTATTTTATCGACAGGATCAAATCATCGCTAATAATTCACATTGATTATCAAATTCAGAATTGGTTTAGAATAGAAATGCTAAAGATTAGAATAATATCCAGCGGGAGCTGTAAACACTGTGAACATGATGGTATAAAGTGCAATTGAAGTCTGACCACAACTCACTGGTGACTGGTCAACTCTAAACACACTGTTTCTGCAACAAATATCTTGTTATTTTAAGAGGATTCTATCGCAGGAGCTCTAATCACTGTAACGCATTGTCAATTGCTTTGCACTGAACGTTTAGAGTGTAATCATTATACACCCGCATCCACAACACTCATCACATTGATCCCGACAGTATTATTCGCGTGTTTTCCAGCCGTAATTAATCTATTTCTTATCATTTTAACACAACAAGCAGTTGTTTGAATAACATCAACGTGTTTCTGCTAAACATAGTAATGATTTACCTGAACCAGAATCACATCTATCACAATACCAGCCGCCAGAGTTTGTATTTAAATATCGATCTTAGCAAAATGGTAAAGTTAGTGGCCGGTATATAGTTATTGGAGGTTAACATGGCGAGATTAGTTTGAGATTCGCATCAATTGGGATTGAGGAGGAGAGCACTTTATATTGCTAAACCATCAGAGAGAAATGATAAAGTTCTCAGCAGATGTTTTCAAAACTGAATCTTTATTTCCAGACCCACGGGGCCCTTCGGTGACTGTCCTTCCGCCGTCACCAGATCAAATCACAGCAAAGAGCAAGGCGACCCTGGTGTGTCTGGTGAATGATTTTACCCCGGGAGCTGTGGAGGTCAAGTGGACTGTGGATGGCAGTGCCAGAAGTGAAGGTGTTGAAACGAGTGCGATCAAGCAGGAGGTGGACAACACGTACAGTGTGAGCAGTTATCTGACTCTGCCAGCCTCCGAGTGGGAGTCACACGAGCTGTATTCCTGTCTGGTCACACACGAGGCTCGGGCAGATCCTCTTAAAACAACCATCGCCAGATCCACCTGTGTATGATTCCGGGAACTGTACTGAACTGTACTGCCCACGGAGCCTGGTTGAGAAATGTTCAATTCGACATTCCCACATTTTGATAACGAGCCAAACTGTGTCACAGTATCGCGCCGTCTGTATTTCGATGCAGTTGTAATTTAGATCAAAATGTGGAGTAGTTTGAGTTTGCAATAAAAAAAACTTGTTTTACTTGTGTTTCATTCATTATTTTAAATGATCGCAGCGATTCCCGGATTCTTAATTAATGTACAATTATCTAGGAATAGCTGATTGCCATTTCTGCGTCTTGCTAGTTTCCTGGCTCTTAACAATCACATTGTTTCATTATTAAGTAGCTCCGCTTAATAAAGTCACAGATTCATTGCCATCACTGACACTGTTTTATTGATCATTTTATTTACTGACAAATGATGACTGTTCCGCAAGCCAACGCCATGACTACACACTTGGTGCCAGCTGAACAAGCAGCGGGAAGGTGGCTGGTAATTCCAATAGCAAACTGTGTGGTTATTGTCGGGTTAAATTCCAACATTCACCCAATTTGCCGCAGATTATCAGTTGCTATTTACTATTAATATTGGACGGAAAGCTCTTGTTGGAGCGTCATCTCAATGTTCTTTGGCTAAAATCCACAAGGTATCCCCCCCCTCCCCCCCACCCTTCCGCTGTCACTGACAGTCAGGAAATAAACGAGTGAGAACAATATTTCACTGCAGCCCATTATACAGTTCCCTTATCCAATCCCTCATATTGACATGTTCTCCGATCCACTCTCAGCAAAACCATTCATGTTACCGACCCGCGGCTGCTGGTATTTTCAGCCATGATACAGATGCTTTTAATTGCTTTACACTCAACACGTGTCAGCGCTAACCCCCCAAACCGACTGTTTGTATCTTAATTCCTTATAACTCGCCAGGGTTGTCAGGATTATTATAAATTGGTGCAGTGGAGGCCTCGGGAACATGAAATACAATAGCGCGGGGCCCCGAGGCAGGAAAGGGTGACTGGCTGGCCGGGGAGGGGGGCGTGTTACCGGGGTGATGGACACCTGACCGCCAACCTAACGTGCTGGGGGTGGATGCCAATACGCAGCCAATACGCACCGCTGGGGGGAGGGGATCCACCAATAAATTCAGTCGCCCTGAGACCCGCTGCCAATGTTTGCTGATTGGGCGGGATCTCGCCTCATTGGGCGGCTTCTCGCCTCATTGGGCGGGTTCTCGCCTCATTGGGCGGGTTTAATTTCTGGGCACTTGGCCCACTGGTAACAGTGACAGGAGCGTCGCTGGGCAAACGCCTCCAATGAGATGATGTTTATAATTGTCCCACCAGGAAAGGCCTTTGGTGGTCTTGAAATCCATTACAATCTATGAACTGCATCCCAGGACAATACTCAGGAATGTTACCAGAAAACTAAATCAGAATAAAATACGATTTCTCTTTGCTAAATTGACCAGATAACACGAGTCAGTTCATTCAATTATTCCATTACTAAATAACACTTTCTGATACCCATTATGCTGTCTCACTAAGGACAAGTAACTGACAACAGAATCAGGAGAATGTTTGGGAGTCACCTGCCATAAGGTCCACTGAAAAAAGACAAGGAATGTTGGAAAATAATAATGGCAGACACAAAATAATGTGACTTAAATAATATGATTTAGGGCTGTGAGACAGTCAGAGAAACCAGTTGTGCAATATGTTGGGATGGGGAGGGAGGGGAACACGTTCTTCCGATCTCCACTGTCAATGCATTTTAACCACTCGTGCCAAATAACAAAGGCAACAACAACAACGGATTTGATTTATATAGCGCCCTCCACACCAGACGGCGTCTCGGAGCGCTTCACAAGAATTGATCATGGGACCGAGCTAGGGGCAGGGGCAACTATCCAGCAGCCTACACCTCACCTATTTTCTTCTCATGCTTTGATTGTGAGGAGATGTTGGAATTCCTCAAGTCCAAAATCGAGGGAATCCATTCAATCCATTTCACTTCCACTTTACTAATGATCACTACCATCCTATCTCCCCTCAACCACCCTCTGACCCCTATTCTCCACATAAGGGGGATTGAGAGCCGTGTGATTGAAGATGTTGACGAGAGCCAAAGAGTATGTCTTCCGTCTTGTCAACATTCACACTCATCCAACTCGTGATACCTGACAGGCAGGCTGACAGAACATCAGGGGACTGGGGGTGGGGGGTGGGTGGGGGGTCGCATAGTGAAGTGGCAAAATAGAGTTGGGTGTTGTCTGCATATCTGTGTAAGTGTACCTCATGTCTATGAACGACATCACCAAGAGGGAGCATGTAGATCAGGAAGAGGAGGGGGCCAAAGATGGATCCTTGGGGTACCCCACAGGTAACTGCATGAGGATGGGAGGAAAAGCGATTTGTGTAGATGTACTGCTGGTGGTTTGTGAGGTAGGACTCGAACCAGGCAACTGCGGTCCCATTGAGATGGATGACGGAGGACAGACAGTGCAGGATGATGGTGTGATCGATTGTGTTGAAAGCGGCAGAGAGATCCAGGAGGACAAGGAGGCAGAGGGAGCCCTAGTTACAGATAGAGAGGATGTCGTTTGTGACTTTCACTGAAGTTTCACAGTTCAGTGAAACTTTCGCAGTTTCTCTGAACTGTGGACAGGGCAGAAACCGTGTTAGAGTTGGTGAAGAACTGGATAAAATTAGTATAGACTGTTAAAAACAGAGAGTGGGCTAGAATGATGCTATGTGATGTTTTTGTATAACTGCTGTACAAGATAAAGGAAGTTGCTGCACATAGTTTGAGTTGTCAAGGTCACCATTAGAAACCGGCTAGAATAAACTGCGATAAGAAGAGCTTATTTGCGAAGAAAGGCAGAGTTGGGTGTAAAAGAGAATGTGAATAAGCACGAGAGTGGCATGAGATGTTCACGTGAACACCATGTGTCCAAGAAAGGATAAAAGTGTTGAGACAGAGGAATAGAGCAGAGCGGAGACGGAGGAGCAGAAGGAGAAGGACCTGATGGAAGATACTGTAATGTGACAGTAGCCAAGCCGCTCTCGAGAAGGAGAAACAACTGATGGAAGAAACTATAACTGACAGTAGCCAAACCGCTCTCGAGAAAGGGAACCAACTGATGGAAGAGCTGTAACGAGACAGGAGACCCCCAAAGAGATCAACACCCCTACTTTTCCCCGAGACCGACTGAGAGGAAGCAAGGAAGAGAAAGGACTATTCCCTTTTAACCTGAAGAATGCGTGCCGGGTATTATATTGGTGTATGAGATTGCATTATGAGAAACCTAGTGTGTAATGGAGCGTTATCACAAGAGGTAGATGACAGGTAAACTCCAAAAGTGAAGACTAGAGCATAATGCAATATTGAGACCCGAGGCAGAATCGGATAAGAAGGAATAGGCGAAAAGGGTGAACAAAGTAAAAGAAGAATCGGAAGGGAACAGAAGTAATAGAGTGGTTGGCTTTTGCATGCATTGTAGTCGTTTTATATGCTTTAGTGTCAGCTCAATGAGTATACCTGAATAAACAAATCTGTTTTAAAGAGAGGAGTAATTTAATCTCTAACAACCGGACTGGAGGGGTTTGCAAAGGGAATGGGAGGAGAGGTGGGTGCAGAGTTGATTGACAGTAACTTTACTTTGGCAATGAAAGGCAAGTTTGAAATGGAGCAGTATTGGCTAGGGTAGGTTTTTTGAGGAGGAGGTGATGACAATGGTTTTGAGGGTGGCAGGGACTGATTCTGAGGAGAGGGACGGATTGATAATGGCAGTCAGCAGTGGACAGAGGAGGGTGAGCTGGGTGACCAGCAAATTGATGGGAAGGGGGTCGAGGCAGCAGGTGGTGGGTTTCATTGAAGTGATGGTGGGTGAGAGGGAGGAAGTAGAGATGGGGAGGAAGGAATGTAGGATGGGGATCATGGTACGTGCTGATGATGGGGCAGGAGAATGAGGCTGCCTGGCGAATATTATTTATTTTGGTGGAAAAGAAGTCCATGACCTCCTCGTACTTGGCATTTGATGTGAAGATTGAAGGAGGCTTGAGGGGGCGCACGGAGGAGGTAGTGGGTGGTGGAAAAAGGGACTTTAGTGTTGTGTTTTGCCTCCAGGATGATGTCGGATTAGCAAGCCGTTTTCTCATGTGACAAAGAACGGCAGTAGCTGTGGAGATGCTCAAGCCACAGTTGGTGGTGAACTGTCAGGCTGGTTTTCTGCCATCTGTGCTTGGGCAGTCAGGGTTTGGTTTTTAGGGAGTGGAGATGACTGTTATACCAGGAGGATTGTGTAGCTTTGGAGATGGCCCTGGATTTCAGGGGGATGAGAGAGTTGAAGATGGAGAATTTGCAATCATGGTGCAGATGGACGGCTGGTTCAGGATCTGTGTCGGCGGAAGACCAGATGGATAGGATGTCAGACAATGTGAGAGCCTTTATGGGGATCTCAGGGAGTAGCCTTTTCCACGGACAGAAGAGTATGGTCTATACTCATCCATATCCCATTAGTTTGTCATTTGACTCCAACAAGTACAGGTTTGATGGTGGGCAAACCAACTGAACACAGCTCAACCAGTCCCCCAGGGCTTGGTATTTAGACCAGTGCTCTTTACAATAAATATAGATGATCTGGACTTGGGTATAGACAGTACAAGTTTGCAGATGATATCAAGTTAGGAAAAGTAATAAATAGTGAGGAGGATAGTAGCAGACTGCAAGAGGACATAGACAGAATGATAAAATGGACAGACACATGACAGATGAAGTTTTTTGTATGGGAGGTGATGCAAGGTGACAGGACAGGTAGACAAGACTGCATACGGGATATTAGGCTTTATAAATAGGGGCATAGAGTACAAAAGTCAGGATGACAGGAAGTTATAAAATGTTTGTTAGGCTTCAGCTAGAGTACTGTGTTCAGTTCTGGGCACCACACTTTAGGAAGGATGTTAAGGCATTGGAAAGGGTGCAGAGGAGATTTACCAGGATGGTACCAGAAATGAGGGACTTGAGCTATGAAGAAAGGCTGGCGAGGCTGGGTATTCTCATTAGAGCAGGGAAGGTTACAAAGAGAGACCTAATAGAGGTTTTCAAAATCACGAGGGCATTCAACAGGGTAAACAAGGAAGAACAGTTTCTACTGGTGGGTTTCTCAGTGACTCGAGGTTACAGATTTAAAATATTTTCCAAAAGAAGCAGAGGGGAGGTGAGGATAATTTTTTTCACACAGCAAGTTGTTTGATTCTGGAATGCATTGCCTGAAAGGGTGATAGAGGCCAATTCAATAACAAATTTTAAAGAAAAGGTGGATGGTTATTTGGGGAGGACGGATTTGCTGGGAAATGGGGAGAGAACTGGGGAGTGGGATTGATTTTGAATAGTTTTTTTCAAAGAATCGGCACAGATGTGATGGACCAAATGGCCTCCTTTTGCGCTATAAAATTCTGTGATTCTATGAACATAAAATGTGTGAGAACATTACCATCCTCTTTCTATCTGCAGCTTGACACATGTCCCTTCCCTTTAAGCGACGGTTCTACCAATTGGAAATGCGGAATTTAACCAGGTGCTTATCTCTCTTCAAGCCAATCTCTCCTCCTTCCAACTGCCGAACCTGCCTCTAAACCTCTCTGAACTCGTAGGCAACCTAGGCATCAGGTTCGACCCCCCCAATGATCCTTCCCACCCCACATGCTGTCGCTCACCTGCACCACCTTCTTCCACTTCCGATGCATCGTCCGTCTCCGCCAATATCTCTCGCCAAAAGCCTCATCCATGCCTTCATCACCACTCGTTTGAACTATTCAAATGCCCTCCTTGCCGGTCTTCCCTCCGCTACCATTCATGAAATCCAGGTTATGCAGAATTCTGCTGCACACATTCTCACCCATGCCAAACTCCATTCTCCGATTACCCCAGTCCTTGCCAGACTGCACTGGTTCCCTGTCTCAGAGAGGATCGATTTCAAGATACTAACTCAAGATCCTCTCCTCTGCACACCCCTACCTCTCTGACCTCCTCTCTCCTCACAACAGCATCTATTGCCTTCACTCTACTGGGTCTGGCCTCCTCCTTGTCCCTTGAATCCTCTGTTCCCCCCTCGGTGGCTTTAGCCACTACGCCCCGAAACTCAAGAACTCCTTTCCTCATTCCCTTTGCCTCGCCCCCTCTATTCTTATTTTCATGTCTCGGCTAAAGATCTTTCTTTTTGACCACAATTTAGTTTACCTTTTACCCCTCCCCTGGCTAAACCCCGGGATCCATTATTGGGAAGTGCTCTGAGATGCCATCTGGCATGATGGGCACTATATAAATCCAGGTTGTTGTTGTTAATGAACATTTGAGGATCAAACAACACCTGAGGATCTGTAATGGCTCGGTGAGGTGGAGAGTGCATCCATGGATAGGGAAGCTGTCTGTGCCGGAGAAGAGGAGAAAATAATGGAAGCCAAGCAGGAAGGCCTCGATCTTGTCAACAATTCACCTGGAGGAAATTAGTTCTCATCCAATACTTGATTTTTGACAGGCATTTTGTCAGGACAGCCGTCATCTAAGAGATGACAGTGAAGGCATAGAGAGGGAGCTGGGTATTATCTACATACATCCCACGTATGAAAATTAACTGAAAGTGTGCAGATTATAACATTGAGCGGGAGCATTCAGATATTATAAAGGAGAGAGCCCTGAGGAATGCTGCATATTAAAGTGTGAGGACTGGAGAAGAAGCCATTGGTGGAAATGAATTGCAGAAACAGGAATAATAATTATGCATTTTATATAGCGCCTTATCACATCATTGAGATATCTCAAAGTGCTTCGCAGAATAGACTGTAAAGTGTGGGAAGCATTGCTTCTCATTATACATGTTACTCAATGTAGATACCAAACTCTGAATATATTAGCAAAAACTCAAAATACTGCAGATGCTGTAAATCTGAAACAAAAACAGAAATTACTGGGAACACTCAGCAGGTCAGGCAGCATCTATGGAGAAAGAAAAGTAAGTCAATGTTTCATATCTAACCCTTCGTTAGAACTGACCTGTTGAGTGTTCCCAGATATTTCGGTTTTCGTTTGCTGAATATATGACTGTGTGTGCACGACCTGGATTCCAGAAATATCTTTCCAGCAGCAGCAGCGGCTGTTGTCTCATTGTCCAGCCATTCAATATACAACAACAACAACAACAAAATTACATTTATAGAGCGCCTTTGACGTCGGGAGGATGTCCCAAACACCTGAACAGTCAGATCGGTACCCGAGCAGGGTGGGAAGGGTCGGGGAAGGGGGAAGGGGAAGGAGAGTTGGAGAGGGGGAAGAGTTAGGAGGGGAGCAGAAGGTACACTCGAAGAGGAGGAAAAAGAAGAAGTGAGGCAAAGGGATTGCGGGATGGAGTTCCACAGTGTGGGAGCAGAGAGGCTGAAAGCCCGTCCACTGAAGTAGGGTGATTAGGGCGGTGGACGGGGAGCAGGCCAGAGCCTGCTGAGCAGAGGGGGATGGATAGGCTGATAGGGAGACAGCAGATCGGAGAGATAGATGGGGGCAAGACCGTGAATGGCCTTGAAGATGAAGATGAGGATCTTGAATTCGATCCTCTGGGGGATGGGGAGCCAGTGGAGACGGGCGAGGGTGGGAATGATGTGGTCGCGGAGCTTGGTGAGGGAGAGTAAATGAGCTGCAGAGTTCTAAATGATCTGCAGCCTGTGAAGGGAGGAGCTGGGAAGGCTGATGAGGAGAGAGTTCCCATAGCTGAGCCTGGAAGTGATAAAGGCGTGAATGAGAGTTTCTGCAGCATGGGTGGGGGAGGTGGTAGTGGCGGAGTCTGGCAATATTGCGGAGGTGGTGGAAGGCTGTACCTGTCATGGAGGAAGAACAGTTCGGGGTCAAACAAGATGCCCAGATTCCTGACTGGCTTCGAGAGGTGGAGAGAGCAGCCTTGGATGCTGATGTTGTCAGTGCCTGAGGTGGGGAGGCGCTCATGTGAGCCAATCAGGAGCGCTTCCGTCTTGTTGTCATTGAGCTGGAGGAAATTGGCCCTCGTCCAGGACTCAATGTCGGACAGACATGCATTCAGAACACCAGTAGTCCTGCAGTCGAGGGTGGACGCAGAAAGGTAGATTTGGGTGTCATCCGCATACTAGGGTCCGTCGATATGGAAATTTTCCGATTTAGATATATCGATGGGCTCAAATCGAGATATACTGAAATATCGATATTTGGGGTTTTTCGTACTGCGCATGAGCGTGCATTCGGGGCCTATCTCCTCAGGAGATAAATATCTTTCTCTCTCTGTGTCTCTCACACTCACTCTCTCCATCTCTGTGTTTTTCTGTCTGTGTCTCTGTGTCTCTCTCCTCTCTCACATCCCCCCCATCTCTATCTATCTGTATATTATCACATCCACCCCATCCCTCCCCCCAACCACCCCCTGCCTCGATTTTGGTCTCAAGGAAATCCAACATCTCTTCACAGCAGGAGTTCAAGGGGAGGCGGGGAGTCGGAGGAGATGGTTGGTGGTGGAGAAGAGAAGCCGGAGATTGTCCTTCGCCTCCAGGATTATCTTGGAGTAGAAGGACAATTTAGCGGAGGATAGGGCGGAGCGATGAGGTGACGTGAGGTCCAGCCAGATGTGCCGGTGGACCATTAACCCGGATTTGAGCCAGGTGCGTTCAGCGGCCCGCATCTGCCCTTGAGGGAATGGAGGTCATCAACCTTCAATCTACCTTCATCTACCTTCAGCATGGGAGATGGTCCAATGCAGGACAATTTGCAATGTGCCAGCCAGCCTGATATTCTTGACATCCAAGTTTATCCATCAACTATTGAAGCAACGAATTTATTGTTAAACAAACAATAATAAAATTTGTGCTTCTATAACTGTTCGTGGGACACTGCTGTGCACTTACTCATTCCTCCTTTTGTGCTTGGCAGGCGAGTGCTCCAGGACTGAGCTCCAGAACTCCAAGACTCAGGACTAAATTTTTCTTCGCCAGCCTTAAAGCCATCCTGAGTCACAGCAAGACAACTGCTTCCTGATGGCACCATACGTTGTTTCCAAGCCCACTATGGGTTGATACTCTGGTTTTAAAATATGGGTTGATTTGATTTCCTCTTTAAATATCCATACTGAATCTTTACTTAACATTTTAGATATATCCCAACTACTAAGTGTGCATGTTGACACACACATACACACATACACACACACAGAGCTAGTGAGTAAATAGTTTCCTGTCTTCTTCTGTCAGATCAGGAACTGGAGCTCATCACATTTCTGAGGTAAATACTTTACTACAGTACAGTAACTGTTCTGAAGGACAAATTATAACCTTGTAGTAACTGCCACCCAGTTGGTGGATAATAAAATTATAATCCTCGCGTTTGATAAAGTGCTTTTCACGTCTTCTAGACGTCTCAAAACCCTTCACAGAATATACTGTGAAGTGAATTGACTATATATTTGTGGGCGAAACGCAGCAGCCAATTGCGTACAGCTGTGACCCACAAACAGCCGTGCATTGATATGACCAATTTTATTATTGTGTGTTTTTTGGAGACCAGGACCACTTTTTTCCAACTCCGCCACATTGCCCACATTGTTTGCACCTCACGCCCACATTGTTTGCACCTCACACCCACAGAAACAGAAACCCTCATTTACGCCTTTGTCACTTCCCGATTTTTCAAATGCCCTCCTTGCTGGACTCCCAGTTTCACCAGAATTCTGAATGAATTCAGAACCTCAACAACAACAACAACTTCAATTTATATCGCGCCCTCCACGCCGGACGGCATCTACAGAGCATTTCACAATAGCGGATCCTGGGACCGAGCCAGGGACAGGGGTAGAAAGGTGACCAAAGGTGTGGTCGAAGAGAAAGGTCTTCAGCTGGGACCTGAAACTGAGAAAAGAGGGAGTGAGATGAAGATAGTGAGGGAGGGAATTCCAGAGCCTCGGGGCATAGTTGCTGAAGGCATGGCCGCTGAGGGTGGATCGGAGGATTCGGGGGACATGGAGGAGGCCAGACCCAGTGGAGCGAAGGCAATGGGAGCTGGTTTGAGGAGAGAGGTCAAAGGTAGGGGGGTGCAGAGGAGTGGAGGGATTTGAAAACAAGGGTGTGGATCTTGATGTCGATCATCTCGGGGATACGGGGCCAGTGAAGTCAGGGGTAATGGAGGAGCGAAATTTGGTGCAGGTTAGTATGCGGGCGGCAGAGTTTTGGATGAGTTGGATTTTATGGATTGTGGTGGAGGGGAGACCAGCAAGGAGGGCATTGGAATAGTCCAGCCGTGAGGTGATGGATCAGGGTTTCAGCGGCTTTTGGGGTGAGGTATTGCCGGAAGCGGGCAATCTGTCGGAGGTAGAAGGAAGCGGTGCTGGTGAGGGACCGGAGTTGGCGGTCGAGCCTGACGCCAAGGTTGCACACAGGTTCAGAGTTTCAGGGGGAGACCGGGAAGTAGGGTCCGGCGATATATCAATATATCGGTTATATCTGATATAATTTTCATATCGATACGCCGATACAGACATTTAAAAAATATCGATATATCGAAAAATCGATATATCAAAAAAAATCGGAATGCGCGCGCACAAGACCCAGAATGCTCATCTCTATACACAATGCACAGACTGAGGTGCAAGCCGCCATATTGTATTCATAGTCCTCCAATACAATACACAGGTAAACAAGGGGTGTGGGCGGGGGGTGAGAGACGGGGGGGGGAGAGATGGGGGGGGAGAGATGGCCGGGGAGAGACTTCGGGGGATGGGAGGGCAGAGACGGGGGGGGGGGGGAGAGTTTGGGGAGGGGGGGAGAGAGACGGCGGGGGGGGGGGGGAGAGACAGCGGGGGGGTGGAGAGAGACGGCGGTGGGAGGGGGAGGGAGACTGGGAGAGAGATGGGGTGCGGGAGAGAAATGGTGGTAGGGAGAGAGACGAGGAGGAGGGCGGAGAGACGGGGAGGAGAGGGGAGAGACAGGGGGGATGTGTGATGGGGGGGAATGTGATGACAGACAGACAGACAGACAGACAGACAGACAGACAGACAGACAGACAGACAGAGAGAGAGACAGAGAGACAGAGAGAGAGAGAGATGGGGGTGGGGTGGGATGTGAGAGAGGAGAGACACAGAGACACAGACAGAAAAGCACAGAGATGGAGAGAGTGAGCGACACAGAGAGAGAGATATTTCCCTCCTGAGGAAATAGGCCCCGAATACGCGCGCACCTCCGAATGAGCGCGCACCTCACAACGCGCACGCATGTGCAATACGAAAGCCCCGAAAATATAGATATATCGCTATATCTCGATATGAGCCGGCGATATATCGAAATCAGAAAATTTCCATATCGACGGACCCTACCGGGAAGGCGGAGGAGGTGAGAACCATGTGAATGGAGACGTTGACAACAACCAAAGAGTATGGCCTCCATCTTGTCAACATGCAGCTGCAAGAAATTTTCTCATCCAGCTCCTGATGTTTGACAGGCAGGCTGACAGAACATCAGGGGACTGGGGGTCGTAAAGTGAAGTGGAGAAATAGAGTTGGGTGTCATCCGCGTACATGTGAAAGTGTGCCCCGTGTCTGCGGATGACATCCCCAAGAGGGAGCGTATAGATGAGGAAGAGGAGGGAGCCAAGGATGGATCCCTGGGGTACCCCACAGGTAACCGGGTGAGAGCGGGAGGACAAGCCGTTTGTGGAGATGTACTGCTGGCGGTTTGTGAGGTGGGACTCAAACCAGGCGAGTGCGGTCCCACTGAGGTGGATGACGGAGGACAGACAGTGGAGGAGGATGGTGTGGTCGACTGTGTCAAACACAGCGGACAGGTCCAGGTGGATAAGGAGGCAGAGGGAACCCTGGTCGCAGATAGAGAGGACGTCATTTGTGACTTTCACAAGCGCAGTCTCTGTACTGTGGGCAGGGCTGGAAGGGTTCGAAGAGGGAGTGGGAGGAGATGTGGGTGCGGAGTTCATTGGCAACAACGCATTCCAGTGCTTTTGAAAGGAAGGGCAGGTTAGAAATAGGGCGGTAGTGGCTAGAGTTTGAGGGCTAGTGAGGGTTTCTTAAGGAATGAGGTGATGGCAGCAGTTTTGAAGGGGGCAGGGACTGATCCCGTGGAGGGGGATTGGTTGATGATATCAGCCAGAGGTGGGCAGAGGAGGTGGAGCTGGGTGAGCAGTAGGTTGGTGGGGATGGGGTCGAGGCAGCAGGTGGTTGTCTTCAAGGAGGTGAGAGTGCGTGAGAGAGAGGAAAGAGAGACTGGGGAGATGGAATGTAGGAAGGGGGTCGAGGTAGAAGTTGATGACTAGGAGGGTGAGAGGGATGGGGTGGGGGTGGTAGAGGGAGATGAGAGGCAGGAGGATGACGCTGCCTGGCGGATGTTTTGGATTTTTGAGGAAAATAAATCCATGACCTCCTCGCACTTCGCATTTGAAGTGAAGATTGAGGAGGCCTGAGGGGGTGCGCGGAGGAGGTGGTGGGTGGTGGAAAAGAGGACTTTGGGATTGTTATTTGCCTCCAGGATAATGTTGGAATAGCAAGCCGCTTTTGCTCGACACAAAGAACGGCGGTAGCTGTGGAGATGCTCGAGCCACAGTTGGTGGTGAACCGTGAGGCCGGTTTTCTGCCACCTGCGCTCGAGCAGCCGGGTTTGGGTTTTCAGGGAGAGGAGATCAGTGTTGTACCAGGGGGAGCGGGTGGGTTTCGAGATAGACCTGAATTTAAGGGGAACGAGAGAGTTGAAAGTGGAGAGGCACTGGACAGCTGCTTCAGGATCAGTGACCTCATCACCCAGATCCTAATACCCACAAAACTCCAGACCTCCGTCACGCCAGTCCTTGCCAGGCCGGCTCCCAATTACCGAACGATTGAATACAAGATCCTCTCACTTGTTTTCAAATCCCTTCATACCCTCGCAACTCCTTACCTTTGATAACCCCACTCGACTGCTTGCTGCCTCCACTCGGCCAGTTCCAGACATAGAAACAGGCGAGGGTGGGAGTGATATGGTCGCGGATTGCGATAGTGTACTATAGCTGATAGTGAATTTACTCCCCAAGCGATTGAAAGTGGAGTGTAAACATATCAATCTCAATCAGTTATTTAAATTAAAATGATATTCCCTATCTATCACTCTCCTGCCCACTAATAATTAATTAGGAAGATTGGCTTCTCCTTCAAAGTCAGTGCCAGAAACTACAATGTAATCGGACATTACTGAAAGTGCAAAGAAAATTAAACTGAGTGATGCATCATTTGGCTTGGCCAAGGAAAGGAAGAGTCCAGTTTCGGAAGGATGTTACCTTGCTCTAGCATAAATCAAGCCCTGGTTCTTCTGTCAGGTCTGCCATGGACGCACATGACAGTGATGAGCAAATTGAGCAGATTTCAACTTCAAAAGGGCAAAAATAGAACTGCAATATTCTATCTTTATTTTATAAAAAAAAACAAATGTGCCTGTATAAACAGTTAAAAGGTACCAAAGGGCAGATTGCATTCTGTACATTTCCACCAGGTCCATGGTTACTCTCATTAGAACTTTTCTTTTTTCATTTTGTACTTTTAACAAGGACAGACAGTAACGGATTTGTAATTTAGTACATCAGCCAAAGAGAAAACTACATTATACAAAAGTCTGAACTCGGCAGCTCATCTTTCAACTGAAAAGATGGAGAGTTTCAGTCCACAGATCTGAATCATCCTTTGCTAAAGGACAGGGCAGCTGAGAAGCTGCTGTGTCTCACACAGTACGTGTGTACACGTTACATGGTAGCTTATAGTGGGCTACGACCACAAGTCACTCTATCTGGCGAATAAGAGGGCCAGTGTCCGTTACACGTTGGATGCAGATGCCATCTTGGTCAATTGCAACGAGTTGCTGGGTAGAGAGCTGTCACCGGCCTCCTAGTCACCAACGCTTCCCAGTGCAGTTGCAGACCATCTCTGGGATATTCAGTGTGCTTCTGTACTGCTATTGTGAAATGATATGTTCAGGCTAGCGCACCAGCACCGCCGTTTCCTGAGCACATCTGCCACTGGAGTGATCCAGCTTTGTGTAACAGAACACAGGCTCTTCTCCCGGGTTAATCCCAAATCCTCAATGTTCTTCTTTCCTGAGTTGGGCCACCGGCTGGACAGAGCAGATCTCCCAGAGGGTTGAGAATTGATCCCATTTGTAATGCTGTGTAGTGCTACTTGTCCTTTAGCAGATCCAGCTGGTCCTGGTACTCCGTGAAGAGTCTCTGGAATCTGAGATTCTGTCCGATGACTGGAAGCATCTCCTTTAGCAGCTCTCTTTTCCGCAGACCCTGGATAAGGAGCAGAAAGATCTTTCAAGTAAGGAGTTTGCAATGTGCATTGAAGTGGATCAGTGAGCTGAGAATATCATTGCAAGTTACATTGTCGAGTTAAACTGTTGATCCCCACTCACTGTGAGACATTGCATCAAATAAATCAAGCCTATGGCCTAGTCACAAGGGAGACCGATGCTCTTGAATCTGTCTTTCTGAGCTGATACCTGTTTCGGGGATTAGGGTAGAGTTGTGGAGTCCTGTAGCTCAGTGGATAGAGCACCTGCCTCACAAACGAGAGACCTGGGTTCAATTCCAGACAGGGCGAAACCTTGGGCAAGTTTCCTTACTCCACATGTCTGATGATAATCCCTCAAAATAAACAATAATAAATTGGTCATTTCAATCCACGACTGTTTGTGGGACACAGCTGCATGCAATTAGCTGCTGCGTTTCACCCACAAATATAGTCAATTTATCAATTCACTTTACAGAATACTCTGTGAAGCGCTTTGAGATATCTAGAAGATGTGAAAAGCACTATATCAAATGCAAGGATTATTATTATCATTATTAATGACTGAGCGGTAAAAATATTGAGGAATAAGGGAATAGAGCTGGAAAGCGGTAATACAACAACAACAAAATTACACTTGTATAGCGCCTTTCACGTCAGGAGGACGTCCCAAGGCGCTAGACAGTCACCTGAGCTAAGATAAATATCTACATTGAAAATTTCTATGTTTGTATGTTTTCTATTTACTCTGTCACATCCGGTCATGGCAAGCAGCTCGCCAAAAAGATGATTAAGCATCTCATCTACTCCCCAATAGACTGAAAAGATCCTACAAAACAGACTGCAATTATTAAAGTTTAAGACAACAGCACGCTAGATATCTTGGGGGTAGAAGAAATCAGAAGGGAGGAATAGGGAAGACAGAGAGAGAAAAAACTTTCTTTCTGTTGGGTTCTAATCTTAAAATAGTTGGAAATGAGTATTCTGATTGATACTTTCACTACCAGGAAACCACCATCCAGGAGAAGCAATAAGGAGAAGCAGCAGATACTTTATAACATTTTAGTGTTGACTCATCTATTTTTAATAGTTTTCTGACTGCAAGATGGCCCTCTGTTAAGTCCATGTTTTTCATTACAATGCCCACTTTCACAAGCAACAACAATAGCAAATTACGTTTGCTACGCGCCTTTCATATCGGGAGGATGTCCGAAGGAGCCGGACAGTCAGGATTTGGAACCGCGCTGCGGTTTGGGATTAGGAGGGTGGCGGGAAAAGGAGGGTAGGTGAAGGAGTGTCGAAGAAAAGGGTCTTGAGACAGGCCTTGGAGGAGGCAAGGGAGGGGACGAGCTGAAGGAAATGTAGGATAGAGTTCCAATAGAACCAGGTAAGGAGACTGAATGCCCGATTGCCAATGGTGGGGTGGACACATGGAGCAGGCCTGCTGAGAGGACATTGCAGACAGATCTGAATGGGGTAGCATGTCTCAGAAATAGAGAGGGGCAAGACAGTGGTCGGCTATGAGGGTGAAGACAAAGATTTTGAACTCTATCCTCTGGGGAATGGCTGGCGAGTGGAGCCATTTGAGGGTGTGTGTGATAGAATCACGGAACCTGGTGAACCTCTGCACAAGCTGTAGAGCGCTTGCCCAAAGCACGGCCGCTCTGTGCTGTTACTGATAGCAATGGGGTTTGTTTATCTCATTTGTCGCTTTCTAAACAAGAACCTGAAGGAAATGAGAGAGCAATGCTGGGAGCTCTGTTTCTGATTATTGAAATAAAATTTGCCAAAGGATAGCATCTGTGTCACATACGTTTGTGATGCGCTTCATCCTGTACAATAACTCAATGCAAGTCAAGGAAATTAGCTTCTTACCAGCACAGTCGATTCCCACTGGCTGCTGAACGAATTGTGAACAGGACCCAACAAATCCTTACACAGTTCCCTCAGACGAGCTTCAAATCCTAGAATCAGAGACAACAGTTAGCAAAATGCTGCGCAGCCGAGTTGAATCAATAATTCGAGGCAACGTGAAACATGGCATTCCCAGCCTCCTACCTTCATTTACCAGGTAGCGAGTGTAGATGAGAAGCCAGTGCCTGTATTCCTGGCTGGATTTTAGCGTCATTGCAGCTGCGACCTGATTCTCCAGATACGCCAGTGTTGTTCCCTGCTGAAAGGCGTGGGGCATTGAGGAGAGTCTGGCAGCCTGGCGGCCAGCACTAGATAACACAAAGAGGCAGGGTTACAGCAAGTGAACTGCAGAAAGGGGAACCGGGATACAGAGTCACACACATAGTCACAATGACCTGAATGTACAAACAAGTGCCTACACATTACAAACACTGACCCCTACTCGATCACAACAAGGATATCCGAAACTCAACACGCAGATTCACTATAGAGCAGATGTGTCATCAGATGTGTCAGAGTAAGGCACACCTAGAGATTACTGCAACAACAATTCTAAAAAGGCAGGTGTCGATTTGGCTCAGCTGGTAACACTCTCACTTTCAAGTCAAAAGATTATGGGTTGAATCCCTGAGGCATGACTTCGAACATACAGTCTAGTCTGACACTCCTATGCATTGCTGGGATATGCTGCACAGTTATAATAATAATAATAATAATCCTTGCATTTGATATAGTGCTTTTCACACGTTCTAGATGTCTGAAAGTGTTTCACAGAATATACGGTAAAGTGAATTGACTGTATTTATGGGGGCAAAACACAGCAGCCAATTGCACACAGCAGTGTCCCACAAACAGTCATGGAATGAAGTGACCAATTTATTATTGTGTATTTTTTGGAGGAATAATTATTAGGCATGTGGAGTAAGGAAACTTGCCCAAGGTTTCACCCTGACCTGCATGGATTCGAACACAGGTCTCACTCTTGAAAGGTGAGTACTCTAACCACTGAGCTGCAGGACTCCACATCAGAGTTAGAGAGGTTGTCCTTTGGATGAGCCATTAAACCTATCTGGTCCTGTCTGCTTCTCTCAAGTGGATGTTGAATTGACCATTGCACTACAAAAAAAGAGAAGGGAATTTCTCCTGCTGCCCCAGGCAACAATTCTCCCAAATAAAATTGGTCACTCACTTCATGACTGTTTATGGAGCATTGCTGTGTGCAAACTGGCTGCTGCGCTTGCCCACAAATAAAGTCAAAACTTCACAAAAAATCCTGTGACATCTCTACAATGTGATAAGGCGCCATGTGATATGCAAGGATAATTATAAAATATCACATTTTTTAGGCACAAAAATAATGAATAACTTTGCATTCTCTCCCTCAATCTTCCTCAGCAACAATAAAATTCAAAAAAGTTACATGAATTCACGGAACTCTGTACTTTATAGTCTTTCATCTGGAATCCTCCTGCATTCAGCACTTCCAGTGTTTTCAAGCCAAAAGTGCATTTAACCAGCCCAAATCGATAATTGTTTACAAGGAGGCTTTGACTCACCCTCTCTAGATAATGCACTTAGATAAACATTTCCTAAAATGCCCAGCAGAACTGTGACCGTCAGGAAGAAATTACCCTGGATCCCAAAGAACTGTTTTTTATTTGGGGGATATAGAGGGGAGACTCAGGAAATACTGGGCTGGTTAGGAAAGGCAGAATTTTGGATGTGTATATAACGGCGATATATCGGTATATCGCTAAAACCCAATATGATTTTCATATCGGTATGCCGATATAGACATTTTTAAAATATCGGTATGTCGAAAAACGATATATCGAGGTAAAAAATCGGGATGCGATCACAATCAACTACAAGACCCAGAATGCTCATCTCTATACACAATGCACAGACCGAGGTGCAAAGCCGCCATCTTGTATTCATAGTCCTCGAATACAATATACAGGTATGCAAGGGGTGGGGGGGGGGAGAGACGGCTGGGGGTGGGTGGGTGAGAGGGAGAGAGACTGCTGGGGGGGGGCGGTGAGGGGGAGAGAGACAGCTGGGGGGAGGGGGAGATAGACGGCTGGGGGGGGGAGGGGGGAGAGAGACGGCCGGGGGGGGGAAAGGGGGAGAGAGACGGCTGGGGGGGGGGAGGAGAGGGGGAGAGACGGCTGGGGGGGGGAGAGGGGGAGAGAGACGGCTGGGGGGAGGAGGAGAGGGGGAGAGAGACGGCTGGGGGGAGGGGGAGATAGACGGCTGGGGGGGGGGGGGGGAGGGGGAGAGAGACGGCTGGGTGGGGGGGAGAGGGGGAGAGAGACGGCTGTGGGGGAGAGGGGGAGAGAGATGGCTGGGGGGGAGAGGGGGAGAGAGATGGCTGGGTGGGGGGGAGAGGGGGAGAGAGACGGCTGTGGGGGAGAGGGGGAGAGAGATGGCTGGGGGGGAGAGGGGGAGAGAGATGGCTGGGGGGGAGAGGGGGAGAGAGACGGCTGGGGGGGGGGGGAGAAGGGGAGAGAGACAGCTGGAGGGGGGGGAGGAGAGGGGGAGAGAGACGGCTGGGGGAGGAGAGGGGGAGAGAGACGGCTGGGGGGGGGAGGGAGAGAGAGACGGCGGGGGGGGAAGGAGAGGGGGAGAGAGACGGCTGGGGGGGGAGGGAGAAAGAGACGGCGGGGGGGGGGGGGGAGGGAGAAAGAGACGGCTGGGGGGGTGGTGGGGGGTGCGAAAGAGGGACGGGGGGTGGGGGGGGGAGGAGAGACGGGGTGGATGTGATAATATACAGATATGTAGAGATGGGGGGGTATGTGAGAGAGGAGAGAGGGAGAGAGACATAGAGAGACACAGACAGAAAAACACAGAGATGGAGAGAGTGAGAGACACAGAGAGAGAAAGATATTTACATCCTGAGAAGATAGGCCCGGAATGCGCGCGCACCCCAATGCGCGCGCGCATGCGCAGTACGAAAAAACTGAAAATATCGATATTTCGGTATATCTCGGTATGAGCCAACCGATATATCCATATCCGGAAAATTCCCATATCGCCGTTCCCTAGTATATACATATATTATATATATATTAACCCAGTATACATGTTTTCTATATTGTTTGGATGTAATATGGTGAATTACTGCCCTCTACTGGACTCTTACTGTGGTGGCAAATCTCAATTCCTATTATAAGAAAGAAACAGGATATGAGACATGAGCACTAAACCAACAGGCTAGAAAAGGATTAATTTGTGTTATAGATGAGATTCTTACTGAATGCAGACGAGGGTCTCCCTCTTGTGGGCCATAACAGGAATTGACAGCATTGAAATTTGAATAGACCAAATAATTTATTTGTTGCTATTACAGATTAAGTATTTGTCTGAAACTCACTCCTTTAGTCAGATTCAGCAGAAAGTAAAAAACACAGGAGTGGCAGGTGTCCGCTTGCTACCTATAATACAAAACAGTTAGGAAAATTGATAACTAAAATTTGGGGAGTCCTGTAGCTCAGTGTTTAGAGCACTTGCCTCGCAAGTTCGATTCCTGGCAGGGTGAAATCAAGTTATCCTATTCCACATGCCTGATAGTAATCCCTCTCCAAACAAATTGGTCACTCAATCCAATTGTTTGTGATACACTGCCATGCACAATTGGCTGCCACATTTTGCCCACAAATATACAGTCAATTCATTTAATATATATTCTGCAAATCTAGAAGATGAGAAAAGCACTATCAAATGCTAGGATTATCATATAATTATAATCAATAAGATATGGTGTTAGTCAATTTATACTGTAATACTCCAGATCGGAGGGCTCCGATCAAAAATTAGATACCAATTTATTGTGCTAGAGGCAGCATCTAGCTGCACACGCAGCCCCACTACAATAACGGTTTTCTTTTATTTCACTTGGACACTTCATTTATAATTTTTAAGTGAGGATCCCTGAAGCGTAGACCTGTTTATTATGAATTGGTTCTGAAAATATCTATATTTGCTTCTGGTATTTTGGTATATTGCTTCTCTTCCAACCTCCGCACTGTTATCTGTGATGTCCCCAGGGCTCTTCCTTGGCCCCCTACTTTTTAACATCTTCATGTTGGTGACATCATCCGCAGACATATTGGTCAACTTCCACACATATGCGGATGACACCCAACTCTATCTCTGCCTCTACGCTTGACTTCAGGACCACTGCTGTCATAACATCCTGCCTATCAGACATTAAGTCCTGGATGAGACTTATCTTTCTACAGTTGAATGCCAACAAGGCTGAGGCCCTCCTGATTGGCTCGCGCCAGCGCCTTCACGTTAGTGCCTTCACACCTCCATGGTTGCACACTCAACCTCACCAAGCCACTTAGGAACCTAGGTGTCTTGTTTGATCTTCAACTGTCTTTCCTCCCCCACATCCAAGCCATGACCCACTCTGCCTTCCCTCACCTCCGCAATATTACCCGACTCCACCATTACCTCACTCCCAGGATGCTGAAAACCTCATTCACTCCTTCATCACATCCCAGCTCGATTATTCCAATGCCTTGATTTCCAGCCTTCCCAATTCCTTCCTTAAACAGGTTGCAAATAATCCAGAACTCTGCGGCTCATGTCCTCTACCGCTCCAAGTTTCTTGACCCCATCTCCCCCATCCTCACCCGACTCCATTGGCTCCCCATCACCCAGAGGATCCAATTCAAGATCCTATTCCTCACATTCAAAGCCCTGCATGGTTTCGCCCCATCCTACCTCTGCGACCTCCTAATCCACTAACAACCTGCCCACCCATTCCGGTTAGCAGGCACCGGCCTGCTCCACTGACCCAACCACTCCACCATTGGCGGGTTAGCCTTCAGCCACCTTGCCCCCAACCTCTGGAACTCCATCCTGCAGTCCCTCCACCTCGTCCCCTCCCTGGCCTCCTTCAAATCCCGCCTCAAGACCCTCCTCTTCGACAGTCTCGTCGGTCACCCCAAATCCCCACCTTTTCCTCCACCCTGCCCGTCCCCGACCTCAGCTCGGGTCTGAAACAGTCGCTGTCCAGCGTCTTGGGACATCCTCCTGACGTGAAAGGCGCTAATACAAATGTAATTTTATTGTTGTATTTCCTAATGCTAAGTCAAAGTTAAACACCATTTCTAATGTTTGGTGGTACTGCTCACACATTCGCAGGGTTAGCTGTGAACTGCACGACTTGTGGATTTTTAATCAAAGTTGATGACAACTTTGCTTGCATTGTCAGAGCTTTCATATTAATAAAAAGAGAGTACACTAAAACCTCAGCTAGTTGGACCACTGGGGGAAGTAAACTCCTGCTGGCCTGACTCTCCTCGTGATGTCCACACGTGCGAGGAGAGTTGAGCCTTCACACACGGCCTGCTGAATGTTTAGAAATAATTTTAGTTTCAGGCCCGGTCAGGTCCAGCTTCTGTATACCCAGAGGTTTACTGCATACATATATTATATATTTATATATATATAGTAGTTTGATTGTTATATAGAATCACTTGTTCAGAGGCTGTGAGATAGGTTCTTAACCTCATTTTACTGCCTGCTTGTATTTGTGTGTGTGCATGTATACGCGAGCACGCAAGTGTGTATGCGGACACATATACCTGTGAGGGATGGAGAAAGAAGAAGAGAGAAATTGCAAGCAAAGAAGAGGAAATGCCTGTTTATACACAGGCTGCATTGTTAATTTGACTTGTCGGTTCCTGTCAGCACCAGCAATGTTATCCGAATGACCATAATATATCCAGCTGCAACTTCCATTATCTAATTAAATAAATTAACTACATTAATAAAATAATAATCCTTGCATTTGATATGACGACTTTTACATCAGAAGACGGTCTCAAAGTGCCACTGCATTGGATAAAATGTAAAGTGGAGTGATTATGCATTTTGTAGGCAAATGTGTGGTCAATCTGTGTACAGCAATGAACAGATTATTTATAGGATGATTAATTTAACTTGTGATCACCAAATTAATATCAAACACCTAGACAACTAATAAAATCATCTCAATTATTCAACTCTTTAGATATTACTTACTCATTATTCCTCAGTCCTCAAGAAACCACAACAGGCCTCAAGAGATTGCCATCGGTTAGTCACAAAATACAAATAATTCCGATACACAGCACTGGCCTCACCAGACCATCCATATCTAAACCAAAGTGATTTAACTATTATTTTAAGTATCACAAACACATCCATCTGTATTAAGAAGAAGAAGAATCCTTGCATTTGATATAATGCCTTATCTTGTCTTCTAGATGTCTCAAAGCACTTCACAGAATATACTGTAAAGTGAATAGACTGTATATTTTGTAGGCAAAATGTGGCAGACAATTGCATACAGCACATTTCAGGCAATCAAATTTACTTTCAATTTGGATTGATTCAAGGTAGCAAAACTGGCTTTTTGAAGGGATTTCTTAACAAGGAAACTAGAATAAACAATTAAATAATTATAAACAAATACATCGATAAATATTCCTTGCATTTGATTTAGCACTTTTCAGATCAGTACAATGTCTCAAAGCGTTTCACGGGATTTACTGTAAAGCGTAGTGACCGTGTATTTTGTACACCAGAGAGAATAAATGAGTCATTAAAAAAAAACCTTGCTGATGATTACACTTACTTTATCCCACAGCCCTGTACTGTAGCCAGTGGCCCTGAACACAACATGGCCTCCTGAGATGTTAAGCAGCTCCTGTAATCTGCACATTGAACCAGTGAGTCTTGTTTGTCCGAGATCAGATTCCTGAAAAACAAAAACAAAGATATTAATAATCCTTGCATTTGATAGAACGCCTTATCACATCTTTGAGACATCTCAAAGTGCTTCACAGAATATACTATAAGTGAATTGACTGTACATTTTGTGGGCAAAACACAGCAGGCAATTGGTGAACAGAGGTGTGTGGAATAAGGAAACTGGCCCAACATTTCGTCCTCCCATGAATCAAACCCATGTCTCTCGCTTGCGTGGTGAGTGCTCCAACCACTGAGCAACAGGATTCCAAGATCCGAAAGCAAATTTACAGTTAATTTGACAATCCGGAAATCTATGTAATGATAATAATAATAATCCTTGCATTTGATATAGCGCTTTCCATGTCTTTTAAATGTCTCTAAGCGCTTCACAGAATGTACTGTAAAATATATTGTGGGCAAAACGCAGCAGCTAATTAATATGAAATATTAATTATTAAGATTATTATCAGTTAAATTGTCAAACACTGTACAAAAGCCAGGTAACTAGCAGCAACAACAGATGGCCTTTTGTCACACACAATACACTGGTTGGTTGACCATCTTCTTTGTTGCATTGGCTTGATCCATAAAGCAATAACATTCAAAATCACTGGCAATCACATTGATGCTGTTTTGGGACACTTCACATCAATGTTTCATGAACAGAACTCACGTATACATGGATAGCTAGGACCGTCCCTCATTGGTGATACAGTGTGTGTCCCATCAGCTAGTTATAAAATTTAGCTGGCCTGGCTAAATCCTCACCTCTAGTGATGTGACAAGACAAAACTATTTAAAATTATTTTACATGTTGCTCATGTATTAGTGCTAACGAATCTATCAACATTAAATAATATACATCAAACAACCCTCATATACAACAAAAACAGCTAAATTACATTTCTAGAGTGCCTTTTATGTTGGGAGGATGTCCCAAGACATTGAAACATTAAAAATCAATGGCAATCGCATTGATGCTGTTTTGGGACACTCTGCGTTGACAGAGTTGCACAAAGTACTTTTTTTTAAAAATCAACCTCTAGGTCATCTGTGCATACAATTCAGTCGTCAGACATCTTTTATTTTTTGTTCGCAGGGCAATGGAAACAGGTTTCTGTGCAGTTAAACCTGCTATAGCACGTTAATAATAATAATCCTTGCATTTGATATGGCTTCTATATGTCTCAAAGCGCTTCACAGAACATACTGTAAAGTGAATTGACCGTAGACATGTGGGCGAAATGCAGAATTTCAATGAATATCAATTCATTGATATTGTGAGCAGTAAAGAAAAAACAAAGTTTGGATAATTTGTTATCTTTAAAAAGCAGCAGCAACGTGCTGGCCACAGATTAATTTGTTTTGACACTGAGGGGAACTCCCACGTATAAATTGAAACCACTCTGACAAAAATACATCAAATCAAGGCTATTTCTGTAACGCTAGCTGCCAGTTTACTCAATTTGAAAGTGCAGCCGGCTCAGTTATAGTTCAATAGTCAAATGTCAACTGTCATCAGAGAGTTTCATGACCATTTCAGTTCATCAGATTCTGGGTGGAATTACCCACATTAAAAAGTGTAGAGAAAAAAATATTTTAAATCCTAGAAAAGACAGCCTGCAATCCATAGTGAACAACAATAAACATGGACGTAAGCTTACAACTGTTAATAATAATATAATTACAAACCTTGCATTTACAAGGTGACAATATTACTGATCTTTGATATCCAATGTTTCATATATCAAACACGAGTAGTTTTCTACTTTGTGAAAAACGAGACTGACTGTACAGTGAAACTCATCACCCTAAGGGATATAGTTCAAATGATGACTTATCACAGTTGCCGAGTTATCCAAAATATCATTACTATTAGCCATATATGTGTACGCCACTCTAGCAGTGCTTTATTGAATAATTAGAATGGCTACTAAAACAACAATAACAATTGACATTTGTAGAGCATCTTTCATGTCGGGAAGACATCCCAAAGCACTGGACTATCAGGAATTTGGACCTGGACAGGGGTGGAAGTTAGGAATAAGAAGGTGACTTAAGGTGCGGTTGAAACATTTTATCATGCAATATGAAATTTAGTGGATTTGACAACAAAGACACTGAGTTGAATTATCCAATCAAACATCAAAAGATGTTTAACTGAATATAACACAGATATTGTTATCCCCCACTAAACATGTATGCTGGTACTTTAATCGGTGTGGGATAGAAGTTTTTTTAAATTAAAAATGCTTGTACAAGTCTTTAAAACATTTAGCTCATATATGTGTGTGAGAAACGTAATAACAGAGATGCATATGGGATACTGTTACAGTAATTGTTATACATTTTATTACTCCACATGCCTGATAATAATCCCTCAAAAATATAATTGATCATTTTTCATGACTGTTTGTGGAACACTGCTGTGCGCAATTGGCTGCCGCGTTTCGCCTATGAATATACAGTCAATTCACTTTACAATATATTCTGTGAAGCGCTTCAAGGCATTTACAAGATGTGAAAAGTGCTATATCAAATGCAAGGACGATGCTTCTTATTATTATTTATTAGTATTATTATTGCATTTGATCCAGCGCCTTTGTACATCTTCAAGACCTCTCAAAGTGTTTCACACAATAAAGTGTAGTGACTGTATATTTTGTGCGTGAAACAAAATAACAAAATTACACTAACACAACGATTATTTAGTGAGAAATCTACAAAGTGATAGACGGGTACAAATCATCTACTCACTGATGACAGAGTTTATTCAATTTCAAAACTTCAAACTATCTTAATCACTAGGTGCTACAGTTACAACATCTATTTAAAATATTAATCCCTCACTCAGTTTTCATTGAAAATCCAATTTTAAAAAATCAGAAATCTGTAAGCAACATTTTAATCCATTGGTGGTTATAAGCACTAATAACTTGCACCAACAGAAAAGTGCAGCCGCGATTTTGCCATGGAATCTGAGTGTGTGGGTCTCTCTCTCTCTCCCCACTGTGCTTGTGAGTGTGGCTGTGTGCATTTATGAATGTCTCTATGTGAATCCCTTTATGTGTGTGTATATACAATCTATGAGTGTGTGTCTCTCTGAGGATATGTGTCTCTGTGAATGCATGTGTCTCTCTCTGTGTATATCTCTCTTTCTCTCTGGGTGTCTGGCTCTGTGTGCGTTGCTGGGCCATTTGAGGCAGTGGGTGGTGAGCACAGTCAGGACATTGTTTTTAGCTATCTCCAGGGTCTGTAATGGTGTCCTGTCCCCCACTCGATCTTCCCCCTCCCCCCCCATAAATGGGACACCTAGTTTTGTTAAAGAGGAAGTGCGTTTAAAAAAAAATTATTTGTTGTTTAGTTTTTAAATCAACAAAGTGAAAAAATATATCTTGGCAGCAAAATGTACCTCAACAGCACCAATGAAAAGCCTGCAGTTTTCAGCTAAATTTGTCAAATTTCCCTGTAATTTGGGGGCTAATATTTCCACACTTTTCAACTGGCCCATGTTAAAACCCAGATCAACCAATTGAAAATATATATTCTCAATATGACCCAAAATAAAAATATAACCAGACGTTTTCGACTACATAAGTAATAATAATAATCCTTGTATTTCATATAGTACTTTTCATGGCTTCTAGATGTCTCAAAGTGCATCACAGATTATACTGTAAAATGAATTGATTATATATTTTGGGAGCGAAACGCTGGAGCCAGTTGCGCACAGCAATGCCCCACAAACAGTGGTGGATTGAAGTGACCAAATTATTATTGTGTTTTTTCTTGAGCGATTATTATCAGGTGTGTGGAGTAAGGAAACTTGTCCAGGGTTTTACCCTGCTGGGTATCAAATCCAAGTCTCTCTCTCTCTTATGTGGCATGTATTCTAACCACTGAGCTACAGAACTACTTACAATGTGTGCCATAGGTAGACTGAATCCACACTGACTACAATTACAACTCAACCATATTGCAGTGAATCGTTTGTTACGGCAAACTGTCCCAGATTAATCACATTTCAAAGTGATTAAACAAAGTTATAATAAAGATATAACTGTTAATAATGGGTTTGTACGATGCTTCACTGAATAATGAAATTGGAAGGCACATGACTCGGGCCAGGAAAGGAATTGAGAGTCGCAAGTTCTCATGAATCATGTGATACATTATGCTACTATTCTCATTGATCAATACAATTCATTTTTCAGTAAAGCATAGAGTCCTGGTACAAACTCATTACATAAAACATACTCACCGAATTTCATACTCTTAGAAAGGATAAATAAATGTAACAATTTGCTAATGTATAGCAAAGTCATGTGATAATAATGTCCGACCCAATTACCACAGGTCCACTTGCATTAACCATTTATATATGGCTTTCATAATTCTTTAATGCCCTTTTGATACAAACTGCTTTGAACTGTAAAGCAGTTACTGGCAGGAAGCCTGATTCATACTCCCCCTCACCCTTCAGAATCGCAATGGGGAAGAGCAGACTTGTAAATAGCCAGAGCTTGCTAGTCAGCACTTGTTTGTTTTCCCAATATTATTAAATAGCTGTTGGCTTTTTAATAATGTTTCTGCGTGAAGCCTGGAGCAATTTGCTTGACTGCATACATACAGCAGTGGTGGGAATTGATATGCTACTAAAACTCTGGCTTCAGTGCCTTGGGACATCCTCCCGATGTGAAAGTCGCTCTACAAATGTAATTTTGTATTAACCTGATGTCAGCAGATGGCCTCCGGCGTCATTTGCTTTTGAATCAATTGTTTGGTGCCGTTTTCAGTACACAGTACAATACAATCAGGGAATTCCGAGAAGGGAAACTTGCCCTTTTGTACAACACAAGACTTGGTTCAGGTTGGGAACAGCCCTGGCCCTCGCTGCTTACCATGTGCAGAGTGAGGTGTTGAAGCAGTACGACTTCCCATTGGACAGCGTGACAACTGGAACACCGTGATGTGTGAGCAGCGACTGAGTGATAGTGATGTCGTTACCTGTGAACAAAAGGCACCAGATCAGAGATGTCTATAGATTAGATAATAATCCTTGTGTTTGATACAGTGATTTATTATGTCGTTGAGGCATCTCAAAGCGTATGGATAATGCTGTGATTTAGCTTGGTTTATTTTCCGGGCAAACATCACAGCTAATTTATCCACAACACAAACAGCCATGGAGGGAGTGACCGATTATTTTATTTGGGGAATTGTTGCCGGGAACAACACAAGAAAGTTCTTTTGACTTTCCAAATTGTGCTATGGGATCTTTGCCTACTGGACAGGCAGATAGGACCTGGTTTAATGTTTCACTTAAAGGGTGGCAACTTTAGCAATGCAGCAGCTTTGTTGAAGTGTCAGCATAGACTGCATGGATTCCAAGTCTAGTGTGGGTCTTAAACTCGCCATCTTCTGACTCAGAGAAAAGAGTTCCACCAACTGACCTGGGCTGACACATGTAAATGGCACTGTTAAAGACCATTATAATTATTTTTTAATTCCCAAAAAGAAACATAGGTAATTTTGGAGTATATTTTTTACTGTTCATTTTTAAATTATGATACCAGGCCTCTCCTGCTTCAGTTAAGTAGAGGATCTGTCTCCAGCAAAGGTTTTTTAAAGATTGTGATAAAGAAATGCCATTACCTTTGGGAAATTACTCAAGCTGATTATTTTGACTGCTTGAGCCATGTTAGGGGGTGTGGTTGTTGTGGGAGAGAGGGGGTGGGGGAAGAGAACATGAAACAACAGAATGCCTCATCTAAATGTTAGTAATTTGCATGCCTGCCAACTGGCAATGACGCAAAGGAAAAGCATTTGTTTACTCCAAGCTTGATCTGGCTCCTCGGAAACAGATGCACAGGAAATTACAATGAGGAACTGAGAACTGCAGTGAGAAAAACACAGCATATTTGTTTTATTTTTAAATGTAGAGGACAGTGTCAGTATGAATCAGGTGCAGTGGACAAACAGCTGGACAGGCTCAATCACCCTTCATTTTATTTTCTAAAACTTAAACTAAAACAGTTTAAAGTAACAGGAAATCACTTTATAAATGGGGTATTGTAAAAGCTGCATGTCTGTGTAAAGAGGTAAAGAGGTAGCTAAGGTTAAAACATAAGGTTACGGTTATGTACTGCTGAATGCATTTGTATTACGCAGCATTGTGCCCTAACACCCAGTCTATCATTCTGAGCAGCTTTCCCCTGGAATTCATACAAAAGCTCATATCCTTCACTTTGGGAGAATTATAGTTTTATTTCCTGCAGTACTAAAACCAACAGATGGTTTCAAGTAAGGAACGTTATTTTCCCACATATATCTGAACCAGGGAAAGAACCATTGGCATAGATCAGAGTATAGATAGACTAAACATCTTATATAGTCACAAAAACTGCAAGAAGGGACCATGGACTCAAAATCAGAGAGATGGCAAAGAGACAACTCAGATTTCAATTCTTTACACATAGATTATCGAGTTTGTGATTCAGCAAATTCAAGAGAAAAATTAACAGTACAGGGTGACCAAAAAGTCATGATATCATATCAATGTCCAAAAAGTCTTAAAGAAATTATGATTTTTTTTAAAAATAGGCTAGATATCACTTTTGGGAACTCTATATAAGAGAGTTATATACAAATTGTTTCAAGAGCTGTTTTAATTCCATCCCATCAAAGAGAACTAACTGCCTTTAAATTCAGTCCTCGTGGCATTAGCCTAGAAGGCATCACAAATGGACATGGAACACACCTGCTGACAGTCTGAGTGAAACTGAAACCCTGGGCCACATCAGCCCAGAACATTGTCAGAATTTTCTAATTCTCCACTTTATGACCAAAACAATAAACAAAAGTCAGTACCTGATAATATTGTGATTAGTGACTCGTCTTTGACTAGCACGGTCAACTTTTTTGCATCCCTAGAAAAAGAAAGAAACAATTAAGCTCTTCTCCTATTTGAGGTTCATCGTGCTTTTATATATCTCCTTGGAACTTACCAACTATCACTTCTCTGTGTAAGCAATCTATGTTAGAGGGGTATCATTTTGCTCTACAAAGAATTCTTCCCCAACAGCAATGACCACTTACCAGACAGAAAGTGTTGCGGTAGCCATGAGAGCCATCACAAAGTGACTTGCACAGTGTAATGTGGAGATGGGTGATCCGAGGAGGATAGCGGGCAGCAGCCGTCGGCCACTGGTTGAGAATACTGATAGTGTCCGCTCCTCGCAAGCAACACTCACAAGGTCACTGAAAGGGAAGAAAATGATTAAGACAAAAAGAAAGATTGACGAACGCTAAAAATAAAAATAATCCTTGCAATTGATATAGCGTCTTATGATAATAATCCTTGCATTTGATAAATTTTGCGTCTTCTAGACTCAAAGCCTTCACAGAATATACTGTAAAGTGAATTGACTGCATGTTTGTAGGAGAAATGCTATATCCATTTGCACACAGCAGTGTTCCACAATCGTGGATTTAAGTGACCAAAATATATATATTTTTAAGGAAATATTCCCCCAAGAAAAGCATTCTGCCAATCGACTAACAACCAGGTTGCTACTTACTACTAGCGCAAAATTTATCAAATGCAAGGATTTTCAGATTGCTATGCCGATATAGGCATTTAAAAAATTTCGATATATCGGAAAATCGTTATATCGAGCTAAAAAATCGGGATGTGAGCACACTGAACTACAAGACCCAGAATGCTCATCTCTATACATAATGCACAGACCAAGGTGCAAAACCGCCATATTGTATTCATAGTCCTCGAATACAATATACAGGTATGCAAGGGGTGGCGGGGGGGGGGGAGAGACGGCTGGGGGGAGGGGGAGAGAGACGGCTGGGGGGAGGGGGAGAGAGAGACGGCTGGGGGGGGGAATGGGGGGGGAATGGGGGGGGAAGGGAGAGAGAGACGGCTGGGGGGAGGGGAAGGGAGAGAGAGACGGCTGGGGGGAGGGGGAGAGAGACAGCTGAGGAGGTGGGGAGAGGGGGAGAGAGACGGCTGGGGGGAGGGGGAGAGAGACAGCTGAGGAGGTGGGGAGAGGGGGAGAGAGACGGCTGCGGGGAGGGGGAGAGAGACAGCTGAGGAGGTGGGGAGAGGGGGAGAGAGACGGCTGGGGGGAGGGGGAGAGAGACGGCTGGGGGGAGGGGGAGAGAGACGGCTGGGGGAAGAGGGAGAGAGAAGGCTGGGGGGAGGGGGAGAGATGGCTGGGGGGAGGGGGAGAGAGACGGCTGAGGGGGGGCGGAGAGGGGGAGAGGGGGAGAGAGACGGCTGCGGGGAGGGGGAGAGAGACGGCTGAGGAGGTGGGGAGAGGGGGAGAGAGACGGCTGGGGGGAGGGGGAGAGAGACGGCTGGGGTGAGGGAGAGAGAGACGGCTGGGGTGAGGGAGAGAGAGACGGCTGGAGGGAGGGGGAGAGAGACGGCTGGGCGGGGAGAGAGCCGGCGGGGGGGGATGGGGAAAGAGATGGCTGGGGGGATGGTGGGGGAGAGACGACGGGGGTGGGGGGTGCGAGAGAGGGACGGCGGGCGGGGGGGGAGAGACGGGGTGGATGTGATAATATACAGATAGATAGAGATGGGGGGGATGTGAGAGAGGAGAGAGGGAGAGAGACACAGAAACACACAGACAGAAAAACACAGAGATGGAGAGAGTGAGAGACACAGAGAGAGAAAGATATTTACCTTCTGAGGAGATAGGCCCCGAATGCGTGCGCAGTACGAAAACCCCCCAAATATCGATATTTCGGTATATCTCAATATGAGCCCATCGATATATTTAAATCGCAAAATTTCCATATCGACAGAACCTACTTACTACTAGATAAAAAGAGACTTGTGGAGTAAGGAAACTTGCCCAACTATTTGCCCCCACCGGGAACACAATTTAGGTCCTCTCACTTGCAAGACGAGTGCTCTAACCACTAAGCTTCAGGACTCCTTGTTGGAATGGAATACATGAGGTCTACAGAGGAACCCATTTCTCCTTCGTTTCCACACCAATATAAGAGTTGTGTCCAGATAGACCACATAGGCCTCTGGGAAAGGAGCCACTGAAGGATACGCACCAGCACATTTCTATCAATCTATTTATTTATCTCTGATAACCAAAGTGGTACACAGTGCTAAGTGTAAGACATACTGAAGGATCTGATGTTTGAAATTATACAGTGGGCTGTAAAACAAATGTCTATTTACAATACATATTTACAATTATACAATGTCGTGCCTTTCATGAGAACGACCCAAAATGTTTTGTTTTCACTGGTGAAATGAGTGCATGAGTTTCCCCTACATCACTTAATACATAATACAGTGTAGCTCCATTATAATACACCGCACTTTAGTGAAACTTTGGTTACAACAGAAATTACACCGTGGAGACGACCATATTGTAAAGTGAATTGATTGTGAATTTGTGGACGAAATTATGCACAGCAATGTCCCACAAACAGTCATGGTTTCTTTCAGTGTAAGTGCATCCCAGTACTTGGGGAGCAAGTCAGTGTGTGCGCAATCAAACCCACTATTGCTCAGTGATAAATGTCATACATGGGACTCCACTGACAGACTGCAATGCTGCCTAGACTTAAGACCTCATGACTCATATGAGACTTGAAAACACTGCTGACCCAGCCCCAAGAGTGAAAGTAACTGACCCAAACTTTTATTTGAATGAAGCTTCATTAAGTAACGTAAAGGACACTCATTGTTAATATACATAACCTTAGTACATGACGGTGTAGTTGGAGGGCACTAGGAAGTAGAGATTGACAACATGATCAATCACATCTGTGATCTGCTGTCAAGGCTCAATGAACGGGAGGAGGAAGAGGAGTGAAAACAAAATATTTTCTTTGCTAACTATAAATGTCCACGCCCCCAGCCTGTCTGCTCCATTGTCAGCGATCGAGTCTTCAGCCTTTACGTCCCCACCGCGGGAACTCCACCCGGGAGCCCCTCAACCTCACCGCACACCCTGTCCCCACACCTCATTCTCCTTCAGGGCCCCTCTGAGGACCTTCCTTTTCAACAGTGCCTTTGATCATCTTCCCTTCTCCACCACATTCTTAACAAACATTCAACCTGAGTTCAAGCACACCACTGTCCAGGGCCTTGGGACGTCCTCCCCATGTGAAAGGTGCTATATAAATACAATTTGTTGTTGTCCACTCACTCTCAAATGCTACTCAAACTTATACCAAATGACTACATTCTTGAGTATGGGATTAAAAAGACCATAGAACAGGCAGCAGAAAACAAAATGTCATACCAGTCAACAATAATCTTGGAACATTATCACAAAGGAACAGACATTTGATGCAGGGACCAATCTACTAGATTGTAACCACAGAACAACAGAGAGGAAATGAAGGGGTACAAAGATATATTTACACATATTGCCTAAGATAATATGTTCCACCCATTAAACAGTTTGAACTAATAAACAACCAATAAACATAGATAGAAATATATGTGTTCCCTTCATGACTTTTGTAAAAAAATGGAGGGGTACAAATTAACCTGACTGGGTGTGCATTTCTAACAAAACACTTCAATACTTTAAAGAGAACCAGTAATAGGAAACTACTTCTGCTTTCTTTCCCCATAAAGTAGAGAAATTCAGTAGTAAAACAGCCACGTGACAAGACTCCACGGGTTACACTTCGCCCATAGAATATATAGTCAATTCACTTTACAGTATATCCTGTGAAGCGCTTTGAGATGTCTCAATGACATGATAAAGCGCTATATCAAATGCAACAACAATGACAAAATTACATCTATAGAGCGCCTTTCCCGTCGGGAAGACATTCCAAGGCACTGAACAGTCAGGGATTGGGACCCCAGCATGGGCAATGGACAGGGAAGGGGAGGGAAAGAGGTGGGAGGGCGGCAGAAGGCACAATCAAAAAGGAGGGTATTGAGACCGGGCTTGAAGGAGGCAAGGGAGGAAGTGAGGCAAAGGGACTGTGGGATGGAGTTCCAGAGTGTGGTGAGGAGATTCTAAAAGCCCGTCCACCGATGGCAGGGCGGGTCGGACGGGAGACATGGAATAGAATAGAGTCTGCTGAACGGAGGGGTCGGGCACGTTGGTAGGGAGTCAGCAGGTCAAAGAGGTAGGAAGGGGCAAGGCCATGGATGGCCTTGAAAGTGAGGATGAGGATCTTGAATTCGATCCTCTGAGGGATGGGAAGCCAATGGAGCCGGGCGAGGATGGAAGTGATGGGATCGCGGAGCCTGGTGCAGAAGAGGACACCAGCTGCAGAGATTTGGATGATCTGCAGTTTATGAAGAGAAGAGCTGGGAAGGCCGACGAGGAGTGAGTTTCCATAGTGCAAGGATTATTATTAAATGCAAGGATTATTATTATTATACAGGCAGTCTCAGCTAGATCTGGATGAAGGGTTCCTCACAAGCACCACTGTCAGTCTGGTTCAAAGCGCACACTTACCAGCTCCCTGCAGCAGTGAGGATTCGACTGGTTAGTAGTGTGTCCCATTCTTTTCCTTCCCTCATGCACTTTAACCGGCTCAGTTTGCACCCAGCGACTGCAGAGAGCTCATTCTCCACTTCTATGTACATAGCTGGATCAGAACTCACCTGAAAGCAAGAAGGGGAATTAGTACTCAGATACCCTGAGCTCCTCATTCACACACTGGAGCGGGAGAGAAACCCACAACCATGCTGGTTTATTTTAGCCTTCAGATTAACAAAATTAAATTTTAACATTAAGGTAATTATTTTCAAAATAATGTCTCTTTTTAGCGATGAATAACTAGAGATTTTTTTAATCGTTCAATGAATTATAAGTTAGGCCTTGAGCAACCATTCGCTCTGCTGATGTCGTCACTCACCTGCATGTTAAATGCTTTCTTTGGCGTTGGTGTTGGGAGTTTGAAGACGATCGGGGGTGCCGAGACACGTAGAGCCTCCTTCTCTGTCGTTGGAGCCGCCTGTAATGGTAGCACAGAGTATAAGCCAAATCGCTAACACCACCATAACCTAATTCAGTCATGTTTACTGGGTTTAATTTGTGTGTCATCCTGACTCAGCATTAGCACTCTCACCCCCTACTCCACCTCCCCCACCCCAAGTGAAAGGTTGTGGGTTCTACAGTACGCACGGGTAACTCAATATAGCCGGTAAGTGCACATGTGCAACAGGTCAAGATGCATTGAATCTCAAGAAATGGCTCGGACACCACATGGGCACTTCATACTTTGTGTAAGTCATATTAAATGTCATGGTCCCGATTGACGATGCCTATGTGAGTTTTAGTGTATTTATTATGGCTGACTTGGCAGGAATTAGCATAGAATTCTCTCCAGTGAATATCTGCTGAAGGAGGGGAGAGATACTGGTTGGGGCTAAGAACAAAACATTTTGCTGCCAAACACTGAATCACAATGGGCCTAAACTTGACCTCATACGATGCTCACACATACCAGCCAGGGTCACTGAAGTGCCATTAGGCCTGTTTGATTCTATCCATAGTCCAGGAAACAAGAGACCAAGTATAGTCATCCCACAGCAACATAAGATAATTCAGGCCAGCTCAAAGGCTAAACCTGGAACTCTGCTGATCCTTAGGGCTCTGGTGTTAAACTCTTAAGTTTACTTACTGAGTTTCCAAGCAGTTAAGGTCTGAGTGCTAGAGCAGTCGTGAGCATTACCTGAGTTGCAATGGCTGTGAGTGTATGCTTGGATTCTTTCCTCGGACGGCCTTTCTTCTTTTTTTCTACAACCTCCCCATCGGTTTCACTCTTGCGTTTGGACAATGCTGAGATTTTGGAAGCCTGGATTTTCTCTTCACTGTCGCTGCTACTCTCCTGAACCTCTTTAAGCTTCAAGTCTTTGGAGGGTCCCTGCTCTTTACTCCTAGAAAAGGGGAGATTCACCTGAATTCACAGTCATAACTGCTGACCAACCCTTTCTCACCCACTCTCTTCAAAAGCTCCACAGACCAATGTAGCAACACAATTTACTGCCGACTCAAGTTACACGGAATAATACCTGTAGGACACACAAGGACATGAAGAGCAATACGTCTCAGAAAACATTAATTTCCACCCCTTGTCGACATCTAGCCACTCCCCAACCCGTACCTGTCCAGGTCACTCTGCCTGACAGCAGCTGAGATGGGAGCTGTTCCTGGAGTTGATTTGGATCTTTCAGTGAACCTTGAGTCAAGTGCTTTCATTGGCTCAATCCGTGAAGGGGAGGTTAACAATGGAGTGTTTGTGGGGACAGCACTGGATACACTGATGGCTGCAGACCTGAAAATCAAAGACAAGACAGTATGCAAAGGCAGCTCTCACTATCTATAGTATTCCTGATAATATTCAGCTGTCTCACACTCCCTATAGTATTCCTGATATTGAACAGGCATCACATAATCAAAAGTATTCTTCAGAATTGTTATGAAAGGCATCAGCTGCATCTCTGCTTCAGTCAGGTAAGGAATTTGATTAATTGTGCTCAATTAATCAAATTGTGCTCTTCACCTGCAACTGGATAACTGATCATCAACACCATCCTGGGAATCACTGAATACTTCAATGCATCACTTGCAAATAAAAATAAAGTAGAGAATCGACAAGCAGATTCATAGAATGTGAAGTGATGCTGATGCTCCATAGAGCAATAATGATCACACTGTATCTGTGATTTACCATATTTAAATGAAAGATCACAACACTGATGAGTTTACGGGAAAGAGAAGCAATGATTATGTATTTTAGATCGTGCATCTACGAAATAGGCCCCTCACCCATGTATTTGTGACATCAACACTTGACTACGGAAACTCCTTCCTTGTCGGTCTTCCCGACTCTTCCCTTCACATGCTGCAGATCATTAAAAATTCTGTAGCTCATGTCCTCTCCCGCACTAAGCTCCACAACCCCATCACTCCCACCCTTACCTGGCTCCATTGACTCCCCAACCCCCAGAGGATCGAATTCAAGATCCTCATCCTCACTTTCAAGCCCTCCATGGCCTTACCCCTCCTATCTCTCCGACCTCATGACTCCCTACCAACGAGCCTTCTGCTGCCCTCCCTCCTTCCCTCCCTCCCTCCCTCCCCGCTACACTGCCCCTCCCCCATAAAAGGGTCCCGATCCCTGACTATTCAGCGCCTTGGGACATCCTCCTGACATGAAACATGCTCCATATAATACATGTCATTTTTTTGTTTGGAAAGTAAAGTTGCTCTCAAGGGGAAAGGAAAAACTGAACATCAAAATGGTGTGGGATTATTAATAATGTCTACGTGGAGTGGTGTTTGCCCAAAATAAACTGTCATAGAATACAGAACAAGGATACCACCTGCTCAGAATTGTCAGCAAAGTGGCCAAGACTGCCACCTAGCGTGATTCACTAATTCTCAAATGAAACAATTGTTTTCTAAACAAACAATTCTATTCAATAAACTAAAGGGATACAGGTTTAATGTTTTCTAAGTGAGCATGCGATTGAGAGTTAGAATTCAAGCTGGATGACAGGGAGTTAGTCAGATCAAGGGTCTCTTCTTGTTCCTATTACATACAGCTGGACTCGAGTTTCAGAATATTTCACACATGCTTTGAGGGTAATGTTACATCATTTCACTGTGCGATTAAAGGGTTAGTGAAATATCTGATCCTATTGCAACTGTATTTCATTGCCCAAAATAGGAAGCTTATCATCGCCAAGTATAATAAATGTCTTAAAAAAGACCTAAAGGACTTTTATGTTTTGTGGTATAATATTCAGCTGGATTGTTCGATCATTATTTGAAACACACTCTCATTGCACAATGTGCCCCGAGAATAGCAATGCGGAAGTGTCCAGCGATTTGATTGCTCATTGATAAAGGACATAATTCAACAGTACATGATGTTAACATACAGGGATTTCACGTCCTCTGTAACTTATTAAAGGGTCCTGAATACATCACTGGTCTTTCACTTTGGAATCAAAGTAAAAACTTAGTTCAAACAAAGTTAAATTCAAACAGGTGTCAGCCTGGCTCAGTTGGGTAGCTGTCTTGCCTGCAGATCAGAAGGCTTCTATCCCGTGTCAGGGCTTAGAATGTATGGTGTTGGCTAGGCACTCCAATGCAGTGCTGGACTGCATTATTGGAAGTGGCAATCTTCAGATGAGATGTTAAACTGAGGTACCTTGGGATGTCCTCCCGACGTGAAAGACGCTCTATACACGTAATTTTGTTGTTAATTTTGTTATCGTTGAGGCTCCACTTTCCTGTTCATCTTAATGTTAAACTTCCCATGGTTCTCACCATAAAGAGAAGTTCCTCCCAATGTCCTTTCCAATAATCTCCCAGATAAAATTGCCATATTCGCCTATAGGTACACAATCAGTACACAGTCAGTAACATTCTGTGAAGCACTTTGGATGATGTAAAGCGCTGTATCAAAGACATAGATTTTTATTACAAATTGAGGCAATGTTGTTTTTCTTCCATTAGATGGTGCTGTGGCACCGCAAATACACAAACAGCTCAATCTGTTGCCTGGTTCTCTCTCAACTGGAGGAGGTTAATGACCTTCTGCTGCTTTGTAATTTATGGACCAGTTTCAGAACAAGCCTAAATTTTATATAATAATCCTTACATTTGATACAGGGGCTTATCACATTTTTAAGATGTCTCAAGGTGCTTCACAGAATATACTGTAAAGTGAATTGGGCAAAACGCATACAAAATATATTTCAGCAACATATGGTACTACAATATTGAATTTACATTGATGTGAACATATTGCTGCTGTGTTTGCCTACATAAGGTCACTCCATTTCACAGTAAATCCTCTGCAGCGCTTTAGGACGCCCACACAATCTGGAATAATAATAATAAAGACTCATTATTTTCTTTAGATTGTTTGTAACCCTCTGTATTTTGTGCTCAAGGTGAAGAATATAGATGCAGGGAAATAGAACACCTTCTGATTTTAGTTACAATCAGCTCAGGTATTGTACAGCATTCCACTGTTTAATTTTCCATCTAATGCCCCGTTACAATGAATTTAAACTAGGGTCCACTGGCCTGGTTAGGTGAAGGGCAAATATCCCATAGTACTAGTTAAAAAGAGAAGGGAATTTTTCTCAGTGTCCTGGACAGCAATCCCCTAAATAAAATTGGTCATTCACTTCATGGCAGTTTGCAGGATATTGCTGAGTGCAAATTTGCCACGTTCACCTACAATATACGAAGGCAATACACTTTACAGTAATGTATATCCTGTGAAGCTCTGTGAGACATTCTCTTGTGAAAGGTGCTATATCAAAAGCAAGGATTAAAATTATTTTTTAACTCAGCGAAGCAACAGTGTGTCATTTTCCAGTTTTGACAAGAGCTGGTATTTTGACAACCAATTTTGTTGTCACTTTGGTGCAACTTTATTGTTTATTTAGATTCTCCAAATACATTTCTGATAGAGATCTATATAGAAATGAGATTTGCATGCCAATAATCTGGGTCTGATGCAAAGCAAGGTCCCAAGAGGTTGAAGCAGCTGTGGACTGCACATTGAACCACCTGGATCCCCTCCCCCTCTTTTAAGATGATTACTCACTTTCATTTTGTTCATCCCAAAGTGGTTACTCTAGTCCAATTTTCAGCCAGGCAGTGGTGCTGTTGCTCTAGCAATAATTTCAGTCTGACAAACCATCCAGCTGAATGTCACTTCCTGCAACTTACTTTGTTAATGGGGGAGGGGAAGAGTTATATTTTTGTCTCCTCTGACCTTACTATACAATAATCAATTCAAGCTTATATTAAACATTGAAAATGTATCAAAACTTATTTGGAGTCCTGTAGCTGAGTGGTTAGATCACTACCCTGCAAAAAAGAGGATCTGGGTTTGATTCCCGGCAGGGCGAAACATCGGGCAAGTTTCCTTACCCTACATGCTGGTTACCTAGCAATAAGTAGGAACCCGGTTGTTAGTCGATTGGCGGATCACCTGGGGAGGGGGGGAGGGGGGGGGCGGGGAGAGGGGGTCATATTTCCTTTAAAATATTTTTTGTTTGAAACAATTTGGTCACTCAATCCACAACTGTCTGTGGGACACTGCTGTGTGCAATTGGCTGCCGCATTTTGGCCACAAAAAATACAGTAAATTCACTTTACAGTATATTCTATGAAGCGTTTACAGATATCTAGAAGATGTGATAAGGTGCTATAGCAAATGCAAGGATTATTATTAATGATTCACCAATTAAGTTTTGCCCTGTGTCTGAACTTATTGAACAACTACCCTGAGCACCATAACCAGCAACGACTGAGAACAGAGTTTGTTATCCAAGTATCCATAACTCACTATCCTAACACTCAGTTTTGTGCACCTTACCCGTCTTTGTTGGGTGTGTCCTCGGCTGGCTTTGCGGTGGCTGGTGCAGGGTCCTGAGTTAGTTTGGCAGAGACGGATTTGGCAGCGTTGGAGTCTGAGGTGGTCTGCGACTGGCTGATCTGTGAGGGTAGCCCTGAGCCGGGAAGTGCGCCTGTGATAGGTACGCTATTAAAAAAAGCGGTCGAAAAATCCCTAATAAAAAAAACAGATTCAGCTCGTGAGAGAAATTTTTCATTCACTTGCATGGTCACTTACAGCAATTAAAATATTGCATTCCAGACTATTCAGGTGAAAGCATTAGATAAATTTAGCTGGCTAATCCAAAGGCCGTTTCTGGTAGAGTTCTCTGAGACTCATTCTGCTTACAGATACCAGATGTTAAAGCCATTATTGCATTTGTTTCTCCCTCTGAATTAAGCTTAATTTGCAGACACTTTACTGCCACAAACATTAATGCTCCTCAAAGTCACACAGGCTACTTGTTAAACTGAGACTCTGAGGGTGCAAAATCCCATCAATTTCCTGCACAATAAGTCAGGAAACATTTGTATTTGCAACATTTGTGACTACTTAGTCTTCGATTTTGTTTCGATTTCTCCCCATATCCAGTCCAATTTTTGCTTCCCTCTACTGAGGGTACTGTACTTGGATTTCTGGTATGATTCCACAAGTCTCAGGGTTGTCTTTGGACTTCCCCAAATTGACCATTGTTCTAAGTGTAGGCTAACATAATAACTCTTAACCATCAGAGGGCACCACAGCCCAGCTTGTCCTGCTGTTTCAGTGTTCATTGTCTGGCTGATTGATTTCCGCCCCCAACTACACAAGCGTGGGACACTGAAGCCAAATGCAGCATTCCAATCCATGAATCTAGCCGACAATAGCTAACTCAGCATAGCCTTAGAATCAACCCAGGGACCTCCCACTCTCTGTATGGTTCGGTTTCACAGTGATCATATCAACCTGTCTGCATCTTCCTCTCAGCAGGCTCCGGCCTGCTCCACGTCCCCCATCAAGCCTGACCCACTATCGGTTGTTGGGCCTTTAACCTCTCTGCCCCCACCGTTTAGAACTCTATTCCACAATTCTTTCACCTCACTCCCTCCCTTACCTCCTGTAAGGCATGTCTCAAGACCTACTCTTCGATCATGCCTTAGGCCAACCCGCTACCCTCCCTGATCAACTACCAACCCGCTACCCCTTACCCCTTGTAGGCCCAAATCCCTGATTGCCCAGGGCCTAGGGACGTCCTCCCAACTTGAAAGATGTTGTGTAAATGTGATTTTGTATTTACATACTATTTCAATCGCAAGGCAAAACAGAATTGGAGACAAATATAGAGACCAAATGTAAAGGTGACAGAAGGGAAATAATATGTCAATTGAGCGTCCTTCCCAACCACAGTATGTATGACACATAGTCATTAACGAGATGAGGGAGGGGTTGCCATGGACTTAGTGAGGTAGCAGAATAGGGAATCATTGAGAAAGTCCTCAAAGCAGATCCGCCAACAAAACTGATAATTATAGAGAAATAAAAGATCCTAATTTGCTCAACTTAATTGTCCTTTAGTCAACTCAGAAGCATCTCATTGCAAGAGAGTAAATTCAACTACACATAAAGAAGATTAATGCATAAAAATCTGCCCCAGAGAGGAGACAACAGGGGACATACTACTCTTCTTACTGTCAATACGAAACTTCAAGGATTCCCATTGTAGGTAAAGGAAATATCACTAATCCAATAGATGTTCAGTAACATTATTGAGATAATGTAAAGGAGGGTTTCTTCTGTCCCTAACCTATCAGGTTGAAATGAACCATTTCCGAACCCTGACATTCGAGAGCTTAATAACCACAAACTTCACATAAAATATATTTTTTTTAAAGTAAAAATGTGATATGGAGTACATGCAATTAACCCTTTAGGGTTAATTCTTCAGCAGACTAAAGGCTCAGAAAACAGTTTGAAGAATGATCTTGCAATTATTGTTTAGAGGGGATTTGGGATCTGACTGTTTCAATGGTCCAGGAAAATGCACACAATATTAAATGTTTAAATATCTCAGAGACTAGAATGCTTGTTTGGTGAAGTTGGCTTAATCAATTTGTGAACAAAAAAAAGTCTATGATTTGTGACGTTCAACTTTCTAAAACTGAATGTTAACAAGACCAAGGCTCTCTTGATTGGCTCCCATCACTGCCTCCACAACTTAGGTACTGACAGCATCACCATCGAAGGATGCACACTCCACCTTACTAAGCTAGTCGAGAGCTTTGACCCTGGACTATCCTTTCTACTCCACATCTGTGCCATTACCCACTCTGCCTTCCATCACCTCCTCGCCCGGTTCTGCAATTGTCTCATACCTCAGGCTGTCGAAACCCTCATACATGCATTCATAACATCCAGGCTCAACTACACAAACTAACTACTTGTTGGCCTCCCCAATTCTTCCCTCCATAGGCTGCAGATCATGCAGAACTCCACAGCCTCGGTTTCATAATAAAATAAACGGGCCTCTCAGCCCCCGGTAGGCTCCATGTTCCCATCGCCCCCATCCTCGCCAAACTCAACTAGCTTCCCATCACACAGAGGATATAGTTGAAGATCCTGGTCCTCACCTTCAAACCCTCCATGGCCTTGCTCTCCACCTATCTCTGCAAACTTTTAACGCCTACCAACCTGCTCATCCGCTCCTCTCAGCAGGCTCCAGCCTGCTTTCCCTTCCTCGCCCACCCTATCTTCTGCTAATCTGCCCCCACCATCTGGAACTCCATTCTGCAGTCCCTCCGTTTCATTACTTCCCTTGCCTCCTTCTAGACACGTCACAAATCCCTGCACTTCAACTGTGCCTATGGTCACCCTCCATCCCCACTGCTCCCCACCCTCCCTGATCCCAACCCCCAGCTCAGGTCCAAAACAATGACTGTCCAGCATTCTGGAATATCCTCCCAACCTGAAAGGCACTACGCAAAGGTAATTTTGTTGTTGTTGTAGATCCACTCATTTCTATTGTAGAAGAGTTAAAAGACAAAATCTTGCCATCAGCTAATCATTTTTCATTCCAGTTTTCTGCCATCCTTTTTGTCACTTTGATTTGGTTTATAGTTTGGTCCCTGTGCAACTCCAGTCTGCCATTCACTGGAGCAGCTGCAAGTCATTTGCCCACAGGATAAGGGACAATGCATGAGTGAGATCAGTGATACAGTGGTATCTCTAGTCGGACGTTCAGCCTCTCCACCTCCACCCTTTGGAACTCCATCCCACATTCCCTTCACCTCGCTCCCTCCCTTGCCTCCTTCAAGCCACATCTCAAGACTCTCTGTGACCACTACCCTTTCCCTGCACTACTCCTCCCACCCTGCCTGGGTCCAAAACAGTTGACTGTCCAGCACCTTGGGAAGTCCTCCCAATGTGGAAGGCGCTGTACAAATATAATTTTGTTGTTGCTGTTGTTAATCCCAATGCCCCACTCTTTCACCATAATCTACTACGTAAGTATCACGTTCACAACCCTCTTTGTGAAGAAAGGCTTCCTGAGATAAAGCCTGACTGGCTTGGTCATGATTTTAAGGTTATACCCTTTTTGAATGGATCCCTCTACCAAAGGGAAGAGTAGTTGTCCATCATCTAGCCTGTCAATTCCTTCCATTATTTTCACTTGTTTTAAAGGGTAAGTTTGGCTCGGTTGTAACATCAGGACTTTGAACTCACAGTCTTGGCCGATACTCCAAACTAGTGTTGGGGGAGCACTTTGTAGTTAAAGGTGCCGAAGTATGGCACCTCTAACTATGAAGTTAAACCGAGGTCCAGTCTGCCTGTTCAGGTGGACCTTTGGGATCCTGCAGCATTTCTTGAAAACAAGTTTTTTTCCAATATCCTCACCAACAATCCCCCAAACAAAATTAGTCATTCATTTCACAAGCATGGGTGTTCTTTTAAGATAATGTTGTGCGCAAATTGCCTGCCACGTTCACCTACAAATACACAGCCGCTACATTTGACAATCTCACCAACCTGGTTTAATGTGTTCCACTTTTAGTTAACCAGAATAGTTATGAGAGCAAAACGTTAGGCAAGTAGTAATAAGTAGTTAGTCAGTTGTTGGATCGCATTTCCAGGGGGTAATAATTCCATCAATTTATTTTCAAGAGTTTGGTCACTCAATCCATGACTGTTTGTGGACTCTGCTGTGTGCAGAGTCCACAAACTGCCACATTGACTGCTGCATTTCGCCCACACAATATAGTCAATTCACTTGACTATTATACAGTATACTCTGTGAAGCGCTTTGAGACATCTTGAAGACGTGATAAGGTACTACATCAAATGCAAGGATTATTATTATTATTGCTCCAAGGAGAGTACACATTTCATTGCAGGCTGGTGCTGGTGTCAGATACCCAGCTGACCAAATAAAAAACTGTGAATTTTTTTTCCCACCAGCTTAATCCATTGCATTTTTCGCCTGTGCTCTTTACAACACAACACTTGCTTTGCATCACAAACTTAGCCAAACCATGGATAGGTATGGCTCAAACACTATTTGAAGCTAGGAGTCAAAAGACTCCATCATCTTACACACATTCCTAGATTTGTATTGAATGTGAAACAGACCAAATGTTAAAAAGAAATATTTCAGTGAGCAAGTAGTAAGCCTATGGAACAGGCGACTCAGGGAGATAGTGGAAGCAGAAAATGTTGTTTGTTTCAAAAACAAATTAAGAGTTTCAGACATGACATCTCAAGCGACTGCCAGGATGGTGGAAGGCGAACTAGATGAACTATGTTCTTTCTTTGCCAGCAAATGCTTATGTTACCATTTGAGTGGCCTGAGACCCAGTGAAGCCATGATCTGTCAGATTAAAACTTTGTGATGCAGAAATTTGTGATTGTCTTGTTACATAATTGTTCCGATCTATTTTTCCAAATAGATGCTAAACGCATTCTAAGATCTTTTCCCATAGGAAACTGAAATTACCTCCTTACCCTGTATCTAACTGAGCGATGCAAAAGGGAGTGATTCTTCTCCGTCCATCAGCTGTCCTGGTCTCAATCTGTTTCTTCAGCAAATTCTGAAATAGAATAAAAAAGGAAATTTTACACAGCCGGGTATTTACTGTCCACTGATCACCCCACCATCCCCAACCACCACAATGTGGTTAAGAATCCCTTTTTCTCTGAAGTATTTTTCTAAAGACTCTCAAGTTAAGAACATAAGAATCGCTAGAAATAAAAAAGACAAGAACAGCAGCAAAATTACACACTTTTCATGTCAGAAGGACCATCCAATGTCCTGGCGGTTGCAAGCACATATGTCCCAAACAACTTATTACTATGTTTCATAATGTAATTTCCTAAAAGAAAACTCTTAACTCAGTTAATAACTTCAACCATAGAATTTTTCAGCACAGCAGAACATTTACATGGTCTATTTGGAGCTCTACAAATCTCCCCCGCGCTCTCCCCATAGCCCTGCAAACCTGTCCACCCCAAATATTTATCTCATTTAATTCAGATTTCTTTTTTAATCTCAGGCCAAAGAAAACATTGGGCTTCATTCAAGTCGCTGAATCATTGGGAACTATATCCTGAAGTTCATGAAGGTAAAATACACCTCAGAGTTCTATTCTGGCCACTATTTAGCCGCCTGTGCAATTATGCTAACTGTTGATATTGACATCTTTCATTAAATGTCAAATAAAACAATGTGCATCCAATACAGCAAACCCTCCACAGCAGAGCTGCAAGAAGTTGCCCAAATACCAAACAAGCGAGAATCCAATAGAAAGCCCTTTCTCCCCGATCTTGCCCCTCACCCACCTTTCCCTCTCTCTCTTCCTTACCCGCCTTTATCACCCCTCTTCCTCCCTGACTTTGCCCCATCCCGCCTTTCCCTCCCTCTCCCCCCTTGCCCTCTTTCCCCTTTTCTCCCCTGGCCACGCTTCCGCGATTGATTGTGAGACACTGCTGTGCGTAATTTGGCGGCCGTTTTTCGCACACAAATGTAGTGGGTTTTATTGCTCTCCTTCCCCCTACCCCTCCCCTTGCCATCTTTTCCCCCTTTTCACCCTGATGACTATTTGTGGGACCCACTTCCATGACTATTTGTGGGACACTGCTGTGCGCAATTTGGCTGCCGCGTTTCGCCCCCAAATATACAGTCAATTTTCCTACTTTTCTTCATCCTATTCCGACCCCTCCCCCCCTGCCCTTGTCCCCACCTAACTGTACAGTGCCTTGGGACGTCCTCTCAACATGAAAGGCGCTACATAAATGTCAGCTTTGATTGATTGAAAGACCTGATTCGCAAATCCAGTGTAAGGCAGTTAAATTCGCAGATGGCACAATGTTGGGGGGGGGCAGCAAGAATCAGAGGAGATAACATAAGTCTTACAAAGAGAGCTCTGCCATCTGCATTTTCACAACGCACCAAACTTCGTACCCCAATTACCCTAGTCCTTGCCAAACTCCACTGGCTCTCTGTCACAGAGCAGGTCAACTTCAAGATCCTCACTCTAGTGTTTAAACTTTGAAACTCCCTCCCTCAACTTCGCCCCCATCTTCAGGTCGTATCTGACAACCTTCCATTTTGACCCTGCCTACGTCACCTTTTGGCTATTGCTAAATCAATTGAGTTCCCCAGACATCAATCAAATTGTATCATTTCCCAGTTTGACTGCACCTAGTCAGGATGCATCTGTGAACAGTTCCAAGTCACCCTGATATTATGTCCTGGAGACAGTGTGGAGGAATTGCAAAGGTCAATTTTAGCACAAATGGCAGGACATTGTTTTTACCCCGAAAGTAATTAACTGCTGGACCAGGTTACCAGGAAGGGTGGCTGATGCCAGGACACTGGACTCATTAAAAAGTAGTTTGGTGCTGTGATGGGAGGTTGTGGGGTGTTTATTCAGGAAAGACGAGACAGATTGGCCAAACTTCTTCATCCAAACTAATGAACTACTATTGAAACACTTCATGTGATTCTCTCCAATCTGCCCATAGAACAGTTCAAGGCATATAACACAAGTGCAATGGATGCACAACTTAAAGTAACCTAATTTAATACAAATGGTCTGCTCATTGCTCAAGCTAATTCCATCATTTGTTATCTATCAGTCGCAAGAAGTCATGGTGAAGGCAGACACAGATAGGCAAAGCTGAAGACTGCATGTGACACAATAAGTATTTCAGCTACACTAGAGAACCAGATCAATATCTGAAGAAAGAACAGGTAAAAAGTATTGATGGGATTGTTTTTAAAAGAGCCACCACAGTCATGAGGGGCCAAGTGGCCTGTATAAAACTGCAAAACAAAACATTTGATATTTCCATTGATAACACTGGCTTTTCCTCATAATATACAGAGGTCAAAATAAGAACAAATGGTATTTTTGTAAAAATAAAATTTCCAAGGAAGCCAGTCATTTATATAAAAAGCACCTGTAAAGTGAATAACATCTGACACCTTCCCCAAAGTACATTTTGTGCAGTCAAGGATAATGACAGTAGCTCTGCGCCATTTTCTGTTTTACAATCAATTTTAAATTACATATATTTACATTGAAATCCAATTCCACCCCTTCCCCTATGAGTAGCATCTCATCTTTTACCTTCCGAATGTCCTCAAAGCTCTCGCCATTGACCATGTTCGTCATTTTGGGGGCTGCCATCTGTCTGCAAGCCAAGGCATTCTTTTGTTCCAGCAGCTCTTTCTGCTGCTGTTGGTACTTCAGCATCTCTGGGTTCTCAATAATGGTGGTGGAAAGCTGTTGTTCTGTTGTAATGGCCAAACTCTTGCCGTAGGTCTTCTGGTGAATCATGTTCTTCAAGATAAGGCCAAGACAAAAAGAGCCTTCAATGACCAGTCAGCAACATACATACTAATGCACTGAAGAGTAATGGAGAGAATATACCACGGCTATGCAACCCACCACCCAGGTAGCAAGCCCATATGGGCCCCATAAGGGACCAATTGGGTTGATCCATGCCCATATGGGCCCCACATGGGCTTGCTACCTGGGCATAGTCTTAAAGTTCTGCTTCAAAAATGTTTGACTCTTTTGATAACTGAAGCACTTTGAGAGGTCTCAAAGATATGATAAGGCGCAATATGAATGCCTTGGCTTCCAGGCAATATTATTATTATTATAACTGGATTTGCCTTTTAAAATCAATAATCTTTGCACTTGCAATTCATGTTTCATATAGCTTCCTCCACAAAGTATCTGAACCTCAATTAAGGTAGCTTGCCCACATCCTATCATCCTATTGAGACGTCTAGAAGACGTGAAAATCGCTATATCAAATGGAAAGATTATTATAGTTCCTCCACTGTGGTGGGTTCCTTGTAAAATCCCACTTTGCAACCAACCACAGCTGATTGCAAAGCTGTGAACATTAGACTGATGTAAAACTCTCAATACCAAGGCTCAGAAGAAATTTAAAAATGGTCTTCTTCTTGGATTACTGCACTAATTATTCAGCTCACTCAGAAACTAAGAGAGACCATTATAATGAAACCCATAACAAGGTCCTGTTGAAAGACATAACAGTTTCACTGCACTAATTCATGCAAACTCATTCGTGACTGGCAGATTTAGGAGCCCAGGAGCTCAGTACTGCGGCACACCCCACTTCAGTAAGCTTTGTTTGACGCCCATTTAAGCTTTGTGTTGGACTAGTTTTAGGACAGTTTTGAACATGTTGAACAACGAAGCTGGAGAGCAATTGAGCTGATGATAATAATCCTTGCATTTGATACAATGGCTTATCACGTCTTCAAAACGTCTCAAAGCGCTTCACAGAATATAATGTAAAGTGAATTGACTGCATATTTTGTGGACAAAGTGCTGCAGCCAATTAAGCACAGCAGTGTTCCACAAACATTTATGGATTGAGTGACCAATTTATTATTTTTCTTGAAGGGAATTTTCTTCCCGGAAAAGCGATCTGCCAATCAACTAACAATTGGTTCCTTCTAACTGCTAGGTAAAAACAGTGTGTGGAGTAAGAAAACTTGCCCAATGTTTCGCCCTGCCCAGGAGTCGAACTCAGGTCTCTCGCTAACAAAGCGAGTGCTCTAACCACTGAGCTACTGGGCAGATCACAACTACATGATTGGTACCTTTTCTTCCTCAGTGAGTGGATCACCAAGCTCCTCCTGTGAGAAGTCCAGAAACGCCACTGTGCCATCCATGGAGCACACCAGCATCCCCAGTCCAGTCAGGGTCCTGTGGCAGCCGCAATAGAAACATGTACATGATTAACAAGGGACACCTCATTGGTCCAGCATTTGACTGTGGGCCTGATGGTAATTTAATAAATGAGTTACATTTTCCAATGACCCAGACCCAAATATAGAAACAATCTGCCTTTTCCCTTTTCAAGTAGACCCGTACTTTATCCCAGTTATTTGTACAGACCTTCAGACATAATTACAATGCAATATACTCTGAGACTTGTATAAAAACTGTGCTGGAACGGAGTGAAAGAAAAGCTAGGATGGAGAGAGGATAGAACAGTCTCTTTCAGGAAGTCCACAGCCCAGTCTAGAGAATGAGATGAGCAATTAAACAGATACAAAAGCTCAATATGCCAAGCCACCCTCCCCCACCTTCCCTAGTGCCACAACACGCCAGCTACACCTTGTGGCAAGCAGCTGTCTGCTTTCTTTGCCATCTCAACACATCCTGTCAACCTTCTAGCTCAGCTGGGGCCCAGTAACCAACACACATTAAGTGGAAGTGGTTCCTTCCTTCCACTGGGACAATCAAAACAAAAACATCACAAGCTCGCGGTGCATTGCAGATCATCTTACCAGGAAATATCCATAATTGACTTGTCAAATAATTCATGAATCACCACCAGGGGTCGCTTCAAGCACGTTAGCTGTGGAAACAGAGATTGGTCAGGAATGAAACTAAACAAAACCTCTGCAAGAACAAATAGACATTCTACAGAGAACAAGGAACAGAATTAACCATATTTGGCTAAAGAAGCTGCCACAAACAAATATTGTTTCTCTTTTGCAAAACTGCATTTGTGCTTCAGCGTAAAAAATAATTATCACTTTTCAAATTCTAAAAATCTAAATGCAGAACCTGCCTAGGGCTGCTCTCATGAACGAGTGAATAGTAAACCTTATCCCCAAATTTAAATTACCGAATTAGGGATTGTGCACAAATAAGTCAAAAGTAGAAAGCGAGTGCTTGTCTAAAGAGCATGGATGATGAAAGCAAGGATTAGCAAGTCAGATCTAGTGGAATTGTGTTTATGCAGGTGATTGAACTGGAGGACAAGGGCAATGCAAAGAACAGAATTTACTTAGGAACTTCAAAGCCGTTTGATAAAATTCCATTAATGTATTTGGTTTTTCCAAAGAGAGACAATTGAAATTGTAGACTTGATGAACTTCCAGCATGATGGATGCAATACTTGGTAAAGGGTTGGTCACAGAAAGCAGAGCTATTGATAAATAGCAAAGCATCTGTTCTTTGGCTTCGGTTAGTCTGTGATGATGTCACCTTAGTGTCCTCTTGTCATCAGTTTAATGAGGGTCATTCACATTCAGATACATACTGGTTTATAAGGAATCTTTTTCTAATGCAGTATTTCAAGACAAGAGGCAAGTAACATTCATCTTGTTTGAACTCGTGAGTAACCCCACACATTCAATCTGTTTGTGTTTTGATAAGTTAGGAATTTTTATTTAGTTGACGCAAAATTATTTGTCCTATTGCTATATTATATAGCATGTTACAAAAAAATATAATCTCAAAAGAGGGTTGGATGAAAAAGTCCTTCAACACACTCTAGGATAACAACAAAATGTTCTTGCGGTTGTAGCATTAAGGTGTCTCTTATATGAATCCAGTAATCTTTGCCTCAACCACAATTCCTGGAAACACATTTGAGCTTTTGCTTACTTTCTCTACAAAGGAATATTTCTTGAAGTCAGTTTAAAAATTGCCCTTTGCATCCTTCACACCTGTGACTTCTCAACTATGCAGTATACTGCCATCTTATTTCATTTATTCACTACAATATTTATCTGTATTGAATTTAGATTGTGAAAACACAGAGCCCAAAGTAAAGGACGCTCAAACAGATTATACAAAGGATTCTTATTATTTCAGAAATTTTCAAACAACAACTTGCACTTATATGGCGCCCTTCACGCAAGGTAGCATTCCAGAGCGCCTGAACAAATAAGCAGATGTATAGCAGTCAGGTAGATGAACATGCTTTTAAATAGATAAGAGGTTATTCAGCGCATGAAATGCAGCAGACACAATAAGAATAATCCTTGCATTTGATATAGCGCTTTTCACATCTTATCAACGTCTCAAAGCGCTTCACAGAATATACTGTAAAGTGAAAACAAAACACAAAATACTACAGATGCTGGGAATCTGAAACAAAAACAGAAGTTGCTGGGGAAACTCAGCAGGTCAGGCAGCATCCATGGAGAAAGGAAAAGGAGTCAACGTTTCGGGTCTACAACCCTTCGTCAGAACTGAGGGTTCTAACGAAGGGTTGTAGACCCGAAACGTTGACTCCTTTTCCTTTCTCCATGGATGCTGCCTGACCTGCTGAGTTTCCCCAGCAACTTCTGTTTTTGTTTCATACTGTAAAGAGAATTGACTGTACATTTGTGGGTGAAACACGGCAGCCAATTGTGCACAGCAGTGTCCCACAAATAGTCATGGATTGAAAATGACCAATTTTTATCATTGTGATTTTTGGGGGATGTATTATTATTAGGTGTGTTGAGTAAGGAAATTTGTCCAAGGTTTCGCCGTGACCTGCCTGGATTCGAACACAGTCTCATGCTTGCAAGGCGAGTTACAGGAGCTCCACAATAGAGCTTGGCCCTTTATAAACAACCGAACTTACCCAAACTGAGAGTGACCGGTCCTTGCTGCCCACTGCACAGCAGCAATACGGGCAGCTTGGCTTGTTGGAGCTTCCATTCCGTGGCTTTTTCTTGAAGATCTTGGGGTTAAATTTCTGACAGCATGAAACAAAAATTCAGTCATTACATCAGAGATGATGGGCTTACATCACCTTCCAGCATAAATGCAACCTATTGCCACGTGACTGGCCCTCTCTCTGAATGGTGCTCTTCCCTGAGACATGATTCAACCCTCTGGGACATGCCTCAGCTAGCACTGCACTCCACTCTCGCAATGACAAGCTGAAAAAATTCATACTTTATATTCACAATGGTGCAATTTAATAATAAGCCGACATGGATGATTTCTCAACAGCCTTCCACACCTACAAGAATCCTATTAGACCAGCGCCACTCACTGAAAGATAAAACAAATGGGAGCACAATAAAATTATTCAATAAAATGGATCATTTATATCAGGCTAAATTGTAACAGATGCAGGAAAGGGGCATATCGGTTTTCTCACCAGAGAAAAGGCTTTCAGTGGGTTTGAATTCACATTTTATCACAATCAAAATCATGAACCCTTTCACCATCTTGCTAGTTTATCAGGAATGGGCTGTCTATCTATTGTTAAAGAGGGCCAACCCTTTCACCATTTTCATTCTATTTATAATGACTAGACATCCTATACATGATCCACCCACTCTCTTCTGTCAGATTCTGGAGAGCTGATGAACAGGAAAGGAAACTTCTTGCACATCTCGCATTTCGCTCACAAAATATACAGTCAATATACTTTATAGTATATTCTGTGAAGCGCTTTGAGATTTCTAGAAGACGCAATAAGGCACCATATCAAATGCAAAGATTATTGTTATTATCTTCAGGAATGCCGAAGACAGGAATCTCTCCCTGAGCAAGATTAATGCAATTTGCACAAAATTATATAAAAATGTAAAGATTATCACCTGTTTTAGAGCAACTGGAAATATTCAGGTGACTACAATTTTAAAACACAAGGAAGAAGAAAAATAATAATCCTTGTATCTGATGTATCTCCTTTAACATTGGAAGAATTGCTCAAAGCACTTCACAGGAATTTACTTTGTATGCGAACATGATAGCCAATTTACACAGCAATGTCCCACAATCAGCCAGGAAGTGGTTGACCAAGTTTAGCTGGAGGGTTGTTGGCCAGAACAATATTACCCCACAAAGAAAATGACTTGCACATCAAAGGAGTTAAAAAGTGATTGTGCACGGCAATAAAAATCAAACATACTGACACATTCAGTATGGTTTGAGGCCTGCCTCTCTTTCATGCCTTTCAGAACAATTTGATTTGCATGTGAAGACCCATGATTATGTGTAATGGACTCCCCAAGACACATCCATCTTGCAAGAATAATAATAAAATCATCCTTACCATTGATATATCACTTTTCACATCTTCTAGACGTCTCAAAGAGCTTCACAGAATATACTGTAAAGTAAATTGACTGTATACGGGTACACCTCGCTTAATATTGCTTTGGTCAACGTTGTTTTGTTATTTCATTGCTAATACATAAGGGGACACATATTAATTTAACGTTGCAAAGTTCGTTATTATGTCTTTTGCTCAGGTGAAAATGAACTACTTTGGGTAGTGTAGGCATACATAGATGCTGAATGTCCAGTATTCTTGTGCGGGTTCGCTTAACGTAATTTCGCTTAAAGTTGCACTTTTCACGAACACAACTGCGATGTTAAGCGAGGACTAATTGCATTTGTGGGTGAAATGTGGCAGCCAATTGCACAGAGCAGTGTCCCACCGTTATGGATTGATATTACCAATTTTTTTTGTAGGGGGAGAGTGGATTATTAACAGGCGTGTGAATTAAGGAAAGTTGCCCACGGTTTCTCTCTGCTTGGAAATGAACCCAGGTCTCTCGCTTGCAAGGCTCGACAGAATGCCTTGCACGGCTCTTGTCCACTGGCACTGGTTGAACTGGTTTTACAAGTATGGAGCAAGAGTAGCATATGTGGGAGATGATTGGTGGAGCTGTGATGGTCAGAGCACATGGAATGATGGACTGCGGGTTAACGCTTGCAAATGGTGGCACTACTGGGAGACTAATCACAATCGGGTGTGTTAACAAGCGAAGCTTCCCATCACTGAAGGCCAGTCCTGCAGTGGGTAGGCTGAATAACAGGCAGATAACATAGCACTGCTCTACAGCAGCCCATTCACACTCAAGCGCAAGCTCACAAAACAGACAACAACAACAACAATTTACATTTATATAGCGCCTTTCACGTCGGGAGGACTTCACAAGGCAAGGAAGGAGGCCCCAGGGGGAAAGAGGTGCGCCGCTCACAGTCTCGTAAGAGGAAGCAAGTGACATAGAAAGTGACTTAGGAAGAAGCGTGCTTGCTCTTGAAATATGTTCCCAAGGTGAAGCGAAAAATCTAGCTATATATAATACTGTTAGCCATTGTTGGGAGGAGCTTTACCAAGAGCATAATGTTGATAATTAACATGGAGTACATTACTGAAAAAGGCTGAGAACCACTGTTCTAGATGTCACAAAAGCACTTCACAAAATATACTGTAAAGTGAATTGACTGTATATTTGTGGGCTCAGTGCCACCTCTGGAAGCATTGCGGGCTGTGTTCAAGCAGCATGCCTTGAATTACATTTTTTGAGACCCTCGAGTACTTTCTGCACCTTTATACCTCGCTGTTTAATTTCTTATTTACTTCAAACTGCTTGTCCACGATGTGGGACAGAGCTTCTAGAAACCTCTCAATTGTTGCAGATGGCAACTTAATGTGCAGAGCGTGGGCCAGAAAAGGAAGTTTCTGCAACATTCTTCCGCTACGTTCCACACTTGTTTATGGCAATATTCTTATGTGCTAAGCTCAGCCTGGACCCATCATTTTCCATGTAGCCGATCACCTACAGCTCTCTCAGGCTTAGCAGCTGCTGTCTGGGATAGATGATCTGGCGCTTAATTAATTCTTCCAAACAAGAGAGGTAGATCTTGAAGATAGCAACAGCAGTCAGTGAATCAATATACTGTTTCATGTCTGCCCTGTCTACAAAGCCCATGTCAATTATCTCAGTGATGTTGGAAGTAGTCAGAATCACGATGATGGGGTACTTTTTGTGCCAGCACAGCATTCACCACTAGGATAATAATAATAATACAGGTACCCCGCCCACGGCCTCGTCAACCGCGAAACTCACACATCAACGGTTTGCTAAATGCGACAACCCTTGCAAACCACGGCTTATAACCCTGGCTTATCCACGGGTTGTAACACTAACACTAGCATTTAGCGCTAAGACCCAGTGGCATCAACCAGTCTCGATGTCGCTTTGCGCTAGCGTTTAGCACTAGGACCCAGTTGCAATGTTGCAATCAACCAACGACAACACTTCTCTCTTAGGATTAAGGTAAATACAGTAACATGATTTTATTGTAGCTTCTCTGCATCCTCTCTCTGTGTGTAAGTATATCTCACCTCTCTATTTCACCTTCTCTTCCCCCCACCCACTTCTCCCCCACCCTCTTCTCTCTGACTCACCTTCTCTCTCTGATTCACCTTTTCTTCCCCCCACCTCCCTTCCACCACCCCCCTCCCCCACCCCCCTCCCCCACCCCCCTTCTCTCTCTCACCTTCCCTCTCTCAACTTCTCTTCCCTCCACCCACCCCCTCCCTCTCTGTGCATAGATCAGTCAGTCAGTCAGACAGCGCCCCCCAACCCTCCGTGTCACCCACCTCACTTTCTCCATTGATTTCTCTCTCTCTCTCTCTCTTTGTGTAGATGAGTCAGACAGTCCCCCAGCCCTCCGTGTTACCCCCCCCCACCACCACCCTCCGTGTCTCTCTCTTTGTCTGTGTGTAGATCAGACTGTCCCCACAGCCCTTCGTGTCACCCCCCCCCACCACCCACCTTCACCCTCTGTGTCTCTCTCTCTGTGTAGATCAGTCAGTCAGTCATACAGTCTTGCGAATTGCTGCAGATCCTGGCAGCCAATGCGCCAAAACTTACTCCCCCTATCCCCATGTATTTATAACTGAGTATTTTTTTTGGTGTTTAGTTCTACAAAACATAAACTTACTTCCCCTATCCCCATGTTTCCCATAGGGCCCTGCATTTTCCAACCGCGATTTTACCAACCACGGAGGATAAGAGGAACGTATCCCCCGCGGTTGGGGAGGGATACATGTAATCCTTGGATTTGATGTAGCGCTTTTCACATCTTATCGACGTCTCAAAGCACTTCACAGAATATACTGTAAAGTGAAGTGACTGTATATTTGTGGGCTCACTGCCGCCCCTGGGAGCATTGCGGGCTGCGGTCAAACTCGCCACCTCATCGATTAAAACAAACACGGGATCTTGGAATCCGAGATTAAATCCCAAATGGTTCGAAACACCTTCGTAACAAGTTTTCCACTCTCGGAAAACCATTTACAAAAGAGACTGTGGCTGTTGATTACTATCAGCTGCCCGTAACGGTACCTGCCAGATAATAAGAACGGTGAGTTTTTGCGCCAGTGCTTTGCGCAAACATATTTTGGCAGGACCCTGGAGGGCCCTGCAACAGCTCAACCCGATTCCAAGCAATCAAATTACTGTCAACCTTTCTATCAGAAAACAGCACGGTGGTCGAAATATAGTCAAGCAGTTGTGATTTCACTTTGTTGTTGTTTACCAGGCTCTCCCAAAGATCATGGAATTCACCAGCAGGTAAAAGCCAGTTGCTTGCTGCAGGCACATTGTCTTCTTCACCCTCGAGAATGATGTTCAGTGACATTATGTGGCATAATCTCAAAGTTATTTGAATCAAACACCAACAGAACAGCCCAGCAATAGAGACCTTAGAGAACTGCAATTGAAACAAATTAGACCTAGCATATCCAGGTAAACTGGCAAATGCAATCGATTTTACCAAATGCAACCCTCCAAAAAATTCCTCTTACAGCAAGACATTGACAAGCTGGATAGATGCATCATGGAATCCTACAGCTAAGTGGTTAGAGCACTAGCCTCGCAAGTGTTCTATTCCTGGCAGGGCGAAACCTTGGGCAAGGTTGTTACTCTACACGCCTAACAATAATCCCTCAAGAAAAAAACGATAATAATTTGTACTCTCAATCCACGACTCTTTGTGGAACACTGCTGTGCGTAATTGGCTGCCGCGATTCACCCACAAAAATACAGTCAGTTCACTTTATGGTATATTGTGTGAAGCGCTTTGAGACATCTCAAAGAAATAAACAGATCCACATCAAATGCAAGGAATATTATTATTATTAAGCTTCTGCTTTTTCTCATTATTAAATAGACTGAATGATCATTAGTGTGGAACAGCCAACCCAATAGCCAACCATAAACCTGAAAACTACAACTCCTTTCCCCCACCAAGACCAGTCTCAATTAGCCACTATTAGCTGGTCAGTAACTACTGCACTGGATGTATTTGCCAGTTTACCTGGATGGACGCTTCGTCAGAATAGCGGACAGTGGCCTACAGTACAGTAGTTCATTTCCACCCACTGGCGAACGACGTAATAGCGAACGTTGCGACATTAAAGAGATATATGTTCCCTATGTATCAGCAACGTAATAACGAAACAACATTGACCGAAGTAACATTAAGCGAGATCTACCTGTATATGCAGTGACTGTTTTTTGTGGGTGAATGCAACAGCCAACTGTGCCCAACAATATCCCACAAATAGTCATGAAGTGAATGACCACTTGTATTTGGGGCAATTGTTGGTCAGAACATCGAGAAACTCCCTTCCCTTTTTGAATAGACCTATGGATCTTTAACTTCCACCTGAACAGGTTAAACAGAGGCCTCGATTTAATGCCTCATCCAAAGAATGGCATCTCCAACAATTCAACACTGCATTGGAGTTTAAGCTTAAAAGTATATGAATCCCAAGTCTGGATACGGGGCTTGAACCCACAACCTTCTTACTCAGAAGTGAGAGCGCTACCAACTGAGCCAGGCTGACAATACACTAGCAAAACACTGCATTTCTTGAAGGAAGAAGGTCAGACCACCTACCACCACAGTCACAGCTTTCCGATGTCCAACAAAATCCATGTTTGTTTTCCAACCATCGCGTTCGATGATTTGTGCTGTAGGGCCTGAATTGTTCATGGCGTGAGCAGACACGAGGTAATGGCCATCCGGGGACCAGCTTAACCGCAGCACATGTGTTGTTCCAGCACACTACAGAGAAACAGAACAGTCAGACATTGAGACAACCCAAGATCTGCTAACCACACCTGGATTAGTGGAGTGTATGAAACCACTTTGTGTGTTGCTGTACACAGTTTGGGTTTCAATGCAAAACCTACACTGCTTAATACAGGCTTAGTTTAATTGCACAGTTAGCTTTGTTTAATTGCGTGGCCACGTCAACAACAATGATTATGATCAATGACTTGATGGCTGTGCTAATTCAGGCAGATTGGTTTATTCATCAACATGTCTTTTCCTGAGCCTATGGCTCCAAGCTTCCTTGATACAGTCAGGATAGAGAAAATTGCGGTTACTTCCATGTGGGTGGGAATGTCACTAAGGTATAGTAGATGTCAGCAAAGCTGCACTGCAATTTCCTGCAAAACCACAGATAGTCTTGAGAACAGTTTCTCACAAACATCCAAACAGTAACAAAGATAGCAGCAAAAAACTACTGAGCTCCAGGGCAATATCTCAAATGTCTGCTGACAGCACTTACTTCATCAAAGGGTTTGGTGATGTTCGTCTCTAGCTGCCAATCCAAGGTCCTCCATACTTTCAAGCTCCGGTCATCAGCCTGGGATGCGATATACTTTCCAACAGGATCCCAGGTGAGCCCTTTCACCAGTCCTGAATGTCCTCTTAGTGTTGCAATAATTTCTGCAAGAAAGGAAGTTGAAACATCATTAGCAATTGTGGCCCTTTAAACAATATGTGGACCCTGAGATTCATACTCAGCTACAGAATCACTAGTAACATTTAGAAATAACGTCTGATAATAAAAGGCCAGGATCTAATCAGATTTGAGATGACAGTTATTTTACTGTGGCTAAACCAAATAATAATAATAATTATCCCTGCATTTCATATAGTGACTAATCATGTCTTTGAGACGTCTCAAAGTTCTTCACAGAATATATTGTATGTATATTTTGTGGCAGAAATGTGGCAGCCAATTTCACATCACAGTGTCCCACAAACAGTAATGGATTATTGGATTATTATTATTATTTTTGGATTGTTATATCTTGTTGAAAAGATTCTCTATCATACTAGTTTAAATCCAGCTGCACTGTGAAGCATGTACATCAATCCAGTGTCATTTCCAATCTCACCTGGGAATTTTAGAGCATTCCAAATCACAATTGTGTTATCCACACTGCAGGAAGAGAGCCAGGCATCGTGGGGTGACCAAGACAAGTCCATCACATCTACATCACAAACAGAAGCCTCGGTCAATGAGCTGCACATAGGGACAACTACAGTATATGTGATTTAAGAAGCAGCACAGCCAAGATATGGAATGAGACAAGTGAAAGGTCCACTGCCTGCTATTAAATCTGAAGGCTGAATATAGAGTTTCAGGAGCATCAGCAGGAAATTTTTTGAAGGAACCTCATCATACACTAAAATACAACAACAACAAAATTACATTTATAGAGAGCCTTTCACGTCGGTGAAATATGCACGAAACACTGCAGATGCTGGAAATCTGAAACAAAACAGAAGTCGCTGGGAACACTCAGCAGGTTAGGCTGGAAAGAGAAAAGTGAACCAACGTTTCGGGTCCATGATCCTTTGTTAGGGGGCAGTTGTGAAATAGTGTGTTGGTGCTGCTGAGGGGAAAGGGCGAGAGAATGCATGTGTCAGCGCATGCTGGTGACAGTAGATTTCATGAGGCGACAAGAGCAGTGATCAGAGCACCTGAATTTCACGAAGGTGCCTGTAATCATGGCTGATGAAGGGTCGTGGAACTGAAACAATGACTCACTTTCCTTTCTCCATAGAAGCTGCCTGATCTGTTGAGTGTTCCCAGTGATTTCTGTTTTTGTGACTAAAATATGCACATTTCCTACTGGCTTAAAAAGGTTTTAAAAATGAATATTTGTACTTTTTCAATCCATTAAAAATTATTTTTCTTTAAACTTGGATCCCTACCATCCCCTATTCCAGATTAGGAGCAGGTAATCTTCCTGTTCATCTCCTGTTAACACTGCCATCCAAAGGGACAATGCAGTCTTGGCTGATAAGAGTAGGAAGTTTGCCAGACAATATTCTCCTATGCAGTTTAACTGGTTGTACTCCAGCAATCCCCAACCTGATGCTTATTCTGGGGACCAAAACCTTGCCTCTTGCCAATTCGCACCCAATTGTGTCACAAAATAGTTAAGCAGAGCGCCATGCCATCAGAAAGAGGGTATGCATTCCATTCCAAGACTCAAGGAAATCTCCATATGTTGGTGGCATATAAATGTAGAACTTTCAGTCTCAGTAGGTATGGTGATGCAATTCTGTGTGTTCCAGCATGAATTCAAGCAAGCAAATGGCTCGCAGACTATTCCCTATGCTCTTCAGGTATAACTGACTTCCAGGAGGTATGGAGACTGGAATTAATCCCACCCAGAATTAATTTCCGTCCAATCTTTCCTCCCTCCAGAAGACATTTCTTGATGCAACAGATTTAAAAGGACAAAAATGCGAAAACGCTGCTGAGTGTTCCTAACGATTTCTGCTGTTGTTTCAGATTTAAAAGGACAAAGGAATTCAATACAAGCTCTTACCCCCTGTATGACTTCTAAGTATAGAAACACATCTCCATTGCTCCACATTGGCTAGTTTGCTACTGGAGCCAAAAACACTGCTTGGTCCGATGTACCTGTCAAAAACAATCACACTCTTACCACCATGCTAACACCATAACTATATAATCCGTAACTTAAGTCTTTCACATTCTGATCTTTCTCAACCAAGCTGGAGTGATCCCAGAGTTGGAAGGATTTGCATTTGTTCTTGTTTACTAATCAGAAGCTGTACAGCGGCAGAAAGCCATCGGGCAATTGCAGCGCGGTAGGTTCCGTTGATCTTTGCTGCCAGTGTTCGGCCAGTAGATTCAGTATCATTGGGTAATGCACCTCCACAAATTCAGCTGTACATCCAACTCTAACGAGGTAGATGTACATTAAAATTGAATGGTATAAGTCACACTTTATCTTGTATTGGTGAATACATTGGCACCCACAGCAATACACAGTAATTTCAATCCATAGGATGGAGCTATAAGAAGTACTGGATAATACCTCCAAAAGACATTCCTGTACATTCTGCACTTGTTTAACTTTGCAAACACACTCCTAAACCTCAGCCTTGCCTCAACACATTCTTGTACACAATTTACATTGTTAACTCCAAGCTTAACTCTCACCTAATCCTGACGGGTCGCTTCTCTTTGTTTGTTAACAAGGAGAACCAGCCCGTCAGGATTAGGTCAGTGTCAAGCTCGGAGTGTTTGTCAGTTTGAGAGTTTGACTCACGCAGCTCTCTTCCAAAGCATGATCAGCTTGTCATCTCCCCCCGACGCCAGGTACAGTCCGTTATTGGACCATCGCACACAGTTGACACAGGCTGCAGGAAACAAAGAAAATAACACATTGTCCACTTAAGTGCAAGGACACATCAGTCGCAAAATTAATTTTAAATTGAATGGGTGTAAAATATCATCTAAAAATATTTTAACTGGGTTGTCTTTGAAGGAGCTCATTCATTTAAATTGCTACATAGCCCTGACGATTGTAGTGAGATAAATCCAGACATTCTACATATTACCTGTGAGGGTTGACAGGCAAGCCTACTCCTGTAGACTCTACTGTAGAAACATCTGTCTCAGAGAAGGCAAGGTTCTCTTAGATTTAGGATCAGAGAGATGAAGAATCTCCTACATTTTTAACACTTTTGTTTTGCTATAAAACTCACTAACACTCACTGCACAAATAAATGTAAATGTTGAGCTTATTACACAAGTGAATATGCACCTGGGTTTATGGGGAGACGTCCACCTTAAAAACAGTCCTGAATAAACAAAAGCATGCTGATCCTTAGACAGGATTAAGACAAGCGATTTCTATGGATCTGCTCCATCACACTGTAGCTTTCAGAAGCCCCCTATCATAAGAGTCACCCAAACAGTTTTAACTGCAGCAATAGCCCTGCCTAGGTGTCGTCTACACTGGAAAGTTTATTTTGAGAATAATTTAGCTTTTTAGGAAACAATCCTGACTGAATATAATTTCTAAGTACAGGCTGATCCTGTTACAAGGGACCCATTGAGCATGTGACAGCTGTAGAGCAGGTGTATTGTGGACTTGCTGTACAGAAAGGTTGGTACAATATGAGCGGTGATTGGCTAATGCACGTGCATAGCACATGGGAAGTGACATCGGCAACAACCTGATGATCTGGAAGCACTAATCTGTGCCTTGTTATAACATGGGGTTCATGGACCTCAAATCCCCATATAACGGGAGTCAGCTAGGTTCCATAAAATAGAGCAAGTGTCATTTAACGGGTTGGAGGATCTTTAAGGCAGTTGGCACTAATTTTCCTGAGCAACTTTTGTATCTGTATTTAGGTTTTCACGTACCCAAGTGGTTATCCATTTGGCAAAGCATTTTGGGGATATTCTCATTCTTCTCGTCTTCCTCCCGCACAACTGGTGGCATGTTCCAAATAACAACCTTCCCTGAATCCTCGCCTGTGCCCGGAAATTAAACACAAAACAGAGCAAAGTAAGAAAAACAATCCAAATCATTGTCCGACAGCCAAACAGTTCTGTTGGGAAAGAGCCAGAGGGAATGTGGGAGGTGGAAACGAAATGTACAACTATCACATCTATTCACAAAGAAAGTTTGCATCTTCAAGGTTAAATGGTCGAGGTTCACTTTCACTGAGATAGCTAAAGAGCATCAGCAATCTTGCAAAGGCAGATGGATTTTGCAGCACAGACTAACCTTACCAGGGAAACCAATGAGTGTAATTACAACGAAGAATCTAACCAGGGAAGCCATAGGGTAACTCAAGGGTAAGGGTAACTCCTAGAAAGTTAGTCACTCTACTCTGCACTGCGATATGGAATAATCTACTTAATCAAGCGCATTGGGATGTACTCCTGACATCAAAGGCACTATAAAGAAGTCATTTTGTATTGTTTGTATCAACAGTGAATCTAAAGTGGAAAAAATAATTAACAAAATTAACGTTAACAAATCCACTGCCACAAGGATGGAATGAGGTGAAGCAGCCTCCATGTGGGATATTTCTGAGCTACAATTCCATATGCACATTGTAAGCAGCTCACAGTCACACTCTTACCTTGTCCACCTGTTGCAAACTTTGTTCCATCGGGATGGATGTCCACGGAAAATATTGGCTTACCTGCAAAAGAAAACACCATTTACTGAAGGGAAGGGTACATCGTATACTTATCACGTATCTGAAGCGCCCTGAGACGCTGTCTGGCGTGGAGAGCACTATATAAATCCAAGTTTTTGGTTACCCATGTCCACTACACAAGAAATTGAAAGGCAGCATTTGCTCCTCACAGCGAACCATTTACATCAGCACTATTTTGAAGGATGCCACCAAGATATTACCTTGCCAAGAACTAGGAGAGCGCCTATATGCACTTATATCTTTCCTAAGAAGCTCATGTTTCCGACAAACACAGTGGCATATCAACACAAACAAATTACATTGATATGAAGCCTTTCATGTCGGAATGGCGTCCCAAGGTGCTGGAAGTAACCAAACAAGAATGTGGTGAGGCACATTAATGCAACATAATAATAATCCCTGCATTTGATGCAGCGCTTATCACATCTTCTAAATGTCTCAAAGCACTTCAGAGAATACATTGTGAAGTGAATTGACAGTATATTTGTGGGCAAAACTTTACTCACAGCAGTGTCCCACAAACAGTCGTGAATTGAAGTGACCAATTTTTTTTCTTTAGGTTTTATTATCAGGTGTGTGGAGTAAGGAAACTTGCCCAGGATTTCGCCATGGGATTCGAACCCAGGCCTGTCACTTGCAAGGTGAGTGCTCTAACCACTGAGCTACACGGAATTCATATTCACAATCTGACTGAGTTGTGTTGCATTGCTAGCTCTCACAGTCAAATACCTGTTAACACTCCACTGTCCTTATACATTCAGAACAACACGGGTGAAATATCAGAAACCAGCAATGTACCTCATCATAAATAAGTGCATTTCGACGAGAAGGGAAGGGATAACAAGCAAAGTAGCCCTTGAACATAAGGAATTAATAACCAATCAACATTCACTGCTCAGACTGCTAGTGCAAACACCAAATTCACTGTATTTCCAGTCTCCCTGTTTTCCTTGGATGTATTCACTTTTAATACTACATTTTAGCTTTCCTGTTTCATCAGTCCAAGGTTTTAATATAAACCCTTCATTTCTATATATTGGCCAGACGATGACTCCATTTTACTCAAGGTAACATTTCAAAATTAACATAACAAACGTGTGGGTGTTGTACATTACACCAGCAAAACAGCATAAATAGGAACAGGAGTATGCTGTTCAGCCCCTTGAGCCTGTTCCACCATTCTATAATATCATGGCTGAAATGAAAACAAAAACAAAGCAAAATTATGGCTCAGATTTCTAGTGTAAGTACGACATTCACTCTGCACTGTAAACACACCTTGCTTCCTGTGGAATTTGCAAACTACAATCATCACTGAAGCGTTCTTTTTCCAAATTCCAAGACAACTATTCCGTACATACTTGTCCTCCATTCTTACTGCATTTAAATCAAAACCCATGGAAACTGCCTCCGAGAGAAACTTCTTCTTTTCCAGAATGTCAAGTCAGTGGAACTCCCCCAGCTTTCTCCTGCAACCATTTGCTTTTATAAACCAAGATAGCTGACATCTAATCACAATTTCCTCACTTATCTTACTCTCTGCTCTATTCTTTGCAACTTTGATATTGTCCTGCACCACGGACCTTCGCTGTAATAATAATCCTGCATTTGATATAGTACCTTGTCACGTCTTTGAGATGTCTCAAAGGGCTTCCTGGATATACTGTAAAGTGAATTAACTGTATGTTTTTATTCACGTAGATTCCTGAATATAAAATAAGTATGTACGGTGACGAGAGTAGTGACTAAATTCTCTTCCTTACAAATTCCCTGCCAATATGCAAATACATTGACTTGCATGCACAATCCATTGTAAATATTAATTTTTAAAAAACACAATGAGGAAGGGCAACCTGGATATATATCTATTTATGCACAAATGAGATGACTGGATCTCAGCAAACTTTGCCCATTTTAGCAACAGCAACTAGAAGGGTAAAGAACAACCAATAAGAAAAATTCCTTTCGCTAATTTACTCCCATCCTTCTTCTCCAGATAGTTTTATGAACTCCTGTCCTTTCACTGGGCAGAGATTCCTGTCCATTTACTCCATATTGCAGCACAGTATGGAGCTCAACTGAACTGTCATTTCCCCATTCTTCTGCCTCAGCAGTGACATTAACGACAGTCTTGTGAAACAGACAACGCCTTGCGAAACAACAACACAATTAAACACACCTTCAAATTAGCCAGAGGAGCAAATAAATTGTTCAGAGCAGAAAATTACCATTTGTAAACACAAACAGGCAGTGTTTGAATGCCACATATTTTAAATCAGACATTTTACAAAACACAAGTGCGGAGTTTTCTGTAAATTTGATTTCCCTCATGTGCTTCATTCGCTACTGCCGACTTCCCACTCCCGAAAACGTTACTTCGAACTAAACCAAACACATCTCCTCACTGTGCTGACATTTCTTCATAGCGGTTTCAGAATTACTGTATTTTTCTCAAGATATGAAAGATGTGGAACGTCAAAACGCGTCAAGGCGCAACATGACAGGCACCGGTCGCAAACTGTGGACCACATTGTCAATCCACGAGACACTTCCGAAGGTAGCCACCACTAACTTGAACTTGGCTATTTGAAATATTGCTAATCACCTCTCTTTACCATACAAAACACAAACTGTATTGAGCTGGAAACGTGACAGCTGTTCGCACCAGCTCCGTCCCACAAACAACCATCAGGTGAATGACCAGTTGATCCGTAGAATGATTGGCCAGGTCACCAAAGGAAACTCCTCTCTTTAGGATCCTCGGATGGACTTGAAGGATGGCACTATTCCACGGACATTTGGTTTAACATTTCATCTGAAGTCCTCCGACAATGTGACGCTGCCTCAGCGGCAGACCAGAGTGCCAGCCAGGACGAGGAACTGAAATCCAGATGTGGGGAGAACTGCGACCAGAACCAAGTCAAACTGACGGCTGTACATCAGTCCAGAATGTCCTGTCCACCCTCACACCTCCAGATCTCTAAGGCAAGTCTCATCCTCGGCCAGTCTCCCCCCCCCCCCCCCCCGCCCCTCTCTCTCTCTCTCTCTCTCTCTCTCTCACCTGGACCAGTGTAAACTTCTGGTACAGCCTGAGCGCTGAAACCCCTTCAACTCAGCTCCTGTTGCTTTTAACCCATTCAAACCTCCTGTTTGGTTCCGGAGTCCCCCCCCCCCCCCCCCCCAGTCCCAACCTGACCCCAGCCTCCACCATCCTGACTCTCTGGTCAGTTGCAACCCCTGACCCGCCCCGGTCCCCAGCCTCGCCGCTCACCATTGTGATGGACCCAAGCTGGTTTCAGCAGCTTCATACTGTGCCGGCGGGCCTGGGGCGGGGGTTGGGCCTGGGGCTGGCCTTCCTTCTCGGTGGGTGTCGCTCGGTGTCCCGATGCTGCCCAGGTCTGTCCCTCCGCTCCCGCACCGGCACTTCCGTTCCCACCGGAACCGGGCGGCGCACTCATCACTCCGCCGGATCATAGAGCTGGGAACAAAGGTCCGGCTCCAAAAGTGCACAAGCCTCAAAGAGGGTGGTGAGGGGGGAGGGGGGAGGGGGGGGTGGGGAGAGATCCACTCACTGCTGGCGGCGCTATTACGCTTTCACCTCCATCACCGGCCTCTGGGGGGCGCTGCACCGGCACCTGTGCTCCCTGGCCGGGCTGCAGGGGGCGCTCTAGTGGATCCAATACCAGGTACCAATTGAGAACCCACTGATCAATCACATCGGGGTGATCAATATGTGTGATTCTCTCATCCGCAATATAGCCCGGGGTACAGTGACAGCGTTCATAGTTTCATTGAGATTTATTTCCTTAACCGAACCTGACGTTTCTGATGTTTCAGTTCACGTTCTGAAACGTTTTATTTCGATTTGAAGGCGAGAGACAGGAGCCCCGGAGAACGGCGAGGCTCCTGTATGTTTGGTGTGGGGGCGGAACCAAAAGTGGCGGAACTAAAAGTGGCGGAAGGTGTGCTGCAGCCGGACCGAGTTGGTGCGTGGAGCAGATTTGCTGGTGTGGGTGGGCGGCTGGAGGTGACCCGGAGTGAGGAGACAGATGTCCTGGTTTGTCCGAGCGGCCCGGGGGCTGTGGTGAGTATCCCGAGCTGCGGCCCCATTAAATACCGGTCAACGGCAGAGAATCCCGGCGCCACGTCCCCACCGTCTCCACTTTATCGCCACCAGTGGCCTCCCCTCCGGCCCCCGCTCTGTCACCTGTGGTGTCCCCCAGGGCTCTGTCCTTTGCCCCCTACTTTTCAATATCTGAGTCCTCCCCCCTGGGTGACATCATCCGCAGACACGGGATCAGCTTCCACATGTACGCGGATGACCCTCAACTCTGTGTTTCTGCCTCTACCCTGGACTCCAGGATAGCAGACAACAACAACAACAACAACATTACGTGTGTGTAGCGCCTTTCACGTGGGGAGGACGTCCTCGGGCGCTGGACACTTAATGTTTCAGACCCGAGCTGGGGTCCGGAGGGTGGAGGGGGTTTGGAATGAAGGAGGGTCTTGAGGCGGGACTTGAAGGAGGCCAGGGAGGGGTCGAGGCAGAGGGACCGCGGGATGGAGTTCCAGAGGCTGGGGGCAGAGTGGCTGAAGGCTCGCCCACTGATGGTGGGGCGGGGGACACGGAGCAGGCCGGAGCCCGCTGAGAGAAGGGAGCGGGCAGGTGAGAAGGGTCACAGAGGTAGGGTGAGGCCATGGAGGGCTTTGAAGACGAAGACCAGGATCTTGCATTGAATCCTCTGGGTGATGGGGAGCCAATGAAGTCGGGTGAGAATGGGGCAGACGGGATCATGGAGCTGGGAGTGGTAGAGGACGCGGCCCACAGAGTTCTGGATGATCTGCAGCCTGCGGAGGGAGGAGTTGGGAAGGCTGATGAGCAGGGTGTTTGGATGATGAAGCCTAAATGTGATGAATGAGAGTTTCAGCAGCCTGAGGAGTGAGGTAGTGGAGAAGTCAGGCAATATTGCGGAGGTGAGGGAAGGCAGAGCGGATCACGGCTTGGATCTCATAGAATTGTACAGCGCAAAAGGAGGCCAGTCGGCCCATTGGGTCTATGCCGGAAGAAAGACAGTTTAGGATCGAACAAGTCACCTAAGTTCCTGACTGGGTTGGTGAGATGGAGTGTGCAACCATGATGCTGCAAGTGCCTGATGTGGGAAGGCACTGGCGCGAGCCAATCAGAAGGGCCTTGGTTCTTGTTGACATTCAACTGTAGAAAGTTAGCTCTTATCCAGGACATGATGTCTGATAGGCAGTCTGTCAGGACAGCAGTGATCCTGGAGTTGAGGGTAGGGGCAGAAAGATTTTGGGTGTCATCCCCATACATGTGGAAGTTGACTGCGGTCTGCGGCTGATGTTACTATGTGTTATTGTCCTGGATGAGAGCTTACATTCTACAGATGAATGTCAATAGGACTGAGGTCCTCCTGATCAGCTTGTGCCCTACTTGTTTGCCTCCCCAACTCCTCCTTCCATAGACTGCAGATCATCCAGCACTCTGCAGCCTGTGTCCTCTCCCGTACCAAGCTCTGCGAACCCATCACCCCCATTCTCACCTGACTCCACTAGCTTCCCATCACACAGAGGATTCAATTGAAGATCCTAGTTTAACGCCTTCCATGGGCTTGCTCCATGGCTCTGCGCCTCCCAACCTATCTGTTACCTCCACATCCTCTACCCCACCCACCCCACCATTGGTAGGCAAGCCTTCAGCTACTCTTCCCCCAACCTTTGGAATTTCCATCCTGCAATCTCTGCACTTCACACCTTCCCTAGTCTCCTCCAAGTCCTGCCTCAATATCCTCCTCTTCAACCATGCCATCGGTCACCCCCTTCCCTCCACCCTCCCCAAACCCTGCTTGGGTCGGAAATACTGACTGTCCAGCACCTTGGGACACCCTTCCCACCTGAAAGGTGCTATAAAAATGTAATTTTGTGGTTGATGTAAAGCGAATCTGAGTGCCTCCAAGGGCAGTTGACGTGAAAGGAGAAACATGACCCTGGTTTAGTGCTGACATTAAAATAATTATTATTATTCTTGGATTAAAAATAGAGCCCTCCAATGTCAGGAAAGTGCTTTCTAGGATGTATTGCAAAGTGTAGTGACTGTAGAACAGTCTAATAGGACCTCAATTAAAAGTAGCAAAATATATTTTCTTGATTCAATATTTCTTGATTTATGGCACAAGTTTTTAAAAAATGTAATGATGAAAAAACTGAAAATGCACTACTATCATTGTTTCTTCTCCTAAAGCCTCCGTGGAACATGGATTACTCCAGTTCGATGTGGTCATTGGCAGATGTCCATGTTGGCGCTCAGAGAATCCTTACCTATGAGGTACAGTATATAATATGGAATATACATTGCATGCAGAGCTACCAGTGTGTGTAGCATAGTGCTCTTCTTACTGTATAATTTACATATAAGTGACTATTCTAGTCACACAGGCAATAGCTTACCTTAGCTATCCAGTTGGTAGTTTGGTTATTTGTTTGAAGATCATCATCCAATTCTTTCACTCAGTTATTCAGGTTTATATTTCCCTCCTCGGTCAAATTTACCTACCAAAGTTTCAAATGTTTTGGCTGCTCATTCATTGTAATTTATAGGATGTTTCTGCTTCAGTGATTTTAAAAAAAGTGAATCTTAATACAGTATATAAATTAGTTATATTAAAAATAGCAATATCTTAAACGATCAGGAGTATGTATTTAGTTAATAACAACAGCTTGCGTTTGTATGGCCCCCTTCACACAGGATAGCATCTCAGACTGCTTAATGAGCTTGACAGGGAGAAAGCAGAGGTGACCAAGGAGGCACTGTAGAAGAGGAAGGTCTTCAGGTGCACTCTGAGACATTTAGAAGATGTAAAAAGCGCTATATCAAATTAAGGATTATTATTATTATTGAAGGGAGTGATGTTGCATAAAGTCCCCATGATTCTCATGAGACCAGAATGGTGTTTTCCCCATCACAGGAAACACATGAGGTTTCCTGGGAAGCAGACTAGAAGTAGAATATCTGGAAAACTACCAGCAGTTCTTGTATCTGTCTTCTTGCTTGGGAAGTAATGAACAAGCAGCGATGGCGGTTGGGGAGATGGGAGGCCCACATCTTCAACCATCATGTGCGTTGGATTTTATACACAGAGCTGAACCCAAGAAAAAGAAGAGAGTGGATCCAAGGAGGGATCAAGCAGCGAAAGATCGTCTGAAGAAGAAGCTAAAGAAATTGGAACGCGTTCCTCCAGAGTTGATCCCAATTGAGGATTTCATCACCCCTTCAAAGTACCTCGATGAATCTAGGTGTGTTGATGGTCCATGATCATTGCAGAAAGAAATTCAAATGTTTTTAGTTAGCGTCCAGCGTTCATGTTAGGACAACAAAATGACACTTGTATAGCGCCTTTCACGCCAGGAGGATGTCCCAAGTTCGTGTTAGAATACATCTTTCTCCACCGTAGTGAAGATGTCAATCAATTGGAAATGCAGCTGGCACAAAGGAGGCTCTGGGGCTTCGTTAGAGAAAACTGGGATAAGGAAAATTGACCAAAATATGGGAGAATGGAGAAGGAGGTTGTGGCAATAGGTAGTGGGGTCCTGTAGCTCAACGGTTAAGAGTGGTTTGCCGCACAACAAACAGCAACAATAAAATTACACTTGTATGGCGCCTTTCACATCAGGAGGACGTCCCAAGGCATTGAACAGTTAGTTTGGGATCCGAGGATGGGTTGGGGAGCGTCGGGGAAGGAGGAGAGTATGTGAGGGGGAAGAGTTAGGAGGGGAACCGAAGGCACGGTCAAAGAGGAAGGTCTTGAGACCGATTTTGAAGGAGGAAAGGAAGGAAGCGAGGCAGAGGGACTGCGGAATGGAGTTCTAGTGTGGGAGCAGAAAGACAGAAAGCCCGGCCACCGATGGTTGGGCGGTTTGGGCGGTGGACACGGAGCAGGCCAGAGCTTGCTCAACGGAGAGGACAGGCAGGCTGATAGGGAGACAGCAGGTGAGAGATAAGCGGGGGCAAGGCTGTGAATGGCCTTGAAGGTGAGGACGAGGATCTTGAATTCAATCCTCTGGGGGATGGGGAGCCAGTGGAGACGGGCGAGGGTGGGAGTGATGTGGTCGCGGTGCCTGGTGTGGTAGAGTACACGAGCTGCAGAGTTCTGAATGATCTGCAGCCTGTGAAGGGAGGAGCTGGGAAGGCCAACGAGGAGAGAGTTCCCGTAGTCGAGCATGGAAGTGATAAAGACAAGAATGCCTTTCATAATGCCCATCACAAGCAAGAGACTTGGGTTTTATTCCGGACAGGTCAAAATGTTGGGCAAGTTTCATTACTACACACACACACCGCTGTTTACCTAGCAGAAAGTAGGAGCCCGATTGGCAGACCGCTTTTCCGGGAGTAATTATCTTTTTTAAAAAATAATATTAAATTGGTCACTCAATTCACAACTGTTTGTGGGACACTCCCGTGAGCAATTGGCTACTGCATTTAGCCCACGTAATAAATATAGTCAATTCACTTTACAGTACATTCTGTGAAGCTCTTTGAGACGTCTCAAAGGTGCGACAAAGCGCTATATCAAATGCAAGGATTATTATTTATAGAAAGAAAGTGGTGGCTGTTATCTTCTAAACTGTAGGGAGATGAATCTTTTGATATAGATTATATTATTCTAGATCAGACTCAAATGCTGTCAGCGATAGATAATTTATGGCGATGACCAAACGCATCTATCACTTCTAATATGTTGCTTGTGCCGACAGAGTCCGAGACCCTCCTGAACTGACCGTGGAGGAAAGCGAGAGACGAGCACTTCTGATGAAGGAATGGTCGCGGTATAAGCACAAGCAGCACAAAGAAGAAAAGGAAATGATTCAGTCCATGGTAGAGGCGCAACAGGATGCACTGCAAGCACTGCGGCTGGAGTCCGAGGAATTGTACCAGGCTGCCATTGAACGGGATGAAGGACTATTTCCATTGGAGTTACAAGGACCTAACTTTACTCCACCTATACCCAACTATCAGGCCCCTGAGGGCAAATATAACAACATCACAAAAGTATACACACAGTGACATATTTGTAATGTCAAGAGATTTTGATTATCCTTTGTGTTGATTTTTTTTTCTACGTACATAAAATGAAGATGGTGCACAAGTAATGCTACTGTGGCCATGTGAATATCATGCTTTGTATGCCAGTTTTAAGAGAATAATTTCTGGGGACAGGAAGAAGGTAGCTCTCATACATTTCATGCTGGGCTGTATTGCCAAACAGGAAGTTCCTGGTATGGCCACCTCCCTAGATAAGGCCGTGCTTGACAGATGTCAACTGACTAACAAGTTACTCTCCTCGGGGGTGGGGTAAATGGTCTTCTTGTTAGAACTGAATTCAAGGTGACATACTTGCCAACAGAACACCAGAATCCAGTTAATTCTCTAGCAGTCCAGGCCCTGAGCCAGGTGCCTCAGCTGGCCTTGGCGAGGCAGACCATTCCTGGGACCAATGATTCTTCCCCCTACAGCTTCCATTTATTTTGTAAGCCAACGCCTTGAAGGTTAAGGTGGTCTTACTAGACAAGCAGTGGAAAGCTTGCTAGGCGATGCTCAACGGCATACTACTGTATAAGAGATTTTTTTTTTTTTAGTTGGTTGAACTTAAGCAGTACCCGAAAACCCTGAGGTCCCCAAGCCTTGGCTCTTGTCAACCTATGGTAAATATTCTCCAGAATTAAGCAACAACAAAATCAATCAATCCAAACTTACATAGGGCCTTTCACGTAGGGACAAGAGTAGGAGGGGAGGGGCCGGGCAGGATGAAGGAGAGTAGGAAAAATGACTGTATATTTGTGGGTGAAACATGGCAGCCAAATTGCGTACAGCAGTGTCCCACAAACAAGTCTATTACATTTATAGAGCGCCTTTCACGTCGAGAGGTCAGAGAATGATTGCACATTTTATTCCAATAAATATCTTGGGTATTTCCATACATAGGTGGGATGCATGGAACTGTTTGGTTTGGATATTCAAACACAATGATGGATTTCTACAAGTATCAAGATACCCAGCTGACTGAAAACATAGTAACTTTCAGGTTGATCTATTATTATTTCTCTAATCCAGTCACCCTTGCTGCCAAGATTATCTTTTTAGTTCTCTGTTTCCCAACTGTAAGGTTCCTCTAATTCACTGTCAAGAATCAAACCTGACGTTGGTGCTTTTTGCTACTTGCACACCAGCCTCAAAAGAGAATATGAGAAATGTTTCAGAATTAGATCAAATTAATGAGACATTTATTATTTAATGCTGATCGAGACAATAGTGCCAGGGCAACATTCATTGTCAATTAATACCAATATACCAGTACATATTAAACCTCAAAAAGCACATTGTTCTTCTAATCCAAGGCAAGTGTACCCGCTCCACTAGTCTCTGGAAATGGTGCTAGCCAGTAGGCTAGGGAGGGAAGCAGATGGAAGTTTCCAAGTTAGATTTATCCTGATCCCTATTGTTCTGGACTGCAGAGCAGTGAAGCACACAGGCGATACCATTGCACTGTAACCCAGCATCCTATTGGCAAGTGGTGGTATAAGGCACGATGGACTGTCCTTTATTTCTGTTGACTGTCATTAAGTGGCAGATGCCAGTCAGCTGGCGGGCTCTTCCTCAGTTTCCAGACTGGTGAGTATCTCTTCTGGTCTTTCATTCTTTTCTGCTCACTTTCCAGTAATGCCTCCTGAAAATGTAATTTTCATTAAAAAATATGCAAAACATTTGCTGCCAAATTAAGACCATCTTTTAGCTGAATGGTCAGTCGTTGAGGAAAAGGCAAACAACAAATCTTGACTGGTAAAAAAAAATTTTAGCCAACATTTGTCATTTAAGCTCAAACAAAAATGTTGTTTGATTTTTCTTTCCTGCAATGCATGCAATACATTTCCCTCCATTTCTACTTTACGTGGGAGTTTCTCCCGAGCTTGAGAATTGATCAGACCCAAGTGGCCAATCTTCAGGTGTAATCCTATGAAGTACCACGAGGAAAGGTGGCAGGTTATTTCATAATTGAATCTGTGTAACACTAACTGAACCTGCCTAATGAGATCCCCAAGCCATGGTCCTCTAGCTCAGTGGTTAGAGCACAAGCCTCACAAGTGAGAGACCTGGGTGCTATTTCCAGCAAGGCGAAATATTGGGCAAGTCTACTACACACGCCTCTGTTTACCTAGCAGTAAGTAGTAACCCGGTTGGTGTGGAGATCACTTTTCCAGGGATAATAATCCCTAATAAGAAAAACAATAATAAATTTGATCACTCAAAACATACTGCTGTGCGCAACTGCTGGCCACGTTTCACCCACCAGTCAAGAAACTTTACAGTACATTCTGTGAAGTATTTTGATACGTTTCGAAGATGTGAAAAGCGCTATCAAACGCAAGGATTATTATTAAACTGCTTGACTTTCGTCAGTGCCTCTTCACATTCCGCACTGATTGTAACACCCTTATAGTTGTTCCCATGGAGCCTGACAGAAACTCAACTTTCAAACCTCAACTCTCCTTCGAACCTTTCATTTGAGCTCTGAAGGAGTCTACTTGCTTCCATCTCTGCAACATCACCTGCCAATACCATTACAACAACCCCAATGCTTCTGTTACCCCCAGTCTTACTCAACTTTTCCAGCAGCCTACTCACTTAGTTTCCCAGTTCCACCCTCCACAAACTCTGAAACATACAGAAGGCCACATGCTAAACAGACACCCTCACCAAGCCCCACAGCCCATCCTCACACAACTCCTCTGCTCTCTCCTCATTCCCAAATGGATCAACCTTCAAACCGTCATCGCTATCAAATGCCTCCACAGCCTTGCACCACAAATTACTGCAATTTCCTGTGGCACCTTGCCCTTTCTGCTCAATGTGAAGTTCAATTTTTAATGCAAAATTGGGGTCAAAATTTCCTCCTAACATTCAAATATTAACCAAAAGGGATCACTGCACTGAATAACTAGTAGCTGATTGTTCCCTTTTCCCCAGCCCAGGGATAATATGGTCAACTATGGCCAACTATAGCACCCTGATTGCCACCCCAGCCGAAATCTACTAACTCAGAATTAAGACTGAACCTATTATCTTTCTCTATATCAGTTTTGCACTGGGCTGTAGCTTTATCACGTGAGACATCACAGAGCCCTTAGTTTGCAATATACTGCATAATAATTCTTGCATTTGATGTAGTGCCTTACCACATTGTTGAGACGCCACAAGCTGCACTTCACAGGATATACTGTAACAATAATATTAATAAACCTTCTATTTGATATAATGCCTCATCAGGTCTTTGAGATATCTCAAAGCACTTCAGAGAATATACTGGAAAGTGAATTAACAGTATATTTTGTGAGCAAACGCGGCAGCCAATTGCACACAACAGTGTGCCACAAACAATTGGGAAGAGGAATGACTGTGTATTTTGTGAGCAATCTTTCTGACAGCTGCAAGAACAACTTATAGTTAATACTGTCTTTTTCTCGCCCTCACCTTAGCCTCCTGAGACTTGTGCATTTCCCATTCCACACAGTTCTTGTAGTCGCTTTGCCACTGCTGGCATGAAGGTGACTCTCCGTACGCATAGTAGTGATGAAACAGATTCCTTAGACTCCGGCAGCATCTCCACTCACTCTGGTAATCGTCACATTGACGAGGAGGCTGAAATATAATGTGATTTGTGCCTCTAGGTCAGCTATTCATTCCTGGTGATAATGTGTGTGAGGCCTCGCAAGAAAAACTAGTGATGGCAATATTTTGTGTATGAAACCCTTGCAAATGTAAAAGTGGACCCCGAAACAAACATCCCTTTAAGCTGTTTGGTATGATGCTTGGTTGTCAAGGGATGGATCACACACCAATGCTACACAGTAGTACTCGTGTATTAGCTATTGTGGGTAGTGTTAAGATTAATTATACAGTAAGTGTACAACCTTCAGAATGAACCTTCAGAACTCTCCAGTGAATGGAGAGTTGCATTTGTTGTACAGAATTTGACAACCAGAACAATTGGAGACAATCCAGTGTCCAGTTCCCCGCACATTAAAAAGGAATGAATGGAGCACAAGCTGCCATTATTATTGTGTACCCAAGACAAGAACAACTAACTCCATAGTTTCCTGCCCCTCACTCATAGTCCAAAATGTGCTTGTTCAATACACACATTCTTATAGTTTTGAGCCCAGATTCACTCACTCCCTCACCCTCCAGCTCCCTCCTCACACCCTCCCTACCCCCCTCCCTCACCCTCCAGCTCCCTCCTCACACCCTCCCTACCCCCCTCCCTCACCCTCCAGCTCCCTCCTCACACCCTCCCTACCCCCCTCCCTCACCCTCCAGCTCCCCCCTCACACCCTCCCTCCCTCACCCTCCAGCTCCCTCCTCACACCCTCCCTCCCTCACCCTCCAGCTCCCCCCTCACACCCTCCCTACCCCCCTCCCTCACCCTCCAGCTCCCTCCTCACACCCTCCCTACCCCCCTCCCTCCCCCCTCCCTCACCCTCCCCACACCCTCCAGCTCCCTCCTCACACCCTCCCTACCCCCCTCCCTCAGCTCCCCCCCTCACCCTCCCTTGCTCTCTTTCCCTCTCTCCTCACTCACCCTCCATCTCTCTCTCACTCACCCTCCATCTCTCTCCTCACTCACCCTCCATCTCTCTCTCACTCACCCTCCAGCTCTCACTGTTCGCCATGAAGGTTCACCTTCAACCTTGTTTATCCTCCGTCCGGTGAATGGGAAAGGCGCCAGCCAATCACCGGGAGCGCCGGACTATTCCCCGCCCACAGAGAATTGAGTGACAGCGCTCGTAGCCTATCACAGAGCCCGTCCCTTGACTGACAGTTCGTATAGCCAATCAGCGCAGCGTTTGCAACTGCTACATTGTGCAAACGTGTCTATGGGTAGTTCATTCAACCAATGAGGAATGCAGCCTTGAGTCACTGCAGGACTGGAAGCCTGGCGAGGAGGGTGGGACTCTTCACAACCACACCCTTCATAAAGAGATTCCCAACACTGTAGAGCTGTAGTTCATTTAATAACTCCTCAATTCACTCAACTACCCTGAAGGTCAAAGATCTCAACTGAACTTTTGAACATCTGATCCGTGGTTCATTAAATCACTGTATAATCAACGAAGCGCTCTGAGACGCCATCCAGAGTGGCGGGCGCTGTCTAAATCAAAGTTGTTGTTGAAGTTGTTGTTATAAGAACAGGCTTTCTGTGCCACTCACATACTTGTGCTCCATTGACACGGGAATGGTAATTTGAAATAGGAACGTGTTTAATTGCAGGGTGAGCAAAAACGTCGTGATATTTACCCTATTTTTTTTAAATCACCATTTCTTTAAGAGTTATTAGACAGTGTAATGGTATCACGGGTTGTTGGTCAACCTGTACAATAATCCTTACCAATATCATGACATGATTATAATGTTTTTCTACTTTTCAATGGAAGTCAATAAAACGTGTATTAAGAAATTCCTTAAGAATTGCAAATTTACTATACAGATGTGCGACAGACAATTCTTTCCTGATACCATGAAAGCAAGTTCAACAACAACAACAAAAATTACACTTATACAGCGCCTTTCACGTGAGGAGGACGTCCCAAAGCGCTGAACAGTCAGGTCGGGACCCGAGCGGTGCGGGGAGGGTCGGGATAGGGGGGAGAGTCGGGGAAGGGGAAAGGGGAAGGAGAGTGGGAGAGGGGGATGTCAGCGGGGCAGCTGAAGGCGTGGTCAAAGAGGAAGGTCTTGAGACCGGCCTTGAAGAAGGAAAAGGAGGAAGCAAGGCGGAGGGACTGCGGGATAGAGTTCCACAGTGTGGGAGCAGAGCGGCTGAAAGCCCGGCCACCAGTTCAGCTTGTGATTTGAAGAACTTCATAATAATTTTTACTCAGTAATGGCCAACTTGTTCTTGTAGAACATCCCAAAACCAGCAACTTTATGTAGAGGTCACTGAACACTGATCAACAAGTTCATTTTCAATTGAAATCACTCCATTTCACTCTGTGGCTGTTTGTGGGATATTGCTGAGCGCAAATTGGCTGCTCTTTTCGTGCACAAAATAAAACACTATATTTATATTCTACAATATATTCTGTGAGGTGCTTTGGGGATGTCCTCATGATGTGAAAGGTACTATACCAAATTTGGTAAGGAATATTATTATTGTAGCAGGAAGGCTTGTGGAATTTCTCTTATCCATAACACAAGAGATGCATAATTCAGTTGTAGTTACATACTGAGATCAGTATGTAACTATGCATTCATCACCTCCTACTTCAATTTTTCCAATATTCTCCTCACTTCTTTCCTCAGCTTCACCATTCATAAAATCCAGTTAATTCAATCCTGACCTGTATCCTGACCTGTACTAAACTCCACACCCCATTAACTCAGTCCTTACCAGACTGTACTGGGTCCATATTCCAGAATGGATCAATTTAAAAATCCTCACACTCACATACAAGGTGGGTGTCAGGGCATTTCATGCCCTGACACCTCACCATCTCTCTGACCTGCTTACACCCTTCTCCACAGCCACGCAAAGCTGGTCTCCAGCGCATCCTTTGTCCCCTCTGCTCCGTGATTGACAGCTTTCATCCACAATGCCCTGAGACTCCTTGCTTCAATCCCTCTGCCTTGCCTCTTACTTCTGAAGACCCTCCAATTTTGACTGTTCTATAGTCACTTCCCGCTTCTCCCTGGCTAAGTCAAGCTCCACACTTGTTAACTGCTATCTCACAAGAAGCACACTATTTAAATACAATTACACTGGTATCATGAATTGAGCCACTCTGTTGTTTTGTTTAACACATTTTTTGTTAAACATTTAAAGTTTTCTTTAAATTTTTTTTATTAGAATTCATCTCCATTTATACACTACAACACTACCCAATGCAACAGCAGCGACTCCGAGCATCCACTTCCATGATGTACTCTGCAAAAGAAAAGTTGCTTTACAAACTAGCATCCATGAGATCTTTAATAGTAATAATAAATATGCCAAACGCCAAGAAACTTTTTATTCATTTATATTTAGTAACTGGACAACATGCTCCCAGCATAGATTTGTTCAGGGAGAAAAAGAGAGTTGGACAGAGCGACGAGGAATGGTAACAATAATAAAAATAATGCTTGCATTTGAGATAGCGCCTTATCACGCCTTCAAGATGCCTCAAAGCATTTCACAGAACATACGGTAATAATAATAATCCTTGCATTTGATAGTGCTTTTTACATCTTCTAGATGTCTCAAAGTGCTTCATCAAATATACTGTAAAGTGAAGTGACAGTATATATGTGGGCAAAATGTGGCAGCCAATTGCACACAAATGTCCCATAAACACTCGTGGATTGAAATGGCAAATTTTATTTTTATGGGATTATTATTAGGAGTGTGGAGTAAGGCAACTTGCCCAAGGTTTTTTTTTCCCTGCCTAGTTTCGAACACAGGTCTCACACTTGTAAGGCAAGTACTCTAAGCACTGAGCTCCAGAGTAAAGTAGATTGACTATATTGTATGGGCAAAATGGGGCAGAGCAGAGCACAATAATTATTTGAATATAGAATAGAGAACAAGCAATGAGATCACAGTAAAGCATGAATGACCAAGACAAATTTTACACATACACAGATGGTACTAAATTACAGAGAAGCAAGGGACACACAATGCACACTGAGTTATGGATAAAATGGACAAAAGAGTGATCCAGCCCAATTGTATAGCATATCCTTTCTAAAAAGTTAAACTTAACAATGAGTTTTAAAGCAGAGGGAACTAATACACTCAGATCATAAATACCAGAAGTTCCTCACAAACCATCACCAAGGAATGCAAACATATAACAGCAACAACAACAAATTACATATTATAGTGACTTTCAGAAAAAGAAAGACAATCAATTTGCAACACATATTGCTGGCTAAGAAAATATGCCTATCAAACCCATCAGTAGTTGTTTCAAACTTACCATGAAGGGTGGATGTGTAAATACTCTACTGTCTGATTCTGAATTCTCCACACTGCCCAACTTTTTCTTTTTCATCCAAGTGTTAATTATAGTATCAATTTCCTGTTTAATCTCCTGAAAGTGTAAAGAGTGAAATAGAGTGGTTTGACATTATTTTGTGTGACTTATTGCACAGATGTGATTTTTTTTGACACACTGTCATTACACACTCACACAAGCAATATTATAATAATGTTAATGTGGTCTTAAAGATAAATCAATACTCCGTGATTCCCTAAAGATTATCAAGCAAAATTCCACACTTTCCATCCATCCTACATCTCTCCTCTTCGACCATTCCAACAAATGCTAGTTACTTGATCCCAGAAACCATGGTGTTATTTTGAATGTTTGATCAGCATTATTCTCATTCTTTTATCCTTCAGTCCTGTTTCTAATTATCTACATCTTTTCTGAAGAAAATTCAATCAACTATATTAATATCTCATGACAGGTTTAGTGCTGTAGGTTTGATATGTTGTCCTCTTACCTATGTTCATAGTAAAAGTCACGAATGCTGCTTAGATTTACATGAGCTCCCCCATTCAGCATTTTAAAGATAAAAATATCCCCCAACTTCAAACTTGTTTTATTTTTGAGTTCTCCTTTCTATTCCTACATCAGGACTTTAAACTCAAGTAATCTGACACTCCAGTGCAGTATTTAGATTGGGGACCCATCTGCCTATTAAGATGGACTTTAAAGATAACACGGCACCATTCAAAAACAAAAGGGAGTATCCTCCGGATTCCTGTCCAAGAACCCCCCAAATAAAAGCGGTTATTTGTTTTGTGGCTGTGAGCAAATTAGCTGCTGTGTATATCTACCAAATACAATCACTACACTTTACAGTACATCCTGTGGAGAACTTTAAGACATTTTCCAAATATGAAAGGAAATATAATACAAAATGATAAAATGATTGTGTTTAGCACCTTTCGTATCAGTAGGATGTCCCAAGGCACTATATCTAATGTAAAGATTATTATTATTATTATTATTAATTCTCACAGGAGTTTTACAGCTACAAAGATTGTCTTTCTAAAGTCATCCAGAACAATATTGTTGCCTTTAGCGTTGATTCCCAAATCAATCCCAATCACATAAGGATCACTCAAACCCATTTCTAGGTTGTGATTAATTGGAAACTCCAGACAGATCATCATAGTCTTATTAAGACTCTGCATTCCTAAATTATTATGAACGAGCATAAGATTCATAAGCTTCTTATGAGCATAATAAGAATGAGCTCATAAGAACATTGTCTTGTTTTCACAGTCAAAGTTACTCAACAAATTCACTAACATATCATGTTTTCTATGTTCAAAAACAGAAGTTGCTGGGGAAACTCAGCAGGTCAGACAGCATCCATGGAGAAAGGAAAATGAGTCAACGTTTCGGATCTACAACCCTTCTATGTTTGTTATTTACAACCTGAACAAGTGTTGGATCTTTCCCTGCCCCCAACAAAAGCCACACTCACTGGGTGCCCTGGCTCCACAGCTAAGGCTTTCTTTAAGAAGATAATGGAGAGGGGATACATCTGTTCCAGTGCCAATACCTGAAACAAGTGTAAAACATCATTCAGTCAATGCATCCTCCAGGACTAGAAGCACATGGTGTGCAATGTTCCCATAGCGTAAAGTTTATTGCAGGAATGAAACATGAATTGTAGCAGACAGACCTACCTTTCCCTTCCTGAATAAGGCCTTGCAGTGATGAGGTTGATGTTGCAGAACAATGTCACAGCAGGACACTGTCTCCTTCAGGTTTCTTGTCTTTAAATGGCAGGCTGCCATGTTACTGTAACACTTCACCTTTTCTTCCAGAAATATATTTTTCATAGCATTTGAATAACCTAAAAAAATTAATCCCAACACACAATACTTGTGGACATCTAATATCAACAAACAATTTTCAACTAAATTCCACATTTATTCTTGGTTTCATAATGAATGTACCATTTATTAGTGAACTGTTTTCTCAAATCCAAAGATTCCCAAAGCCACAAATATAATTCTAAATATAATAATAATAATCCTTGCGCTTTTGATATAGCGCTTTTCACATCTTCTAGATGTCTCAAAGCACTTCACAGAATATACTGTAAAGTGAATTGACTGTTTTTTTGTGGGTCAACGTTATGCCTAGTTGTGAGTCCTGTAGCTCAGTGGTTAGAGCACTCGCCTTGCAAGTGAGAGACCTGGGTTCAATTCCAGGCAGGGCACAATCTTGGACATTTCCTTACTCCACACCACTGACAATCCCTTGAAAAACTCCCCAATAATAAATTGATTATTTCAATCCATGATTGTTTGTGGGACACTGCTGTGCATAATTAGCTGTCACATTCTGTCCACACATAAACAGTCTATTCGCTTTGCAGTATATTCTGTGAAGTACTTTGAGACATCTGGAAGATGTAAAAAGCTCGATATAAATACAAGGATTTCTATTATTATGTGACCAATTTGTGAATTCTCTAAGAATATCAGGATGGGTGTATGGATTTCTTTTGCCAAGCAGTGGATCATTGCTCAATGCCAATTTCCAATGAGTCATACTGTTGTGAGAGTAGTTTCCTGCATAAAGAATAAAATAATAATCCTTGCATTTGGTGGAGTGCCTTTTCACTTCTACGAGACATTGTAAAGCACTTCAGAGTATATTGTAAACTGAATTGACTGTATGTTTTGTGTGCGAAACACAAAAGCCATTTGTGCATATCAGTGTCCGACAAACATTCGTGGATTGAATGATCAATTTCTTTTTTTTTGAAGGCATTATTACTCCCGGAAAAGTGATCCACCAATCGACTAACAATCATGAGACCATGGTCAAGAGTTTTCCCACAGAAGGGTGGGAAAATGAGATGTGTATCTGTCATAACCCCCTTTCAACATACATTAAACAGACAGTCAAGTGAGCTCAGAAGAGGAAGAGCAACTGGAGGAAATCAGATTTCCACAAAAGGAATCAGAGATTTGTGTTGGTTCCTTTACCCGATATGACTGAACCTATCCACTCAGCCTGCCAGGGGAGAATGAATCTGCTATACCACATTCCATCATATCTTCCCTCATTCTACCAAACCCATGAGGAGCTTTCCCACCTCCAGCTAAATCTGCTTTTCCCCATCCCTCCAACCCGCAGCAAAAAATAGCAGGAGAATGGCTTAAGTAAGTCACTTATCAGGAGTTAATATAATGTGTGAATATAGAAAATATGTTGGAAAGGGTTCAATTCTGTCTTGCTCCTCAGCTATCCTTCAGTACCTGTGAAACCTGACTCTATCATCTTCACAGCATAATTGTAGTAAAAGATTGCCAGCTGATATTCGTCACTCTGGAAACAGTCATTGCCTTTCTTCCGCACTCTGCTGATTAACCCTAGTTGTTCCGGCTCTGATTTTTCCTCAAAATGGGTTCCAGTGAATGATAGGAGCTTCACTTCAATTAGCAGTTTGGTTCCTGGTGGCAGATCTCCATTTTTGCTGCAAAGAATGATCAGTTTTATTTTTGTTAATGGAAATATTTATCCTTAATCATATACAGTATTCGCAAAGCACATTGGGAGACATCAGCATCCTTTACTCATTACCAGATTGTTCCCATCTTGTTTGATGTAAATGGCTGAATGTCAAGTCTTATCCATTTTTACCACCATCCTTACTTGGAATGAATTTATAATTCATTGATAATAATAAACCTTGCATTTGATATAGCACTTTTAATGTTTTCTAAATGTCTCAAAGTGCTTCACAGAATATACTGTATAGTGAATTGACTGTATAATTGTGGGCAAAACATGGAAGCCATTTCGGTCCAGCCGTGTCCCACAAACAGTCAGTCGTGGATTCAAGTGACCAATTTTTAAATTATTTTTTTCTTGATGGATTATTATCAGGCATGTGGAGTAAGGAAACTTGTCCAAGGTTTTACTGCCTGGAATCAAACCCCTCGCTTGTGAGGTGAGTGCAGCAACCACTGAGCTACAGGACTCGGTAAATTATAAATAGCTTTTATAATTACAACTGAGGGCCAATTCCACCCCCACCTCCTCTCCACGGCATCCTTGTTTCTAAGCATCTGAAAGATCTACTCAGCCTGAAGGTTATTAACCAGAGTTATTATTCAATAATCTTCCTCCCTCCCCCTCACCACGGGTGATCAAGAGGACGAGCGATTGTAAAACTACAGAGGTATGAAGGGTGAAACGGCAGAAAGATTTGCTCTTAGACACAATGGGCTAAACGATCTTCTTCTGTGCAATAAATTTCTATCATTCTTTGGTTCTATTATCATCAGGCACATTATTGATGCATTCAGCGTGAATTAAATCTTAAATTAAATGTCTATTCAATCGTTAAGGTAAGATTATCACTTATCGTTAATCAATGGTAATAAATCGTACCATTCTTTTTTCAGATAACAAAACTTCACATCAGCAAGGATCAAGGAGGTTTCTTCTACTTCCATTTGGGGAATACAAATCTCAAGAGCCTTTGAAAGAGAAATCAAGATTTACAGAGAAGGGCACAATTCTACTAAAACTATACTTACTAATAGAAAATTTAGTCGATTCTATATTCTCATAGAAGAAAGAAGAACCAATGAGGATACAAGACTGGATGTGAAGCAAAGTATTGACAGATTCAAAATTCTGTTCCAAATTTCATCAACCATTCTACCTTCCTGAGGTAAACAAATTGGTCCTCCCAATATCTGCCTTTGCTTCTGATTATGTTCAGGAAATGCTGGGGGCTTTAATAGACCTTAGTGTCAGTGTATGCCAGATCCACGGCATTGGATTAGTTTGGGCACCGTGAAGCACAAAATTTGTGTCCTTTTGTTGTGAATGGAAGATAAAATAAATATTGAGTCATGACACTGTAACCATTATTTGGAGACCAAACAATTCTTCTTTCTCTTTGTTTTCCGCATCTTTTGACAACTTTATTTAGGTTTCATAAGCGTGATGCTGAGCACTAAATATCCATTGACTTTGACTCGTATTGCAACTCTACTTTCTAAAGGTAAAATAACTGATTCCTCTCCTTCCCTTACCCCATCTCTCTGAAGGCACTGGCTCACTGAGATATACTAATAATCCTTGCATTTGCTACAGCGCCTTTTACATCTTATCGACGTCTCAAAGCGCTTCACACAATATACTGAAAAGTGAATTGTGGGCGAAACCCGGCAGCCAATCGCACACAACAGTGTCCCACAAACAGTGGTGGATTGAAAATGATCAATTTTTATTATTGTGTTTTTTTTGGATGGATTATTATTAGGCAGTAAGAAAACTTGCCAAAGGTTTTGCCCTGATCTGCCTGGATTCAAACACAGGTGTCATGCTTGTAAGGCGAGTGCTCTAAATACTGAGCTACAGGAGCTCCAATATAGTCTAATAGGTTCATTTACCATTCAACAATGTAGAAAAAGCATCAGCAGTCTATTACATTTTGAAAATGGGGTGAAATCACAATGGAAATCAATTGTTTCCTCATCTGCCATGTATTTCAGCTTTCTTTCTAACATGAGTCACTAGATAGTGCAGAAGATTGAGATGTGAGATGATGACTGTTTTTTTTCCCTGTTTCCAGCTCAGGGCCACTGATGGCAATTGTAGTTCCTGACCTCCACTGCTGCCTCACCTGAGATTGGCCAACATGAATTACCCTTCACATACCTCACTGACATCACCTTCGCCTATGATGAAGCTAATGTATTGGGGGTCTTCAACTTCTTTTCTATTTTCATGCATCATCCGCATCCAGACGCTGACATTCTGACCAGTTTGTGGCTTGCCAAGCTCAGTATTACCTGGTTTGAGAGTTATTCTTTTCAGCAGCCCATTTCCTGCAGCGATAGGTTTACTGTGTTAACAATGTTCTCTTTGACATAGCAATCTCTGTTATCTTTGTTGTTAATATCATGGTCCACTCACTGTACATACCAAGCACATCAATCCAGCCTTCAAGGTATTGTACTGAGTCACAGACCTCATGCTCCATGTCACAATATGTTCTATCTCATACAGTTCTGTTAAGTACATAAAGATCAGGCTCACCTCAATAACATTGTAAAAAGACTTACAGCATAATCAACAACAACAACTTCGATTTATATAGCGCCCTCCACGCCATCTCAGAGCGCTTCACAATAGCGGATCCTGGGACCGAGCCAGGGGCAGGGGTAGAAAGGTGACCAAAGGCGCGGTCGAAGAGAAAGGTCTTCAGCTGGGACCTGAAAAAGAGGGGGCGAGATGAAGGGAGTAAGGAAGGGAATTCCAGAGCCTCGGGGCATAGTGGCTGAAGGCAAGGCCGCCGAGGGTGGAGTTGAGGATTCGGGGGACATGGAGGAGGCCAGACCCGGTGGAGTGAAGGCAACAGGTGCTGGTTTGAGGAAAGAGGTCAGAGAGATAGGGGGGTGCAGAGAAGTGGAGGGATTTGAAGACAAGGGTGAGAATCTTGAAATCGATCCTCTCGGGGACAGGGAGCCAGTGAAATCTGGCAACGACTGAGGTAATGGGGGAGCGAAGTTTGGTGTGGGTGAGATCGCAGGTGGCAGAGTTCTAAATCAGCTGGACTCTTTGGATTGTGGAGGCAGGGAGACCGGCAAGGAGGGCATTGGAATAGTCCAGCCAAGAGGTGGCAAAAGCATGGACCAGAGTTTCAGCGGCATTTGGGGTGAGGTATTGCCGGAGATGGGATCAAATCCAATAATTATTATGATTTATTATTATTATAAATGGACAGAGAAAGCAAAGTAGTAGTAGACCAGGAGTAACTTCCCACTGTGAAGCATTGTCCCTCTTGGAGGGCAGTCTCTGATTGGAAGTTGTTGTTGAATTAACAGGAACAAAAGAACACCCCCAGCTCCAAAACTTTGAAGAATCATTCACTCACTCAATCATTCACTTTAGAATCATTCACTCTCTCTCTCTCTCACTCTCTCTCCATACAACTAAAAAACCTTTATCGGATTATTTGAGTAACTCCCATAAGGTGGTCATTTCTTATCTCTGCTCTCTCAATTTTATGCATAAATGGGACTATGTACTTTTTTAATTGAAAATGCGCTTGATTACAGCATATAAGATAATACAGCATTTCAATAATGATGGAATCACTGTGAGACAGGAAGATTGGTTCAGTTGGTTTTTGAAATACTGTGAGTGGAAGTTTACCTATTTCCCAGTAGGGTAAGGGCTCCCGATTGGGGATTTGCATTAAGAGGAGCACTAACCCTAGTCACCTGCAGATGTTTTCTGCTGATGTCTTCCTCCGTCAAAGTACAATGACATGAGTTTCTGTAATCTTCAACCTCTCTGTACAGCAAAGTCTGGAGGGGGGAAAAAAAAAGCATGTTGTAGGGCTGGACTTGATGTAAGGCATTACATATTCTATCAATTCTTTGCCTAAAATAATTACAGGAATCAATTTCTCCCCTTTTCATGAATTTATGATCTTCAACAACTTCACCAATTAATTCTCCTTGACATCCCGTTGATCATTTCCCGCAAGTGCTTTGCAAATGCTGAACCTAAAACTGATGATATTTTGCAGGTGCAGCAATGTTTCATCAGAAAAAGATACGCAAAATGCAAATTGGAACCCAAAATAAAGTTAGAAATCCATCAGTTGCGCCACCATCATAACCAACACTTTTGCTGTTCTGGATCTGGATTACATTCTGCAATATATTCTGCAACAGGCAGTGGGACAATTTATGATATTCAAAGCGTGACATAGAGATGCCCAATCAATCATGTGGTAACAGGAAGGATACGTGGGTAGATATCAGGATTGAATAGTGGAGCCACAATCATTGGCTGGCTTTAGACATGAAGATGTCACCCAGAAAGATTTTCACCAGTAAGCGCATCTCATGAGAAAGTTTAGCAAAATGGATAACAACAATTTACATTTTTTTATATTTATATAGCTTATATAAAGATAGAAGCATATTGCTCCAGGAAACACAAATAGTAGCGACCCTTTCAGTAGAATAACGTCTGTGTAGATTATGGTGAGATTCATACTATACAGGGACTAAGGAAAGAATACTAAAGCAATCGTCTGCCAAGTGCGGTGAGCTAAAGTTTGAGGAAAACTCCTTAATTAGATGTTCACAGCGTTTATCGGGACCTGTAAAGGACACACTTTTCAAATTAGTAGTGAAACGTCTGGACAGAAACTTATCATTATTAAGAAAGTCTGTCAAATGAGTAGTTTACTGTCGTGCTGCACTAGCATCAATATATTAATTTGCAAACTGACATTTTAGTAAAGGGTTGTGTGCATTCATACCTAATATTGTGTATGCGGAACTCCTTCAGCGGGACACGCACTTAATGATGGTATCATTCAGCAGCGTGTAGCTGAGTATACAATCAATAGCACGCGGGCCATTGGGGTGTGTAATGAGTGGACAGGGTGTATGAATGTATCGTCCCTATAACTATTATGTGGGAGATGATTGAGTGAAATATGGGAATTGTGAGCGACTATAGTCTGAATTTGTATAAAAATGAGTGGGACCAGGATAGAGTGAACCCGAACATTGACGCCTACAATGTTTGTACATCGTGTACGAATGCTGTGTACGCGGTGACTACAGTGATTATCATTACCATATGTGCAGATGTGTGCAAATTGAGGTCTATAAACGGCGTGAGTCATTGAAAGCTGCGAGAGTCAAAGCTGGAGGCCGTCGGCTGACGGAGTGAGTGAGTGCAGTAAGGTGGGTGTGAAGCCCGGTGGGTTTGCTGGCTTCATTTTGAAAGTGTGGACTGACCAATGAGCAGATAGATGGTCAATGTGCCACAGACGGCACGAGAGATACACGAGAACAACCTCAACGCTATCGACGGCATCACACCTGCCCTCCTCCCCCCCGACAAGCATGGCAATGGTATAACCCAGGCAGGGCACAGTGAGCGGGGGTAGAGCTGTGAGCCCTGAGTGCCCGGACACTGGGTACTCACCGGCAAACCGCACTCGGTGCCTCTGGGTGGCTCCGCGCGGGGGGGGGGGGAGGGGGGGAGGGGGGGGGGGGGGGAACCCTCGGCGTCTACGTTGCCGCGGCAACTCCGTGACGTCACACAGTCAAACCGACGCGCGTCACAAGCGCGGCGAGGCCCCAGTGCGCGTGCGGGGGCATCACATGACCCGGCGCGGTTGCAACATTGTGTCGGTGCAGCAAACAATAACAGAGTTACATTTGTATTAGAATAATTAGCCTTGCATTCGGTGTGGCTCCTTATCAACAACAACTAATGACACTTGTACAGCGGCTTTCACATCACGAGGAAGTCCCAAGGCACTGGACGGTCACTGTTTCAGACCCGAGCTGGGGTCAGGGACGGGACGGGGGGGGGGTGGGGCGGGGTTGGAAGCGAAGGGGGTATTTGGGGTGACCGAAGGGACTGTTGAAATGGAGGGTCTTGAGGTGGGACCTGAAGGAGGCCAGGGAGGGGGCGAGGTGCAGGGACTGCGGAATGGAATTCCAGAGATAGGGGCAGAGTGGCTGAAGGCTCCCCCGCCGATGGTGGGGAGGGTGGGGAGGGGGACATGGAGCAGGCTGGAGCCTGCAGAGTGAGGGGGTGGACAGGTTGGTAGGGGGTTAAGAGATTGTCTAGGTAGGGTGGGCGAGGCCATGGAGGGCTTTGAAAGTGAGGATCTTGAATCCTCTGGTTGATGAGGAGCCAATGGACTCGGGCGAGAATGGGGTCGATGGGGTCGCGGAGCTTGGAGAGGTGGAAGACACGGGCCGCAGAGTTCTGGATGATCTGCAGCCTGTGGAGGGAGGAATTGGGAAGGCCGACAAGTGGTTGGTGTAGTCGAGCCTGGATGTGATGAAGGCATTAATGAGAGTTTCAGTGGCCTGATGTATTGGTAGACGTCTCAAACCACTTCACAGAATATACCGTAAAGTGAACTGACTATATATGTGGGCAAAACAAGACTGACTATTGCGCACAGCAGTGTCGGATACACAGTTGTCGATTGAAGGGACCAATTTATTATTGGGGGGGTTTTCCTTGAGGGATTATTATCAGGCGTGTGGAGTGAGGAAACTTGCCCCAGGTTTTGCCCTGCCTGGAATTGAACCCAGGTCTCGCTTGTAAGACAAGTGCTCTAACCACTGAGCTACAGGGCTCCACGTTGTAACATTGTGAAACATTACAACACAAAACATTGTGTGTCCACTGCTTCATTTAGGGTGTTGTGTATCTAACCTAATCAGAGTTTGCAGAGCACTGGGGGAACATGGAGATCATCATGAAAACTATTAAAGATCTCAAACTCGTGATATGGAGTCCTGTAGTTTGGTGGTCAGGGCACTTGCCTCATAAGTGAGAGACCTGGGGTTTGATCCCGGACAGGTTGAAGTGTTAGGTAAGTTTCCGTACTCCGCACATCTCTCTTTACCTAGCAATAAGTAGGAACCTGGTTTTTAAGTCGATTGGCGGATTGCTTCACATCAACAAATTACATTTATAGTGCGCCTTTCACATCAGGAGAACGTCCCAAGGCGCTGAAGTAAGGAACCCAGTTGTTAGTCGATTGGTGGATCACTTTTCTGGGGGTAATAATCCATTAAAAATATATTATAATAATTCAATCACTCAATCCACGACTGTTCATGGGGACGCTGCGCCTCACTCACAAAATACAGACAATTCACTCCACAGTATATTCTATAAAGTGCTCTGAGATGTCGCAAAGACGTGAAAAGCACCATATCAAATGCTTAATGGAGGTAATAATTCCTAAAAATGATTCAATCCACGACTGTTTGGGGGATCCTACTGTGCGCAATTGGTTGCTGTGTTTCGTCCACAAAACAGTCAATTCACTTTACAGTATATTCTGTCAAATGCTTTACAGTGTCTCGTCAATGTGATAAGGTGCTATATCAAACACGGATGATTAGTATTAATATTGTGTGCAATGTATTATGCAATTTATGTACAGTATTATACAAATGCATAGAAAATGAAACCTAAGATTTCAAGCAACTCTAGGATGCTACCCTGCATGAGGGGCACTACTGTATATAAATGCAAGTTCTTGTTGTTGTTATGTACATTATTAACTTTTTAAGCCATCCCAGCATAAAGATAATATTTTCCCTAATTAGGCCAATTTATCAATATGTATTTCGCTTGGAAGAGAATAATGATTGAAACAAATAACTTCTGAACATTCATATGTCAAGGGTTATTTTTCCAGAAGTGAAGAATGATGCTTTTTTGATCTGTTGCAAAGTATTGTACTGTAGAGTGTTTTATTTAATCAAATGTAAACATATATTACAATATTTATAACCAGTGAGGACACATTTTTTACAGAAATGATCTGCACCATTTAAAGTAAAATCCATACATTGACTGTGTTGGAAGGGTCATTCGACAAACCTAATCAATGTGTAAACCAAATGCTTTTGGCACCAACTATCAATTAATTAGAAACATAAGCACAAATGTTGTAATATTTGTTTGGCATCTGCACGGCTTTGAACTTGTTTATTAAAATAATCATACCAACCTGTATTGAACGACTGACTAAATAATGCACTGTGTAAAGAAAAGAGCATTACTGATAATGAATATCAAATATCTGTAGGATCTTGCATGTGTAGTCTATTCACACTGTCAAGCTAAACAAACTGAAAGTACAAACTAGACAGATAATTTGGTCAATTCAGATTCCAATAAGCATTTCAGTTTGGTACCAGATTGGTTTCTTATTTAGTAATAGGTGAGTATTACAACTCAACAATAATGCCTTTGTCAGCTTTTTTGCCAACCTTCTTTATATTTAATCTTTTTCCTGGAAACAATCCCGACACATTCCCAAGGAATCTGAGGCATCTCCTGGCATCTAGAAAATACTCTCAGAAAGGATTGATTGATAACGTATATTGTTTTAAAGTCACAAAATATTTTGGAGATGGGTGCCTTCCAGTCAATCTATTTCTGGTGTATATGCGGGTGAGAGCTGAAATATCTGGATAAGCCAATCTTTCCAAATTTACTGAGCTCACATATATATTTTTCTCTGCAGAACGTGAGATTAATACTTGGTGTACACACACATCTGAATCGGTCCTATGACCCTCAGATCGCACTATCCACAAAGCTGCTTGACATCATCGACATCAAATCATTAGGTAAGACACTGAGAAAAATGTCAAACTTTAGTCAGAGCTGTCCAGAGAAACCAATTGATTAAAGTATCTGTACTGGTAACTGCATCCCTGCAGTGCAGCTCTGTGGTGCTAATTTCTTCTTCCGAAGTGTTCGCTATTTCACTCCTGCTACTCCAGTATCTGCAGTATTTTGCATTTTGTTTATGTTTAATTCAGTGCCACTTCTCTTCTAGGAATGCCTACCTGGAAGATGTTTTGCTCTTCTCTTTGATGTGACTTTTGACCTTCCCTTTTAACCTGCTCACCTTCTTTACCAGCTGTTTCCCTTCTCCTGTTTGATATGCCTTTACGAAAACCATTAACACCTCTTTAACCCATCATCTCTTGTCCTCTACCCCATTTTCTCCTTTGTCTTCCTTGCCCTGCCTTCCCACTCTCTGTGAGTCCTTAAAAGTCCTCTCCCTCCAAGTAAGGCCCAGTTCTTTCAAAGGGTCATGGACTCGAAATGTTGACTCATTTTTCTTTCTCTGTAGATGCTGCCTGACCCGCTAAGTGTTCCCAGTGACTTCTTCTTTTGTTACTCCGACTCCAGGTTTCAGCTCCAGGATGACCCACTCTACCACTATTACTGTTTCACTCTCTTGAGATGTAGCTACTCCAAGGCTAGTTTCTCTCCCTAACTCAAATTCTAACTCCAGTTCTTGCTACTCCAGGACAGGATTCCTGTGAAAGTTGCTCCACATACTTCAGCTTTGCTGGCTTCCTGTGTGCGCCAGGCGGTGAGTGTTTCAACCATTGGGAAAGATAGTACAGATCTGAAATTGAACCTCTAGTTTTGTATCCATTGCTACAACATTGTCTGCTAGGCAATCGGAAGCAATAGAAACTCAGATCAGATCATAAACTACTCAGTAGCACAATTTTCATTCTATTTATTTACTTATCTATGAACTATATTTGGATTAGCAGTGTCAAACCTACTTGGATTGGTCTAACATAGGTTAAGAGTTTCATAGTGAATTTCAGAGGTTCTGTGTTAGAGAGTGAATACAAGGTGTGGGGCCAACACAGATAATTTGACCTTGGCAGGAATATCAAATATCTAACATGCATTTGCAGTGACAGATGGGGCTGGACAAATTGATCATGTGTTTATAAATGTTTTGTAGACCAGGTTTTAATTGCTATATCATTATAATTATTTCAAATATTCTAATATAGTGTAGCAGATGCTTCTTATTAAATTTTTCTGAATGTTTTGATAAAATATATCCTGCCACTGAAAATAGATAATAATATTAATAGATCATGTTTATTCAAAGGACACATGACTAATTAAATGTGCTATTTGATTTAGGCTTTGAGCACAGAACTGGAGGATGTGTGAATGAAATTCGCAAACCTCAAGTCAGGTTATGTTTTAGTAGGAATTGATTTCCTTACAAGTAGTGAATAAATGGAACAGATTTCCATCAAAAGCAATTGAAGTCATGCCAATGATGTCCTTTAAAAATGATAAGTTGAAATTCACACAGATTGAATATAAGGAAGGTTTTAAGGATTGGCGCAGACTGAATTGAACAAATACTCAATGACAGAATGGTTTCTTTGCCAAAGCCTAGGAGATGTTTTCTGTGACCAGAAGATCAAAGGTGAAGAGTGGAGGTGTGGGATTGAATTAATATTCTGGAGTTTTAGCTTGATTACCTTTAGGGATCTATAAGAATGTTCTCCTTGTTGGTAGACTGCCTGGTTGAAGTCCACAATGGGGTGGTTTATTTATGATCTGTGGAAGCAGCAGGCTAAATGGGCTCTACTTATTCCATATTTTCTTAAAACTTGTATCCTTTGACCACAGTCAGGCTATTTATTTAAACATACAGTTTCCATCAGTTTCCAAAAGGTTGAGTAGTTATTTCACATTCTCCTTCCTTTTCTTGATTTTCTGTGTAATCCTCTGTATCTGTAAGTATAGTATCTTCAACCTATCATAGTGAAAAGCAAACTTGTTAGTTGAATCCTTATTTGTCACACATTGATGGCTGCATATCCTCATCTCCATTGAAATTTGACAATTACACTTACACTCAAAGTCTTTGAAAAGATTTCAGCTGTGTCAGGTACATTGAGTTCTACAAAGTCAGCAACACATACTACAAAACAACTCTTTTACACAATGCAGGACAGAGATTTAAACTCTATAAATTGTTTCAACTGTGTCTGTCTGTGTGTCTGCTAATAATGCAATACCAATTGATGTAGAGGCATGATTTATACCTCATCAGCAAGGTCCTGCATAGAGAAGTGCCATGGGCATATTTTGTGGGGGAATCGCATTGATGAGTTATGAACAAAACAAGCTCATCACACATATATGGCAGTTTTGCTTAAGGTGTACACACAGTGTTTATGGCGTGTTTATGTTAAATGGCTTGTGAGTGGTACATTCCATATTGTTTCCTTTGGTTGCAAGCGTAGTAGCTGCAACACATACAGCTAGTGTTTTTATAAAACAAGAGCAAAGCGAAATGATCGGCCTTCCAAGTAAAAAACAATCAGCATGCACACATGCATTTATAAAATAAAACATAAAATTGATATGTCAGTCAGTTAGCAGCATTCTTGCCTCCAAGTCAGAAGGTTGTGAGTTCAAGCCCCACTCCTGGACTTGGGAACTCGCGTGGTCTAAGCTAGCATGCCTATACTGGGAGGCTGTTGTATGTTGGTGGTGCTGATCTTTGGACGAGATGTTAAACCAAGGTGCTATCTGCCTGTTCAGTTGGATCTCAACTTAAGGCCCTGACCGGATGGAGAGAGGAGTTTCTCCCAATGTCGTAGCCAACACTCCACAAATAAAATTGTTCATTCACTTCATAACGGTTTGTGAAATATTGCTTTGCACATATTGACTACCCAGAAAATACACAGTCAATCAACTTTTATGATATGTTAATGTAGAATATCCTAATAAAAAATAATGATGATGATCCTTAGATTTGGTTGATTGAGATGATCTTCAATGTGAAAGGCACTATACTAAATGTAAGGATCATTATTAACTGGAGAATAAAGATGTGAGGACGGTTTGTATTGTATTGTGCAGTAAAAGCTGTAACAGTTGCTGAGATACTTTGAATTTACCGAGAACAATGGACATTCCTTCACTGGTTTAGCGTTGCTGGCACCTTCTGACTTTTCAGCCCACTTGTCAAAAACAAGCTTCATTTCCTGCTCAATTTCCTGGAAGTGCAAAAAACAATAGGGTGTAATTACATTGTCTAATATAATTAACAAAAACTTACCACACACACTTACAGCTTATTATTATTTTGATTTTCCATATGATAGGGTGTACAAAATCCATGTGTACAACAATAATAAATTGGTCACTTCAATTCACAGTTGCTTGTGGTACACTGCTGTGCACAATTGCCTGCCTCATTTATACAGTCAATTCACTTTACAGTATATTCTGTGAAGTGCTATGTGACAGCTGGAAATCGTGAAAAGCTCTATTTCAAATGCAAGGATTATCATCATTATTTTTAGTATATGAAATATATATTCTACAATAACATTATATGTACGTAACATCACCATATTGGACACAATTACGTTTTTCCAATGGATTATTGGACATTGATTGTTCAACAGATAAATACTGTTAGCATTTCAGAGTGTACACAAGAGTCCTGGGGAGCACTCTGTGGGTAGAGCGTGAGCCACACTCCCATCATAGACAGGGACATCCTCCCGACATGAAAGATGCTATAAATGTAATTTTGTTGTTGTTGTAGGCAATCTTACAGAACACGCTCGATGGAGGCAAAGTTGCAGAGAACACAGTGTTTGGGAATGGAGGCGGAGGAGAGCACTCACTCGATTTGTAGGTTCCACTTGCAAAGCTTTTCTTAGAAATTTGATTGAAAGGAAATATTTCTCCTGCAGTTGAAGCACCTGAAATAATTTGAGCAAACAATTTCAGCTGCCAGAAGGCTAATCATCAAACAACTTGCCAACTTGCCTTGCTCTCCAATTCAAGACAGAGTGTAAATTTTGTACAATATTTGTACATATAAATACATTTATATAGACTTTTAAAAAATGGTTTGTGCAGTGAGGCTGAATACACAATACTCTGCATGGAGGGCACTATATAGATTCAAGTTGTTGTTTTTGTTGTTGCAATAGAGGCGATCATTTCACCAAGAATACATTTAAATTTGAGCAAATAGAGAGCTACGACCAAAACATTCATTAAAGGTTGTCTGAATTTGTTACCTTCCCCATTCTGAATAACGCCTTGCAGTGCTGAGGTTCATGTTGCAGGACAATGTCACAGCAAGTAAAAGCCTCCTCCAAGTTCCCTGTATTCAGGTGGCAAGCAGCCAGATTGCTGTAACACTTCACTTTCTCCTGAAGAAGCCTTACCTCATCATCAGGGTGGATGACCTCTGAAATGATAACATGGAATCAGTATATAACTTTACTGGTTTTGCATAATGTTTGTCCTGCCGACCAGAGCTGGCGAATGGGAAAGTGGAAAGAGACCTCGGAGTGTTTATACATTAGTCGCTCACCATGTCCAAATAGAATGAAGAAGCAGTGAACAAGGTGAGTGGGACGTTGGGTTACATTGCAAAATCAGATCCCCAGAAGTCTTAATCAAGCTGTGCAGGGTTCTGGTCAGACTGCAGCTCAAGTCCTGCTTAGAGTTTTGGTTTCCCCAGTGCTGCCCACACCCCCAGAGACAGTACAGGGGAACGCAATGAGAGATGATCCACAGGAATTAAGGGGAATGAATTACAAGGAATAGTAGGGTTGGTGTTCAGCAGTGTTCCACAAACAGTTGTGGATTAAGTGATCAATTTTGTTTTTAGGCATTATTATCAGGTGTGTGGAGTAAGGAAATTTGCCCAAGGTTTTTGCCCTGCCTGGAATCGAACCCAGCTCTCTTGCTTGTAGGGCGAGTGCTCTAACCACTGAGCTATAGAACTCCCTGTGTATGTGTGTGAGAGAGAGATTGAGTGAGTGTATGTGAGATTTAAGATGCAATCAAATTGAGCAAAGAGCTTCCTTCATCCAGACCACTTTTATAAGCTTACCTCAGCGGGTAACACAACACATGAAAGATACTTGGGAACTGATGTCCTTCACACAAGTGCTAGATATACTACGTGAAAGCACTTAACTCACTGGGCAACCGAACAGAAGATAGAAGATGATGGCGGATGTGGAGGGGAAAGATGACTAAAAGCACAGTCAAAGAGGTCTGAAGATGAGCCTTGAACAATGTGAGGGAGCAAGTCAGGAACTCTGGGGTGGAGGTCCAAAGAGTAGGAGCAATTTACAAAATTTTCTGAAATACATAGTCTTTGTAAATATGAAAGAACTGTAATACCAAATAATTCTACCAATTGCTTCAATACCTTTAGAGTTTGACTCTATGATCTTCAATGCATGAGAGTAGCAAAGGAATGCCAGGTCATAGTCCTTGCTCTGGAAACAGAGATTGCCTTTCTCTCGTTCACTGCTGATTAGCTCCAGCTGCTCAGCCAAAGACTTTACCTCCAGAAGTGTTCCACTAACTGACAGAAGTTGAACTTCCAGGAGAAGTCTGGATCCAGGTTTCATTTCTGAAGCTTCACTGTTGGGTAATAAACAATGTTATTGGTTGTTATGTGACTGTGAATCCTATATTCCCTACCCCGCATCACTATATTTAAGCATTATAATATCAATTCTAAATAATTATGAAGAGAGTAAGTACAAGGATGTAAAGTGATTCTGCAATCAAGACAATGTCCAATCATCACTTAGTTAAAAATAATAATCTTTATGTGTGATATATTGCCTTTCAAATCAGGAGGACATCACAAAGCATGTCATAGGAGATACTAAAGTGGCTGATAATGTTTTCAGAACCCATACAACAACCTTGTTGCTCACTCACAGTCATAGTATAATAATAATCCTTGCTTTTGTTATGGTTCCTTACCACATCTTTGAGATGCTTCAAAGTGCTTCATAACAACAAAATTACATTTGTATATCGCCTTTCATATCAGCAGGAAGTAGAATAGACTGTAAAGTGAATTGACAGTTTATTTTGTGAGAAGAACCCAACAGCCAATTGTGCCCAGCAGTGTCCCACTAACAGTCTGGAACAGAGTGACCAAATTATTTTTAATTATTTGGACGGAATTATTACAACAACTTGCGTTTACATAGCACCCTCCATGCCAGATGGCGTCTCAGAGCGCTTCACAATAGCGGAGCCCAGAGCTGAGCCAGGGACAGGGGGAAGGTGACCGTAGACGTGGTCGAACAGAAAGGTTTTCAGGCGTGACATGAAGATGGAACAGGAGTGGGTGAAGCGAAGGGATTGAAGGAGGAAGTTCCTTGTTTCGAGGCGTGGTTGCTGAAAGCATGGCCGCCGATGGTGGAGCAGAGGATCTGGTGGAAAAGGAGGAGCCCAGACCCAGTAGAGCAGAGGTGGCAGGTATTGTGAGGAGAGATGAGGTTAGAGAGGTAGGAGGGTGCAGAGGAGTGGAGGGATTTAAATACAAGGGTGAGAATTCTGACGTTGATCCACTCTGTGACAGGGAGCCAGTGAAGTCTGGCGAGGGGTCATTGCCTTGGGACGTCCTCCTGTTGTGAAATGCACTCCATAAATGGAATTTGGTTTTGTTGTTGTTGTAATCTGGAGCAACGTTTGGTGCGGGTGATAATGTGAGAGAAGGGGTTCTGTAGGAACTGGATTTTAGAGTAAAGAGTAGCCAAAGACTATGGCTTCTGTCTTGTCAACGTTTAGCTGCTATTAACAACAACAACAACAAAAACAATTTACATTTATAGAGCGCCTTTCACGTCGGGAGGACGTCCCAAGGCGCTGCACATGAGGCGTGTGACCCGAGCTGGGAGGGGAGTGTTTGGGAAGGGGTGAAACACGAAGGGGAGGTAAAAGAGTTCGGAACAAAAGGCACGATCGAAGAGGAAAGTCTTCAAACCGGCCTTGAAAGAGGAAAGGGAAGAGACGAAACGGAGGGATTGAGGGATGGCATTCCATAAGGTGGGAGCGGAGAAACTGAAGGCCCGGCCTCCGATGGTGGGGCAGTTTGGGTGGGGGGCTTGGAGCAGGCCAAGTCCTGTTGAACGGAGGGTCCGGGTGGGTGTGCAGGGGGAGAGTAGATCGGTTAAGTAGGGCGGGGCAAGGCCGTGTAAGGCCTTGTAGGTGAGGACGAGGATCTTAAACTCGATCCTCTGGAGGATGGGGAGCCAGTGGAGACGGGCGAGGGTGGGGGTTATGTGGTCGTGGAGGCGGGTGCGGAATAGGACACGGGCTGCAGAGTTTTGGATGGCCTGCAGCCTATGAATGGAGGAACTGGGGAGGCCGACTAGGAGAGAATTTCCGTAGTCCAGCCGTGAGGTGATGTATGCGTGCACAAGTGTTTCGGCAGCGCTGGGGGTAAGATAATTACGGAGCCTGGCAATGTTGCGCAGATGGAAATAGGCGGTGTCGGTCAAGGCGCGGATGTGGGGGAGGAAGGAAAGTTTTTGATCGAACATGATGCCGAGGTTCCTGATTGGCTTTGTGATGTGGAGAGTGCAACCTTGGATGTTGAGGCTGGCAGCGCCCGATGTGCGGAGGCGCTGGCTTGAGCCAATCAGGAGAGCCTCGGTCTTATTCACGTTCAATTGCAAAAAGTTGTCCCTCGTCCACGACTCGATGTCGGACAGACATGCTGTCAGAACATCGATCGTCTGGGGGTTGAGGGATGAGGCAGAAAGGTACAACTGGGTGTCATACGCATACATGTGGAAATACCGCATGTCTGCGGATGACGTCACCCAGAGGGAGCGAGTAAAGGGTGAAAAGGAGGGGACCGAGGACAGAGCCCTGAGGGACGCCGTGGGAAACTGTGCGGGGGTTTGAAGAAAAACCATTTGAAGAAACAAAATGTAAACGGTGGGTCAAATAAGAGTGGAACCAGTCAAGGACTGTGCCTTGAAGGTTGAGGTGGGAGGAAAGACGTTGAAGGAGGATGGTGTGATCGACTGCGTCGAACGCAGCAGACAGGTCAAGGAGGACGAGGAGGCAGAGGGAGCCCTGGTCACAGGCGGTTAGGATGTCATTTGTGACCCTGACCAGGGCAGCTTCTGTGCTGTGGATAGGGCGGAAACCTGATTGGAGGGGTTCAAGAAGTGAGTGATTTGAAACGAAAGAGTGGAGCTGGGAGGCAACCACTCTTTCAAGGACCTTGGATAGAAACGATAGGTTGGAGATGGGTCGATAACTTGATGGTTGCGACGCATCAAGGGAGGGTTTCTTCAGGATAGGGGTGATGGTGGCTGTTTTAAGGGAGGTAGGGACGATTCCTGAGGAGAGGGAAAGGTTAATGGTGTCAGAAATGAGCGGGGCTAACAAATGGAGGAGGGGGTTGGGGATGGGGTCCAATGAGCACATGGTGGGTTTCATGGAGGTAATTGTTTTTGTGACTGAAAGCGGGGTGGTGGGGTTGAGAGTGTGAAATGGGGGGTGAATGGGGGTTGAGGTAGCTGATGAGGGCGCGGAGGTGGAGGAGTGGTGGGGGGAGGAAACCGCAGAGCGGATTTTCTCAATTTTGGACTCGAGGAAATACAGCATCTCCTCACAACGAACGTTTGGGGAGAGGATCTGGGAGGTGAGGCAGAGGGGGGCGGAGGAGCTGGTTGGTGGTGGCGGAGAGGAGGCGGTGGTTGTCCTTCGCTTCCAGGATTATCCTGGAGTATAGGGAACGGCGATATGGGAATTTTCCGGATATGGATATATCGGTTGGCTCGTATCGAGATATACCGAAATACCGATATTTTCAGTTGTTTCATACTGCGCATGCGCGCGTGCATCGGTGTGCGCGCGAATTCCGGGTGCGCGCGCATTCGGGGCCTACCTTCTCAGGAGGTAAATATATTTCTCTCTCTGTGTCTCTCACTCTCTCCATCTCTGTGTTTTTCTGTCTGTGTCTCTCTATGTCTCTCTCCTCTCTCACCCCCCCCCCATCTCTATCTATCTGTATATTATCACATCCACCCCGTGTCTCTCCCCCCCCCCCACCCCCCCCCCGCCGTCCCTCTCTCGCATCCCCCTCCCCCGTCGTCTCTCTCCCTCACCAACCCCCAGCCATCTCTCTCCCCCTCTCCTCCCCCTCCCCCCAGCCATCTCTCTCTCTCCCTCCCCAGCCGTCTCTCTCCCGCTCCCCCAGCCGTCTCTCTGCCCCTCTCCTCCCCCCCCCCAGCCATCTCTCTCCCCCTCTCCCCCCCAGCCATCTCTCTCCCCCTCTCCCCCCCAGCCATCTCTCTCCCTCTCCCCCCCCAGCCGTCTCCCTTCCCGTCTCACCCCCCAGCCGTCTATCTCCCCCTCCCCCCAGCCGTCTCTCTCCCCCTCACCCCCACCCCCAGCAGTCTCTCTCCCCCTCACCCCCCCTACCCACAGCCATCTCTCTCCCCCCACCCCTTGCGAGGACTATGAATACATGATACAAGATCTTGTAGTTGATTGTGCTCGCATCCCGATTTTTTATCTCGATATACCGTGTTTTGATATATCGGTATTTTTAAAATGTCTATATCGGCATATCGATATGAAAATCATATCGGGTTTTAGCGATATACCGATATATCGCTGTTCCCTACTGGAGTAGAAGGCTGATTTGGCGGTGGCTAGGGCGGAGCGGTAAAATTTGATGCGGTCCAGCCAGATTTGCCGGTGGACCGTGAGGCCAGATTTGAGCCAGGTGCGTTCAACTGCTCTCACTTGGCTTTTGAGGGAACGGAGGTGAGTTGTGTACCACGGTGATTATCGGGAATGGGAGACTGTTTTGGAGGCGAGGAGGACCAGGGTGTCAAGGGTAGTGGAGAGGGTGTTGTGGAGGGCGGTGGAGGCGCCCTCCACAACGATGGGTCGGTACAAAAAGAATGCCATTGTGGGAAGAGGTCGGAGGTTTCTAGGGCAGAGGTGAAAGTTTAAGGGGGAATCTTCTTCCAGGGCCGGTAGAAGATGGTGGTGGGTTTGGAGGTGGAGGGGGGAGGGATAGAGGTGTTGCAGGAAATGAAAAAATGGTCGGAAATGGCCTTGTCTGTGATGGTGACGCCAGAGACGTTGAGGCCTCGGGTGATCACTAGATCGAGAGGATGGCCGTGAGTGTGGGTGGCAGTGTTGATATGAAAGGAGAAGTTGAAAGACGAAAGTAAAGAGGAGAATTCAGAGGAAATGGGGCAGGAGGGGGTGAAATGGAGTTTGAAATCGCCAAGAATAATAAGGCGATCAGAGGAGGCACAAAGGGAAGTTAAAAGTGAAGAAAAGTCTGAAATGAAAGTGGGGGAGGGTTTGGGGGGGCGATAGACTCATAGGATTTTGAAAGAATTGTGGGAGGAGTGAGTTGTTCGAAAGAGGGGAAGGAGCCGGAGGAATAGGGGGATAGGGCGAGGGATGACTTTGAGATGAGGGCCACGCCACCGCCACGACGGTTGGGTCGAGGAGCACGGTGGAATGTGTAGTTGGGTGGTGTGGCTTCAACAAGCGGGAAAGTGTCGCCTGGGGTGATCCAAGTCTCCGTCAGGGCCATGATGTCAACGTTCTCATCAAGGATGAGATCGTTGATGGCCAGGGTCTTGTTGCACACAGAGCGGACATTTTGGAGGCCGATGCGGAAAAAGCAGTTGGCCGAGGGGTGTGAGGTGGGACTGGGATGGTCGGCGGGGAGGGCGGGTATCTGAATAAGGGAGGAGAGGTTGACCCCCCCGGGTTTGTGTCCGGTGGGGCTGGCGGTGATGGTGGGGGACAGGGCACTTGGTGTGACTGCTATTGGACAACCAACGCCGAGTGCCACGGTGAGCCCGACGGAGGATTCCAGTACTGGAACAGAGGGAAGCGGTGGGAGGGTCGAGCAGGGACAGTAGGCGAGGGGGGCGAAGAGAAAAAAGGGTAGAGAAGGAATAACGGAGAGGGGGGGTTGGGGGGAAAAACGTGAATAGGGGGAGGGAAGCTCGGGTCATTAACCCTGGAAAAGTGATCTGCCAATAGATTAACAACCATATTTCTACTTACTGCTAGGTAAACAGAGGTGTGTGGAATAAGGAAACTTGTCCAACAATTGGACCTGCCGGGAATCAAACCCAAGTCCTCTAGCTTCCGAGGCGAGTGCTCTAACTGCTGAACTACAGGACTCCACTATATAGTATTAACTGGTGAAAGGATTTCCCATCTTACCTGGCTGCCCTTCCAGAGCAGAATTTGGAGTCTGTAAGAATCAATGCTGTTTCTTGAACATGCATAAGGGGTACACATATTTCGAGGGCCTTGAAGAGGAAAAGGGAATTACAAATTACAATTCACACTGTGCTCAACACATTGCCCAATAGTTTAATGTGGAGTTTGGAGAAGTATTTGTTCTTAATCCTTATTTCTCAGAACAGTAACTGATAAAATAATGGCATTCAAAAAATAATCCTGGCATTTAATAGTTATCATGTAAAAACATCTCAAAGTGCTTCACAAAGTGTTTTTGAAAAGTGTCATGATTGTACTTGTAGGCATGGCAAAATTACACACAGCCATGAAATGAATAAACACTTTCGTTTAAGATCTGGGACATGTTTTCAGAATCCGCATAATGACGTTCCTCTCGACGTGAAAGGCGCTATATAAATGTAAGTTTTGATTTGATTGATTGATAATAGCCCCAGATAGGGGCTGAACACAGGGAGAAACTCCTTCCTCCCTTTTGAATAATGTCATGGAATCTTTAGTATCTACCCAAATAGGCAGATGGGACCTCAGTTCTAAGTTCTCAACCAAAGGCTGGCACCAACAATAAAGTGATCTCGCAACACTATAGCCAACCAAAAAATAGAATAAATAGGATTATTCTGTTAAAATTTCAATGGTTAATATTGATTCTTTTTCTGGATTTTTACTGATGTTTTCAACTACAACAATGTATTAAAGCACATGTGCAGCACACAGAAGCTGATTTGCCACAACAATAATAAATCCTTTCCGAGGTACAAAACTACAAGTTAATTTCTTCTGGAGTGCGTTTGTCAAAATCAGGAGTCCATTTCATCTGAGGACTCAATAATGATTTGAAAAACTAAAATAACATTTAATGATGGGATCTATACATTATCTTTGATGTATAGAAAAGTTGACACATACTGATTTTTACCAATTAATATTGGAAACCAACAAACTTAAGTCTAACTGTAATTTGTAGAATATATAAATCATAACAGAGTTGCAATTTAAAATTTGTGAATTAAATACACTTGTGACCTTTACATAAGTCCAATTATCACACAAGGGACTCAAACACAGGTCCAATTTTGCACACAGGTGAACAACTGTTGTTTCCTACTATTGCAGCTAATGGCAAAAGGGACAATTGTTTTAGTGACACTCTTCCTGCACACGAGACACTACAGTTTGTGCCAGTGGACTTCTGCAGACTCACCTTAATAACATCACCTTTGTTGATAGTGAATGACAGCCTCTGACGGCCCATGAGGACATCCCCATTTTCATGCATTATCTTCACCCCTACTTTTACATTTTGCCCATTTCCTGGTTTCTCCAGTTCGACATTGCCAGAAATCAGAGTTTTTTTCTTCAATAGCCCATTGCCTACAACAAACAGTTAACATCAAATTGATTTCATTCTACAAACTTGTATTATATGTACTTTTTAAAATCTGCAATGTTGGCTCCACGTACCAAATACATCGATCCAGCCTTCAGTCAGGCACAATTTGTCGCTGGGGTCATGCATCATGTCCATGCTCTAGGGAGTTTTCATTCACAAGACTTTTTCAGTGCACAGTGACACTGATGATGGGACAATTCGGGCTAAAACAATCTTAATTTTTTTTTAAAAAACGGGAAGAAGATCCTATTCCCTGAATAGCCCTTTGCAGACAGAGCATTATTTACAAAGGTAAATTCATAGCCCCTATTCAGGTCAGCAACCTGCAGGCAGCTATTAGAATGTGAATATATCAAGACTTTGTCTCAATAAAATATTACTGTTTAGAATACATTTTTAAAACATAGGTTGTCGCATCACAGAATGTTTTCTTGTTACTATGGGTACGTGCCCTGATGCAAAGGTGTCAGTTAGAGGTAGTTTACAATTAAAGTAGTAAAATGGATGAGACTGCTCAGTACTGTAAGCTATTGTGATGTAAATCTCTCCCTGCTGAATGAGCAAGTCTGTGGGTCAGCACAACACACGCAAAAATGGACAACCATGACATCACAAACTTTCATAGACTTTTAAAACTTTACATTCTTAAGAGTTTCTGGGCTGATTGTGATGTCTGTCTATTTGTCATTCCCTCTAATTAATCCCTATAATATCTAACTAGTACACAGGCAGGACTAAACTTCTGTCCCACTGTGCTGAATAATTTCAAGGATTACTATTTTTGTAGTTTGTATAATTGGCAAGATAATTTTTTTGCGATTGAGAAACCCAAAAGTAGGGTAAAAGCTGCACACCATCAAGGGTGAAAAAGTAGGATATATGGGACAAACCAAGAAGTAGGGGTTAGTTCAAACCAAACTTATAACTCACAATGTATAGTAGTATGAAGACAAAAAGAGGAAAATAGTTTTGCAGGGTCTAGGCTCTTGGAATCAATAAGCTGAGGAGAAAATTCAACAAGTTTGAATTTGAACACAGTGAAGTACGCTGGAAGATATCAGAAATGTATTGGCAGGTTTAGAAGATACCAATTATATACGTAGCAACTTTAATATAGAATGCTCAAGAGTAGGAAGAGTAGGAAGACTGAGCTGGGTGGGAAATGGGGGGGCAGGAGAAAAGTAGGGGTTGATAGTAATCCTTGCATTTGATATAGTGCATTATTACATCGTTGAGACATCCCAAAGTGCTTCACTGAATATATTGGGAAATGGATTGACAATACTTTGGGGCGAAACGCGGCAGCCAATTGTGCACAGTAATAAATTTAAACTGTAGATTGAAGATGGGTGAAGGAGGCTGAAAGAAACTATAATAATAATCCTTGCATTTGATATAGCACCTTATCATGTTTTCGAGATGTCTCAAAGCGCTTCACAGAATATACCATAAATTGACTGTATACTTTGTGGGTGAAACCCGGCACCAACTGTAACTCTCCCCTTGCGCAGGATAGCTTCCCAGTGCTGAAAGTACAAAGAGATATGTTTTTACGACAATAACAACAAAAATTACATTTGTATAGTGCCTTTCACGTTGGGAGGATGTCCCAAGGCGCTGGACAGGTTTTGAATTTAAAGGAGGAAGTGAGTCGGGTGGATTTATGAATGAGAACAGTGGTGGGCAGTGATCAGGGCACGTGAGAAGGGCTGATAAACCTTTGTAACCTAATGTGGAGAGAATGAAGGTGGGGCTGAAAAAAGTCACAGGAATTCATTATTCTGGTTATAACACGTAAACCTAGAAAGGCTGCTTGAGAAAAATAAAGTCCAGAGTGAAAGAACACCCATCTATTCGATTACAAATCTTTTCTTAAAAAAAAGTAAAGAACAAACTTGTTTATATCACTCATAAGTCATCATCTATACTAATAAAGACAAAATGTCAACGTGTGTATATATGCGTCCCACAAACAGTCATGGATTTAAATGACCAATTTTATTATTGTCTTCTTCAATATAAAAGTAGATTTCTGAAGAAAATGATTTTTATGTTTCACAAGAACCTGAACGAAATAAAATACGATTCAAATTAACTTTGGGAGGGGATGGGATTTATTCAATTAGAATATGACTCACAGGTCATATTCTAAGAGGCAAAAACTCTACTCTCATCAGATACATGCTTGTAAGCCTGCTCTGAACCATGCAACATTGACTACTCATCACTGTTGCTCTCAAAATCCTTATCCCTGCTCTGGCACAACATACCCTAACCCATTGTGATTTTTCCTCTGATCACAGTTATTTCATGTCTGTTCTGGCCCACTGCATATCCTCTGTGGCTGCTATCAGGAGTGAAACTCCTGTAGCTCAGTGGTTTTCCTGTACCACTTTTCTGCTCAATTGACTGCTGCATTTCACCCACAAATATAGTCAATTAACTTTACAGTATATTCTGTGAAGCGCTTTGAGACATCTAGAAGATGTGAAAAGTACACTATCAAATGCAAGGATTATTATTAATAGAGTAACTTATTTTCACTCCTCCTTCCATTGCCCTTTTTAGGTCCCTCTACCCAACCCACCACTCAAACAGCTTGAGCCATCTGCACATTCCTCGAACCCTCCATTCTACTATCAGCGGCAGAGATTTCCAGTGAAGTACTATGCCCTGAACCTCTCAAATCCCTGCCTCAATCCTCCAACCTGCCCTTCCTTGATAGTTTTCAAATCATACAAGATTTTTCTCTTCGAGTATGCCTGTGATTAGTTACCTCCCGCTCCAAGATGCTACCTACCTGTGTGAAGAGCATTATATTAATGCATGTTGCTGTTGTCACTGCCCATGTGGATGACTTACCTGAGGCACAACCTGATTACATAGTGAATCACAAGCAAAGTCTTTTGCCTGGCCACAATCTTGTTTTACATCAAGTCACAATTTTCTATGCCATTTTGTATGTTTAGGGAGCTTTATTATCCATTCTCCTTTGGGTTTTCTGCCTTGGGAGTTCAGATTTATATTTTCATATGATTAGACAAGATGACTAGCTTCCATTTATGACCATGTGAGAATCGTTAAAATTGGGCTTTAATCACCATAGAGAAACAATTCATTTAAATAATACAACCTACTTTTAAAATGATACAAAGATTGAATTAATCACATACTAAGTGATAAAATGGCATGGAGGACTAATAGGCAAATTATATGCACAGAATAATAATAATGTGAAACAACTTGAAAAATGACAAGGCCCAAAATATCAGAAGATGTTTACTTAAGGAAGATATCTACAGGGCAAAAGTTTTATAAACAGTCACAATAGCGTTCAGCAAAGCTTCGTATTTTGACTGCATCGTGGACAATTCAGGGACAAGACTTGTCCAATCTTAAACCAATCACTTCAATCCCAAATTACTTGTCCGTATGAAACCGCCATATGCAGTAAACAAAAATTCAGTCCTTGGGAGGGATAGTGCAAAGAATTCCAATTGGAGAAGGTTTTGTAAATTCCAAACTTCCATGTCCAAATGGGAAAGGCCATTTTCCTCCAGCAAAGTGCTTTATGTTCTACGGCTTTCTTCCTTTTTTGCGCAGAGACTGTCCTTCTCCAGAAAAAGCAATAAACCTGCTGGTCCCTGCATCCTGTACCGACAGAAAGGAACATCAGGAGAGTACCAATCACTTGCACATTGCCTTACACAGTCAAGAGTTGAGGATTTCTTGAATTCAATCAAACCATGCACAGAGAAAGAAGAGCTGGTTATTAAGTCTGATCCAACAAGAGTGATCTGAATAGCTGTTTAAGACTTGGAAAGCTGAGCAAGCAAATCTATTGTTCAACTTTGAACATCAAATTGCACTTATATCATTTCATGTAGGGGAATATTTCAAAGCTCTTTACAAATATGGAATAGTAGCCCAAAGCTGGGTGTAGTAGGGTGGGGGCACGCAGAATTAAAGTGTATTCAAAGAATAGGGTTTCAGGTGGGTTTTGAAAATAGATTGCTGGGGATGGGGAAGAACCACAGGATATCGCAGAGGTAGGTTACAATAACAACAAAATTACATTAGGGTTACATGTAACCATAACCCTAACCCCCAATGGGTCATCTCTTTCTCCTCTCACATTCCTCTCTCCTCCACCAGGACCTCAACCATACATTTCCACCCATGCAAAAGACTTCCCAAGGAGACCCTCACAAACAACAACAACAACAAAATTACATTTATAGAGCGCCTTTAATGTCAGGAGGTCATCCTAAGGCGCTGAACAGTCAGGGGTCAGGACCCGAGTACAGGGTAGGGGCAGAGTAGAGAAGGGAGAGGGGTGGGGGGGTGGCAGAAGGCACAAAGGCCCTCTCACCCACAGCCCTCCTATCCCTCTGGCATTCCATCTGCAGAGGTCCTGAAGCAGCTGTCAAGCGGCTCCATGATCATCTCTTCTCCACCTTCAACTCTCTCATCCCTCTGAAACCCCGGACCATCTCCAAACCCACCCGATCCCCCAATACAGTGGCCATCTCCACTCTCTGAAATTTCATACCCGGCTGCTCGAGCACAGGTGGCAGAAAACCTGCCTCTCAGTTCACCACCAGCTGTGTCTCGAGCATCTTCATAGCTATCACCATTCTTTGTCGCATATGGTGAAAACAGCGCACTACTCCAACATGATTCTGGAGGCCCAAAACAACTTCAATGTCCTTTTCTCCACCAACTTCTCTGTGAACCCGCTCAATCTTCACATCCAACTCCAAGTGTGAAGAGGTCATGGTCTTCCTTATCACGAAAATCAATAACATCTGCCTGGTAGCCTCACCCTTCTGCCCATTGTCGCCCATCACGACCCGCACTCCGTCTCCCTCACCCACCCCATCGCTGGCTCCTACCACAACCCCCATCCTACATTCGTTCTTCTCCATCTTTCCTTCCTCCCTCTCATCCACTAAAAGACCCATCATCTGCTGCCTTGACCCTCTTCCCACCAACTTGCTGATCACCCAGCTCCCCTTCTGCCCACTGCTGGCAGACAACATTAATCAGTCTCTCACTAATCAAAACTGCTGTCTTCACCCCACTCCTTAAAAAACCTACCCTCGATCCCAACCTCAGCTACCTCCTCTCTATCTCAAACCTGCCCTTCATTACAAAAGTTTTAGAACTCATTGTTGCCAACCAACTCCGTGCACACCTCTCCCTCCACACCCTATTTGAAACCTTGCAGTCCAGCTTCTGCCCTGCCTACAGTACTTGTGAAAGTCACAAACGATGTCTCCTCTTTATCTGTGACCAGTGCCTCCCTTTGCCTCCTTATCCTCCTGGACCTCTCTGCTGCCTTCGACACAGTTGATCATGCCATCCTCCTCCACCGCCCGTCCTCTGTCATCCACCTCAATGGGACCACACTTAGTTCGAGTCCTACCTCACAAACTGCCAGCAGTACATATCTACATATGGCTTTTCCTCTTGCTTTCACCTGCAGAGTACCTCAAGGATCCAACCTTGGCCCGCTTCTCTTCCTTATCTACGTGTTCCTTCTTGGTGATGTCATCCGCAGACATGGGACAAATATATGCGGATGACACCCAAGTCTACTTTTCCACCTTAAATTGCGACCTCCCGGCTGCCTACTGCTGGCAGACACCATTAATCAGTCCCTCCCCCCCCCCACTTAAAACCGCTTTGATGTTCAGACACCATTAATCACCATTAACAGCTGATGTTCTATCAGCTTGTTTGTCAGACATCAAGAGTTGGATGAGTGCAAACTTCTTGCAACTAAATGTTGACAAGATGGAAGCCATATTCTTTGGCGCTCATCAATGTCTTCAATGTCCCACGGCTCTCACCTCCCCCACGTACCCGACCTACCCCGAAAACTCTCTGAACCCGTACGCAACCTAGGTGTCAGGTTCCACTTCCAAACATCCTTCCTCCCCCACATCCAGTCCCTCAACAACACTGCCTTCTTCCATCTCCGCCACATTGCCCATTTCCGCCAATAACTCAACCCAAAAGCGGCCAAAACCCTGGTCAATGTCTTTGTTACCTCTTGGCTGGATTACTCCAACACCCTCCTCACCGGTCTCCCCTCTGCAACCCTTCATAAAATCCAGCTCTTACAGAACTCCACCACCTGCATTCTCACCTGGATCAAGCTTTGCTTCTCAATTACCCCAGTCCTAGCCAAACTTCACTGGCTCTCTGAGAGAGCGGAACGACTTCAAAATCCTCATTAGTGTATTTAAATCCCTCCACTCCTGTAACTCTCTAACCTCCTCTCTCCTCACAGCAGTACCAGCTGCCTCCGCTCAAGTGGGTCTGGCCTCCTACTTGTCCCCCGAATCCTCCACTCCACCATTGGTGACTGCGATTTCAGCCACTACGACCCAAAATTCTGGAACTCGCCTCGCCCCCTCCTTTCCCAAGACCTTTCTGTTCGGCCACGCCTACTCTCTAGGGTCCGTCGATATGGAAATTTTCCGATTTAGATATATCGATTGGCTCATATCGAGATATACCGAAATATCGATATTTTCGTCTTTTTCGTACTGTGCATGCACGCGGCGTGCACTTGGAGTGCACGCGCGTTCCGGGTGCGCGCACATTCAGGGCCTATCTCCTCAGGAGGTAAATATCTTTCTCTCTCTGTGTCTCCCACTCACTCCATCTCTGTGTTTTTCTGTCTGTGTCTCTTTCCTCTCTCACATCCCCCCCATCTCTATCTATCCGTATATTATCACATCCACCCCGTCTCTCCCCCACCCACCCCGCCGCCGTACCTCTCTCGCAGCCCCCACCCCCGTCGTCTCTCTCCCCCCCTCCCCAGCCGTCTCTTTCCCCCTCCCCCCAGCCGTCTCTCTCCCCCCACCCCAGCCGTCTCTCTCCCCCTCCCCCCAGCCGTCTCTCTCCCCCCCACCCCTTGCATACCTGTATATTGTATTCTAGGACTATGAATACAATATGGCGGCTTTGCACCTCGGTCTGTGCATTGTGCATAGAGATGAGCATTCTGGGTCTTGTAGTTCAGTGTGTGAGCATTCCAATTTTTTACCTCGATATATCGATATTTTTGAAATGCCTATATTGGCGTATTGATATGAAAAGTATATCGGGTTTTAGCGATATATCGATATATCGCCGGACCCTACTACTGTCACATTCCCGCTTCCCCTGGCTCGGCTCCGGTTTCCCCTACTGTGAAGCGCTCGGAGACGCCGCCTAGTGTGGAGCGCGCTATATAAATGCAAGTTGTTGTTGTTATTGCCAGATTTGAATTGTAAACTATTCTTTCAAAGGCAGGGTTTATTGATATTATGAATGGATCTATACATGACAATAATAGTTAACTAATCAAACTATTACCACAGAAAAGGATTTGAACTGCCCAATTAAACTAAGACATTTCACCCAATCCCCTACTTACGTCATCCATTCGTTTGGGCTGTGGTCGCGAGTTCCTGATGAAGGTAATTTTTCCTATTTTAAAATCATAGTTTGGGATTCCTCTGTTGAATAATTAGAGAGATGGATTAAGGTTATCTTTAGCTGTTCTTCTCTGATATTTCAGATCACTGTAGAATCCCGTCAAGCAAATAATGACTTGTGATCAAAGCTTGAGATTTACGTGATTATTCTGTTGACAATATATGACCTTGGATGGAGCTATATAAATATTTGTAACAAATACCACGTTTAACTTCATTCCATAGTTAACATTAGCTCAAATTATGATTGCGAAATGTTGGGTTTGATTGTGGGACCAGATATGGTGTACCTCATTTCTTTAAGGGTGGAAGGTGGCAGATGAAAGGATGTATTTTTAAAATAGTGTCTCACTGTGTGTGGACACCATTTTATCCAGTCATATGCATGAGCTTCATCACTATCTTGCTGCCAGCAATGTCTGTATTCGCTTCTGTTGCCCTGGCCTTAGTGGGTTGAACAGAGCATTACAAAGTGGGGTTTCCATTTTGTAAATTAATTACACTGAATTCTGCTGAGGAACTTGAGGAATCTTGAGCTGATTCACAATTATTTGGAACATGCAATCAATAATCAAATTAGGTACAGAATCGAGAACATTGTGTGTTGGAAAGACACTAACCTTTTAATGTCCTCGGGATTGATGTGAGCTGGACTGGGTTCAACACCTTTCTTCTTCCCATCTAGCCGGTTGCCAGAACCAGTGAATGCCTGAGAGCAGAACATGAAAAACAGCTAAATACAATCCTAATCAAGGCTACATCTTGAGACTGCAGTACACATCACCCTTCAGGAAGAATGCTTGAAATTTAATTTCCAAATTTTCATTTCCAGAGGGTGAGGGGAAGACAGGGACGGGAAGGTAGAAAAAGGGAAAAAAAGGCAGAATAGAAAAAAGGCAAAATGAAAGACTAAGCTTCTATACACAGTAACTATTCTAAATCTCAAAAATATATGACAGCAGCACTTGAATGGTGGGAGTTTTCTACTTACTCGGAATCCTAAATCAGCTGCCAAAAAGGCAGCGTCCTCAGGGTCAAGATCCTAGAAAACACAAAGATATTCCATCTAAATACAAGAAGCAACCAGCACATGATGTGGCAAACAGAAGATAATCATAAACTGTAGCCTAACATTAAGGTTTCTGACTCTCATTCTTCTGAGATATCTATAGTTTTTCTAAAAAAAACTTATCGGTGGATTAAGAGCAAACATTTACAAATTCACCAAAGTTTTAAAAGCGATTACCAAGGAGTCCTCGTGTTTTGTAAGCCTCTCCGGCTCTTTGTATCCTAGCGGAGCATCAAAATCAACCTGCAAAGCACATGGACATATAAAATGTCAACCTCGACAAGAAAGCGGAGTAGCAATATAAAGCTCGTAATCACGCCTGAACACACGCCGATGAGACAAAGTTGCAAATACAAGTGGATTACCCGGATTCTACAAAAGCAGATTTCATTGTAATTGCGTCAAACCTAATTGTTAACTGGTGTGATCAATTTACTCAGCACATAGTAATAATAGTAGATAATAGGGTCCGGCGATATGGAATTTTTCCGATATCGATACATCGGTGGGCAAATTTCGATATATATCGATATCATCGGGTTTTGTATCTTGTGCGCATGTGCGGAAATGGTAATTAATGGGAGGAGGGGGAATGACAGGTCTGCGCATGTCTGATTGTGTTTGGTGGGGGGTATGCGTGCGCATTCAGTATGCGTACTCTAGGCCCAGGAGGTTTGCGATGCCGGCGATAAAGTTAAATGCTATCTATGGTTTTTTGTTAGTTTAAGGGAGCGTAATGGACATTTGAACCTTTGATTGTATATTTTCTGTATGCTGTAATGTGGCATCTGTTGATGATATACCGATATTTTATCGATATACCGATATTTTGTCGATATACCGTTTTTTTTTCATACTGGATTTTTCGATATACCGATATATTTTAAATTCTGATATCGGTATATCGATAAGAAAATTTATACCAGTATAACCAATATATCGATATATATCCTCACATTTGATTTAGCGCCTTATCATGTCTTTTAGACGTCTCAAAGTGCTTCACAGAAGATACTGTAAAGTGAATTGACTGTAAATTTTGTGGGTGATACGCAGCAGCCAATTACGCACAGCAATGCCCTAGAAACTGTCGTGGTTTGAGTGAACACATTTTTTTGAAGGCATACAGCATTTGAAGGGATACAGTTTATGGGAATATTCCTATGTTCACAGGGATTGTCAATGTATAAATCAGACAAATATGTAGAATCACTGAATCTTATTGCACAGACTAGATCATATAGCCTATCATTCCTGTGTTGACTCTCTGAAAGAACCATTAATTAGTTACACTGGGACCTGTACTTTCCTCACAGCCCTTTAGATTTTATCCAATTCCTTTCACAAGCGATATACACTCAATTTGATTTTGATCTCTCGTCCAGAGAAATTATTTTACTTTTGTTTTCACTTTATTTAAACTTTAACCAAAAGTCAGAAATGCATGACTGAATGTTATCATTCCTAGTGGGGATTGAACCAAGGACCTTCTGCATATGCATGGCTCATTTACATACTGGGCAGTGGCTTTACCAACTGAGCCTATGGTAAAGCATTTTGTTTAAAAAAAACTTACATTCATATCACACTCAATGATAGAGACAGCAGTGTCTGGTTTTGTTTCCATGACACGAAGTTCATAGATCTGAAAATCGAAGAGAAATCTTATGGAGGAAGATCTTTCACAAATGTATAGCAGATTAGACTACAGTACAGGTAGAACCCCGCTTAATGTCGTAGTTTGGTGTGACTTTAAGCGAAATGACATTAATACAAATACATTTTTTCCATAAGAATGAATGTAAAAACTGGGTTAGGTTCTTTTGAACATTTTTCAGCAAAATTTTCTTTAAAAAACCATTTACTCACTCCCTGACTGACTGCCTGCCTGGCTCACTCATTCGCTGCCAGCCTGGCTCACTCCCAGGTCCTAGCTCCATTGTGCCCCACTTCCACCCATTGGCGAACATCGTAATAGCGAACATCACAACAGTGAATGAATATATGTTCCCAATGTATCAGCAACTTAATAACCAAAAAACGTTAACCGGGGCAATGTTAAGCTGGATCTACCTTTGCACAAGTGTGTATTCAGGATCATATATTAACTTAATGTACCATTGCAATGTGGAGATGTGGAGGACAGGAGAATAAGTTTGCAGATCTTGGGAAAGAGATCAATTTGTTGCTGACTACAAGCCTAGGATTAAATAGATTCAAAAACTTTGGTTTCAATTTCAGTGCCTGTCACATCATCGGGTGTAATGAAGCCAATCCAAAAGTACAGATATACCTCGCTTAACTTTGATTCGTTCAATGTTGTTTTGTTATTATGTTACTGATTCATTACATATATTCATTTAACGTCGCAACGTTCAGTATTGCGTTGTTTGCATGGGTGGAAACAAACTACTTTGGGTAGCGTTAGGCATATGTAAGACGATGAACATCCTGAATTCTTGCACGGGTTCACTTAACGTTGTTTCGCTTAAAGTAGCACTTTTTGCGAACACAACTGCAACATTAAGCGAAGACTAAGTGTATTGCCGCCGTCGTATGTTATGAACACTCCCACTTTGACACAGTATTTAATAATTTTAGGCCTTGTTTAAAACAAATGCTTTTTTAAAAAATGTTCAAATTATTTTGATGGAACATCATTCAATATCAATGAAAGCATTATTGTTAATGAGGGTTCTAATTAAAAACTGAAATTCCTCATATTGAACAATTTGCATTTTGTGTAATAATCCAACTACCTGCACTTTTTGATTCACTGCAAAGGGACAGTCCCAATTAGTGAGGATAATCACCTCTATTGGAATCTTCATTTAAATCTTCATTCACCATTTTAATTTCTGTACTTACCTAGTTTGTAATATAAGCTGAATATATGAAGAGAAGCCATGTGGCATAATTTATAATGCTTCTTGGCAATCAATGTCAATGCTACAAAAATTGTGAAATTCCAAGCAAGATAACAAGTCCACCACTGAAAGCATTTGTGATTTGTTGTAGACTTTCCGAGTGTGTTATTTACAGCACAAATTAGGAAGAGAAGTCCTGTAAAGTAACCCACTCCCGAACTATCCCACCCTCCCACAGACAAACAAACAGTACATGGTGCAGAAATCTTTAATTCACCTTTTCATTGTAGTTGATGGCTATGACATCCCCAGTGGTCAAACAGGCAAAGTTCCTCAAAGCATTTTCCAGTCTGACAGGAGAACATGAAGGAAAAAACATAGCACAGCTTTCATAGTTCATGCTAAACTTATCTTCAAGGATTTTATTCTCGAAACTACTATATTGGGGAGAAATTCTCTCTGGATAGCCCTGAACCCAATGTTAAATTGTGCAA